>PYHW01009851.1:5360178-5437068 GCA_013186435.1 Turdus rufiventris
CCTCACCTGAAACAAGGTATTTTTATCTTGTTATGTCACTTTTAACAATAGTGAAAAAGTAAAAGCAGGTGATAGAATCTCAGTCTTAACAAAATATCTGCAAAATTGGAGTTGGCAGGTATGAAATGAAGTGGCTTGAGGAACTGCACAAGTTCAAGTGCATTAGTAGAGCATATGCATCATGGAGTAAATGTTAAAACAGCTTTGGTTAATTCAAATTGCCAGGTAATTCTGTAGGAAGACTGTGCTTTAAAACAAACTGATAATGATGCATGGTAGACTGAAATGCTGTGTACTTAAAGGCTTTCCTTTTTTGTGGTGGCTTCTGAAGAAACTAAATGAACATGCTGCAGCACTGTTTGAATCAGGAGATGATCAGGAAGTAAATAATGGCCTGATCATAATGAACGAGCTTATTGTCCCATGTTTGCCATTACTACTGGTGGATGAAATGGAAGAGAAAGATATTGTTGCTGTGGAAGATATGAGAAACCGTTGGTGTTCCTATCTCGGACAAGAAATGGAACGTAAGTCATTTATTATTAAGGGAAAAGACCCTTCTGCACCTTTTTTATAATGATGATGTTTTCAATGTCTGGAATTAAACCTGTGTCTTTTGTGCCTTGGTAATGTTTTTTGAGCTACCCTGACTTTTCAATAATCCTGTACACATTTAGATAAAAAGTTATTCCTAGGGTATCTGTAAAGGAAACATTTTTGTTGAATAGAAAAACATTTGTGGTGTTAGACATCTAAAGGGGAATTTTTATCAACATCTTATTAGGAATTGATATGTCCTGGTTTATTGCTGGTAGATCTAAAGAATCAGAATTATTCAAAGTGAAACTCCTCCTCTTCTACACACTAATTTAAAAAGAAGTCAACATTGGGCAGAAAAAGGACAATTCTATGTGCGGACTTAAATGCTTATGTTTGTTTTTCTGGTTTGATTTGCAGCCAACTTGCAAGAAAAGCTGACAGATTTCCTGCCAAAACTGCTAGATTGTTCTACAGAGATTAAAGGTTTCAATGACCCGCCAAAGTTACCCTCCTACTCCACACATGAACTGTGTGAAAGATACGCCCGAATCATGTTGTCACTCAGTCGAACTCCAGCCGATGGAAGATAAATTCTGCAGACCTTCCTAAGCACATTGTATAAACTTTTTTAGTTCTTAAACCTTGCCTTCCTGTCACAGGGTTTGCTTGTTGCTGCTATAGTTTTTAACTTTTTTATTTTAACAACTGCAGAAGAGAAATGACTGTACAAACTTTAGCCAGACTGCAAACGATTAAAGCTGAGAATCGCATGGCACTCAGTCGTTTCAACCAGAATTGATGCAACATGCAAGTCTGATCATTATGGCAAAACTGCTTTTTTGCCATTTATCTGTTACAGTATTACTTTGCTTTTATCTTAAGATCCTTTACTTTATCAACAGCTGTCTGGATCATTTTGTGACTGCAACTACTTTAAGTGTCCAGTGCTGTGTAAATACATGGTACTTGGTAGCTTGTAAATGAAAAGAAAGAATAAAGTTTTATTTATGGCTACTTCTGTGTTTGCAAGCAGATACCTTGTATATTATTGTAAAATACAGTATTTTTAGAAGAGATACAGTATATTGATGGGTTACTCAATTTTATAGATAAGATTCTTCAGGATTTATGGCCAGTTTCCTTTCAGGTACTCGGCAATTACTGTATGTGAATATATTGAAAAACTGTCACAGTATTATACACAATGGTGTTTTGTATATTCTTCACTGGTCTGTATGATACTGCACCTGAGCACTTTAGTGTGCGTGTGAATTGCCATGCCAAGTCTTTTCTAATAGTGTGGACTGGCTTCTGAAGCAAAACAATAATGGCACCTTCCTTCTATTCTTAGAAAAAAATTGAAGTTAAAAAGTTAAAAGTATTTTCAGTATAAATATATTACACCCTCTAAGCAAAACTTCTAAAAAATTATTTAAGTAGAGAAAATAAAGGTTTTAAAAAACTGCATTTATGAAGCTTAAGGATTAATCCATTTTTAATTGGTATTTGAGTCATGTAAGTGACCAGAAATAAAATCTTAATTTGAATTCTTTACTTGAAATGGGTTGCTATTGTTGCAACAAAATATCTCAAAAATATTTTATCTGTCCTAATTGAATTTCTATTGGAAGTGAAAGAACATATCTATTTGGCTTGTTTTATAGAACTGAAATACTGTCTGGTTTTAATGAAGAAACTTAATTATTTTGTGGAAAAAGAGATTTAATGCGTTCTTAGGTAATCCTGTTACCTGACACTATTTTGATTCCTTCTCTTTTTAGAGAACGTTTTGTGTTAGATCAGTAAAATATGTGAATATTTATTTGTATGTTTTTATTGGAGCGACACCACTTTTCCTTACAGGCTTTCAAGTGTTTTTGAATATCTGCTAATAAAAGGCCACAGGGGAAAGGGGAGGAGTGATGAAGTTCAAACCACCTAGAAATGCAGTGGGCAGAAATGTGGGCATCTCATGTACAAGAGTTCAATCTTAGCACGTATCAGTCTGGGAATTTGTTCACTCTGGAGAGACACTGGATCACAATGTACAGGCAATAGAATGTGGCCTTCAATTCAAAATCTGTTCAGGGCTGTTCTCCACTCCTCAGTATTGCAGTCCTTCCCCCTTTTAGACCACCCATTTATTTTATCAATTTTTTTTTTTTTAATATTGACCTGTTACAAGTGAAATACTGCACAGGAGGATTCTTTTAGGTCTGAGACTGTTGATGGGCGAAATATTCCCCTTAAAGAAAAATGGTATACTTATTATGAAATGGGAGAGGATATATTTTAAAAGCTTTTACATTTTGCACCTATTCCACTTTGATTTGAAACTCAAGAATATGCTTACTTAGCATTGTATTGTTAAGGCTTTGAATAGATCAGACTTCCTACTTTTTTAATAACAGTAACAAGAATTAGATGTGAAAAAGCAACTTTATTTCATTATGGCTAACAGGTTTTGAGTTTAAATGTTTGTGGAAGCTTTTAAGGAAACCTCTCCTCTTACCCTGAGGGAGCCAGTTAACCTCATCTGATTAATCTTTCACAACAAAGACACGGGGAAAGGCACTCTTTCTAAGTTTAAAAAGAGAAATAAATTATTTCTTTCATTTGGGAAGAATACCTAAGGTATTTAAATTAAAAGGAAGCAAGGAAGGATGAGACTTGGTTTTTGTTTTGGGGTTTTTTTGTATTCAGTTTCTGAAAGTATGAAAATAATCCATTGAAGTTCATAGCAGTGAAGATAAATGTGTATTCCTTTGCAAAGATGAATTTTTGAGTGGAATTGAGAAGGTAGAAGAGCAGAAATAAATATCATGTATTTTGCTATTTTAATATATTTTAAACATCTGACTTTTAACCTTCAGTGAAATCATTAATTATTACATCAATGTGAAAACATTAATAGTTGCATTAATTTTGTCTGAAAAGCCTTGCTTTTCTCACTGCAGTAAGGCAGTTGATAGCTTGGATTCGCAATATCCAGCACAAAAACTCTACAAGTAACTGTGAGGTAGTAAAGCACACAGTCCATTTGGTTACCTGATAATCTGTGACTGAATTATGTAAGGAGGTTTGGTCTCTTCGGGATGGGGATTATGAAGGGTTTTATCATCAGTTAACATAATCCAAAAAGATTAAGGAAATTTAACTAAAATTCATTTATAAAGTCACCTGTACCATCAAATGAAAGGTGGAGGTTTTTCCAGATGTTGTTTCATAGTGAAAAACAGCTTGAATTTACCCCTTTTCAGGCTAAATTTACCTTTAATTTCCTTTTTTTTTTTTAAATCTCTCCCAAACATGTGTCTTCATTTTAGTCCTATTGCTTTACCTGAAGTGGTATTTTGGTAGTATCAAGAATCCTGTTGTTTCTAGTTCAAGCTACCCTAGCAGATTTGTCAACCTCAGCCTAGCAGAAAACCACGAGCAGCAGCAGAATAGAGCTGAACAAATGAAGAGGAAGGATGGAGTCAGTCTGTACTTAGATGTGGGATAGTTGGAATCACACCAGACACCAAGAACTTGACCTTCACTATGAGTCAGTGTTGCTTTGTGGACAGCCTGTGCTTTACTGCAGGGAACAGGTTTCGAGAAAACCTAAAGTATGAGCAGAACCAAAAGCACATGCTTTGTGTTCAAGCATTAACATACCAAAATTTCATCATGTCTGCATTAAGTATCTTTCAGGTTATTTTTAGGCTACTTCTGTGAAGATTGCAGCTCCCGAAAGGAACTGAACTCCACCAGTAGCACACACGAGACAGCTGGATACTGCCCAACAAACCTAAAGGTTCATAAAGGGGAGACAATAGCTGCTGCCTGTATTCTTCATTTTGTCATGTTTCCTTCTCTCAGTCTCCAGTGAGTCCAGATGTCTGTGGGAGGCCTTATATAAGCACAAGGTAAAGAATGTTGATGGAACAATGCACCACTCTAGGTCCACAATGAGTCACCTCATCTGTACGGCATTTTTCAACATAAATGTATGTTTTGGAAAAAAAAAAATCTATTCTAGGTTTGAGTCTATAAGAATGTAAAAAAAGCAAGTATCAGTCTTGGCAGTGAAAGGAAAGTTGATTGCAGCTTTCCATTTTTTTCTGGAGAGGACAATAATACAGATGTGAAAATGCCTTATCTAAAAAGGTCTTTTAGCAAAATGCAGTAGGTAGAATTCCAAAGGGGAGTGATTCAAGTGAAACAATTATTTTTCTTGTGCTTGAGATCCAGTTTTTCTTTATGTACTGTGTCCTTGAAGATCTTTTGAGGTCCTGGTGGATAAGTTATTATCTGGAAACACTTTTAACTCCTAAAAAACATCATTCTTTATATCCAAGAATCAGAAGAACATTGCTGCTTGGGTTCAGCATTTCTAGTTCAGTTATGAGCCATATGGGAGCAAAGCCTCTGAATTTTTGCAGACATGTGCATTGTTGTCATGCCCTTAAAATTTTGGACTTGTCCATGGAGTGTTCTCAGATCTTTGTGCAAGTAGCAGGAAAGGACTCATGCTTCTCAAAAACTGTTTCTTTGCATAGCACTTTGAAAGAACAGCTTGAGTTGTTTTCTGGTGGTTGGGATCAACCCAAATCTCCTTCTCACAGGCTGGGAAATGCACAGTGGGAAAGGCTTTTTTTTCAGGCTGATGGTCACAGGATGGATTCATGAATGTTAGGATATGGTCATTCTTTATCCCTCTATTCATATCTGAGCTGAACTACCTCTTAAAGTTTGGGCTCCATGGTTCATTCTTTCAATTTTTATTTCCCCCTTTCCTGTTGTTCCCCAGTAAAGTCACTTGAATATTCACTTTTCAGGTTTTATAGTTGGCTAAGTCTTTGATTCACTATCAGCTTGAACTAACCACTGTGCCTTCACCACCAGGATACAGAACCAGGACTCCTCTGTTTCCATCTGATTAGTGTGGGCTTCAGTTTCTATCTTGCTTTTCCTGGAAATGCCTGTGCATGATCTGCAGATCATATAACACCATCCACATGCACGCTGTCTGGCAGTTAAGCACTTGAGAGCCTGAAAGAGAGAAGTTACGGATAGTTAGCCAAAGCTAACTAAACTGCAGAGTTTTTCTGTACTGTGTCTTGGCATATCAAGAAATGAAAAAAGAAAAAAAGGAAATAATTTGTTGGAGCCTGACTTAAATGAACACTTTAGGAGTGTGAGGGGTCTTGTGCACTGTATCTCAGCACTGTCCTGGTTTATGAGGGTTGTAGAGGCTTTTCCTCTTGTGTATAATTTTCAGTTTACACTGATCTTTATATTTTGTCTCGAATTATTAAAACTGCATTCAAACTAACTTCTGGCAAAAAGCAACTTTTCCTGCTGTGCTGTTTTCCAGTTATAACCCATGTCTGTATTCTGTTTCTGGGTGTTGCCTAGTGTTGAGGACTGTATCTGCTTTGTTATTGCAGTACTATGTGGACATACAGACAGCAGGGGAAGGGCAGTAATTCCTGTAGATATTCTTCAAGAAACAGAATTTGCATTTTGTCTGTGACTTTTAATCTATAACAGTATAACTTTCAGTTGAATGTGGACTAAGGGCTTGGGAAATCTGTGGGAGTCTGAGGAGGGGTTGCTTTCTTTAAAAATTATCGATAATGCAGGATCATGAGATGGAGGGAATTGCTGTGTAAACATAGTAAACTTTTATGTGGATTATAAAAAAAAAAAAATCATTATTTGAAATAAGTTTTAAGCTAAGAAGTCAGTGTTACATAATGCAATTTGAAGAAAACCTCCTGTGTTTTTAGGGGAGAGGTTGGATTGTTTGGCTTTTGTAAGAGATCTTGATCAGTGAAACTGAAAAGCTTATAACTTTTAATAGCTTAAGGTAATAGATTCTTGTAATCTGCTTATGAAGGTCTTTTGTCTGGAAAGTAAAAACTGTCTCCAAAAAATTAAATAACCCCCCCATTCCTCCAGGAAGATAATATTGTTCTGTGAAGTCCAAGTTGAGTTTGGATGTTCAAAAAAATTCTTATTTCCTCCCCCCCTTGCTCAGTCTGTTTGAACAAGTACATTATGTTTTGAAATGCATATAATTTCTTTTTGAATTTATGAAGGAAAATTTGTCATCTCCAATAGTTTCAATGTGAGATTAAGACCTGTCGTTTTATTAGGCACTGGCACTTGTTCCACCCTCAGCTGATGGTGATTTTTAGTTATGTGGTTGCTGCAAAAAGCTTGAACAGATGATTTGTCACTTCATCTTCCTTCTGTAGGATGCAATCCTCAACATTCTTTGAAAACAAAGGTTTATACGGCTGTGTTTTAGGAATTTACTCTCCTTCCCCCTTATCTTGGCTCACTTTAAGGCTGTTATTCAAATGCTTTGCATTGAGCAAGTGCAACAGCACTGATTCTGTATGCCAATGTTCAACTCCACTGGAGACAGTGACATCGCTGTGCTACTTGGACTTCTTAAGAGATTTTGTGGTGCTTTGTGCTCTGTGAATTTGTTTGAAATGGAAGGTGATGGAGTTAGTTACCTGTTGGTTGCAGTTGACAGAGAAGAACCATAATGTTGTTTTCTATTTAATAACAAAGTAAAATGAAATAATTTCTCCCTTGAAACATATCCCCACTAGATTAGGAAAGATGTGTATCTTTTGTAGGAAAGTAGAAGGTTCTAGTTAAGATCTGGTAAGTGTTCAAACTGGTCACAATCCCTTCAGGAGGGCACTTGAATATAGTGGGTTTGTCCTGTCTTTGTTCTAAACATACTGATTTAAAAGTATTTATGGTGGATTTTTATTTGTTCTGTAGTGATTTTGTATGGTTTCTTTGGATAGGCTTCCTTGTAAATGCCTAATGTCAGTTCTTGGTGTCAAGCAAGAAAGTATGATACATTCCAATGGGAATTCTCTGTCAGTTCCGTGAAGTTGTGAAATTTTGCAGCAATTATTCTCAGTTATGTCTATGCTATTACTTGGCTAACTCCCTACTGTCCCCAGCCAAGGCAATTCTAAAAACTAAGTAGTGGGCTCAGGGCATACTATAATTTTGTTGATTGCTTGGGGTTGTTTTTTTTTTTTTTTTTTTTTTTTTCAAGGAAAAGACCAGTTGTGTGGCAAAGAGAGCTACAAGAGGTTTAAGATAGACACCAAATACTGGTAAGCTGTGGCTAAGAGAGGAAGAGACACAGGTAATACATTCAGGTTTAAACTTGCCTGAAATAACTTGAGTTATTTCTTTATTAACACTAATTTATAATTAGTCTTACAAATAATTTGGAGTGGTTGCAAATGCTGTTCACAAGCCATCTATAAAAGGGTGCTATGCCAAGAATGTCTACAGTGAAGTGCTGGACAATGAGTAGATGTTGAGGGCTTCTAAGTACTGTACTCTAACACCTCTTTCCAGAGGAGAGTATTGTGGGGTTTGATCCCTGCAGAGTTCAGAAAATACATGACAGGTGTTGTCAGCTACAGAGACACCCAGAGGTGTGAGTGGACAGAGATATTCTGTCAGCATTTCTGCAGGTGGCTTCATTCCCTCTTCCTGTGTTTGATTAACCGCAGAGGAGACTCAGTGCTTCTCAATAATGTAGGGAAAGCTGGGTTTGTCCATGAGAAATGATGGAGTGGGGCTCCCTACTGTCGAACAGGTGTATTTCAGACATTAACCTTAAGGGGACAGGCATGCCTTCTTTGGAATAGGGACAGCTGAAAACAGTTGGACAGAACCCCATCTTTTCCACCAGAGTCACTGTCTGCACACTGGCTGTTCCTATCCTTGTCACCAGCTGAGTCTCAGCTGTCTGCTTCCTCAGCTGAGTGCCAGCTTTGCCACACTCTTGTGTAGTGTCACACCTGCGAGCTAATTTTTATTTCAAGTCCCTTCTGAGCCTCTCCTTTCTAGGTACAAGCCCTGTTGGATAAGGGAAGGTCGGCCTTATTTTCTAAATAGTGAAGGGGAATATCCTATTTTAAACCTGCACTCAACTGAATTCAGCTCACTGAATACTCAGCTACATTGTGATTGACTGTCTGATTCATTGCAAAATGTATCCTTCAGGTTTTTCAGATTTCTGTAGTCATTGCTTGTATTTCAGCTCCCTGATGAAGAGGTCTTTGCAGGATGTGACTCCTTCCCTTCACTAGTAGTGCTTCCTCTGGAAAGAAGTTCTCAGTAAGAAGAAAACCCTCCTGTCATGACATCACAAAAATGTCAATGGAATAAACCAAAAAGTTGTGTGCCCTGCGGCCAAGAAAGCAAAGGGTCTCCTGGGGTATATTAGGAAGAGCATTGCCAGCAGGTCAGGGATCCTGCCCCTCTGCTCAGCCCTGTGAGGCACATCTGGAGTGTCCAGTCCTGGGTTCCTCAGGACAGGAGGGACCTGGAGCTCCTGGAGTGAGTCCAGTGGAGGGTGACAGGGATGATGAAGGGATGGAGCATCTCTCTTATGAGGAAAGGCTGAGGGAGCTGGGACTGTTCAGCCTCAAGAGGAGATGACTGAGAGGGAACCTCATCAATGTCTGTCAGTGCCTGCAGGGAGGGGTCAGAGCATGGACCAGGCTCTGCTCAGGGGTGCCCAGCAATGGCTATGCATCAGTTCCACCTGAACATGCAGAAGAACTTCTTCACTGTGCAGTGAGCAGCACTGGAACAGATCACCCAGAGAGGGTGTGGAGTCTCCCTCACTGGGATATTCCAGAACCATCTGGACATAATCCTGTGCCACGTGCTCTGGGATGACCCTGCTCGAGCCAGGAGGTTGGATCAGATGACCAATTGTGGTCCCTTCCCACCTTCCCCAGTCTGTGATTCTGCAATAAATCATAGATTTTGGTCTTGTGGCCACCTCAGCATTAAAAGCTATGAGATTGCAATGGGGAAGCTCCTCTGGTGATCAGTGGTCTCCCTGAAGGGAATGATGGAGCTCGATGTAGCACCTGGTAGAGCTGGACTTGGGACTAGGCTTTCTCTGATATCAGCACAGTGTGCTCTCACAGTACAATGTGCACAGGTCTGCAGTAATAATAAATGTTCCGACAGCATGTGCAGCAGGACTGCATGTGGGAATCTACTTTTACATGTTAACCCCAGAGCTACAAATTCCAGCATCAGTCCTACTGATTCAGGCCTCCTACAGTGGAGAAAGATAAAAAGGTAAAAATGACATCAAACACACTGCAAACGAACACAGATGTGATGAAACTGAAACATTTGCTGTCTGAAAATCTTATATGGTGACAGTGTAATGATGAGGAATGCAGCTAAAACACTTGCAGTTCAGTTTTGACCTGAAGTTCAGTTCGTATTACAATATTTTAAAAGTTTCTATTTCTTATATGGCCCATCTAGTTAAACTAAGAATCTGGAAGTTTTCACTGGAGTGCTCAGAGGCAATGGACATACTTTTTGATCTTTTTTTAAAACTTGTTGAGTTTTTCCTCCGACTTGCATAGAAAGCTGTTTAAAATGAACGCACTAATTTGAACAGTTTTTCTTCTGTAAATATATAGAATATGTGTGCTATTGACAATGCTTTTATATTGCAGATTTTTCAGAGCCTGGGGGTTTGTCTGGGCTGGGGTTAGTTTGTTTTTATGCCTTTTTATGTTTTCTGAATAGCCTAGTGCTGGCAGTGATCCCTTCCGAGCTCTGATGCTGCACTGTCCCAGGGAATAGGGGCTGCTGAGGGCTCAAGTGTATCTCTGCCACGCTCTGCGAAAAACATGAATGATTCCTGCAGCCATGGACACAGCTGCCATCTGGGAAGGCTGTGGCACCTCCAGAGTAAAAGGATTCTGGAACACTCTGAATTTATTCAGCCTATATAAATTTCCTGAGAGCTGGGTGCAGTTCCAGTCCCTTTCCACCGCAGGCCGTTCCCGTTCCCTGAGGCCCGGCCATGGCGGGGCCTGCCGCGGGCCCGCAGCGGCACCTGGCGGCCCGGGCCCGGCACTGCGGGCGGATCCCCCGCTCCGCCAGGGATGAGCTCCGGGATGGTTCCTGTGGGAGAAGCGGAGCCCTGCGAGCCCATCCGAGTAAAGCTGGACGCTTGGTGTTCCCCGCAGTGAGACCTCCGCTGGGGTGAAGGGCTCCCGGGGCAGCTGTTTTGTCACTCAGAGCACTTGGGACATGCAGCAAGCCAAAATGACTTTACACCTTAGTGGTGTGTTCGCGAGAATCAGAACGCTTCCTTTCTTCCCTTGGCCTGCAAATGAGGCGTAGATTTTATCAGGTACTATTTTAGGACAGGCAGCTTCTTGCAGTAGTTTGTTCTAAGGGCAGAGTCATACTGAGCTGCTTTCTGAATTTAAAACAACCCGGGGTGTGTTCTTAGCAGCTGGTCTTTTCCCTCTGAAATTCACTTTGTCATCGGTACCACTGCCATGCCTGTGGCAGCATGTACCTGCTCCCAGGAAGCATTCCTAGGAAAATCAGTGGGGCTTTCCAGGACTCAGGTGTGCCTGTGAACAAGAGAATTTAGGATAGTTTATTAGTAGATGTTTAAAAAAAATAATATAAAAAAAAAATATATATATATAAAATTTAGCCTTTCTACCTTTAAGATTGTATATAAATGGGAGACTTGGGATAGCCATACACTGGAAATTTTTAGGACCTTTTCTTATAGATAATTTTGGTTTAGTTTGGCTTAAATGTCTATGAAAATTGTAATTTTACTTACTTACATATTCACTTTGTATGTCTGCTAATGATGGCTACCAGAAAAGGGAAAAAATAGCTTATGAAATAATTAAATGAATTTTCATTCAGATGCCTAGAGCAGGTTAACTGCTAATTAGTGGGTTAGTAAGTAACTGATGGGTTTTGTGCATGTTTGGAAGTGTGTGCATGTGAAGAAGCAGCAGTGCATGCAAGATGATGTGAGTTTATTGAGGTTACTAAGGAAAAGTTCCACAGAGATATTTGAATGAGAAATAAAATTGCTGAATTTTTTTTTACTGCTACTCTTCCTAGCAAATCAGATAATTTTGACCTTGTGTACCCAAGAATAGCAAAAATAGCATGTGTGGCAGTGCTTGTCATGATCAAAGTATCAGCATCATGATACCATGACAGTGGAACACAAACTTTGTGGCCTGAGCTTTTATGCTGGGTTTGAGCTTGCTCTGAAGTTCGCATCTGAGCTTGATCAGGTCATTCCAGTGCCCACCTGAGACCTGAGGCATTCAGGGGCTCCAGCATCCTCTTTGCTGCCTGCAAAAGAACGAAGAACAGATTAATCTTTATTGTGCTCACCTATTTTGAGATTCAGTAGGCAGAGCAAAGATTGCTTTAGCTAATTAGGCCCTCTAATTGGATTTTAAAAGTTATTAACCTTTCAAATAGGCTCTCCAGAGTGGCATGTCAGCATGTTCTGAGCTAATGTGCAGCCAGCTATTGGTTCCACTGGCAGGGCTGACAAGCACAGGGCAGGCAGGGTTGAGTTGCTCTTTGGGAAGTGGAGGGCAGGGAAAACTCTGTATCCCTGCTCTGCAGTGGCAGGGATGCAGGAGGGGAAGATGGTGAAGGTTCTCAGCAAGCCCAAGGAGCTGCTGCCTTACATTCTCCATCACTTCCTGCTCATGGAACCAGCTGAGATTTTATAAGGAGGCTGAAAGAAGAAATAAAACTCTCACAAAGAAAGTGCTTTACTTTCTCCTTTGGTGCTTTTGTGTTTGCCCCTCTTGTGGCATGTATTGCATTTTTCATCCCACAGACTGTAAGGGATTCCCCCTGGGATGCACATTACAGAATACTAAGAATGGCTGGCCAAACTGGAGGGCAGGGTGTGTGTGTGTGAAAAGCTACAAAATAGAATATTTTTGTTTTATGGGCATATTGGAAGGTATGTTTAGTCTTCTACAATTTTTGGACCAGGTGTGTTGGTGACTTTTCAATTCTTGATGAGTTTAAGTAGCTGTCAGTGTTTGTGCTTCTGTGCCACTCAGTCCCATGTGTGCAAGACCAAAATAGTCTTACATGAACATGTCAGAGATAGCCTGAGATGTTTAGATATTGTGACTCTTGGTTAAAGTTATAGGGATGGATGAATCTGTTTCACTGTAACATGTCTACAAGAACTTTCCTGCATGCTTTTCTCCTTACCCAAGGTGCTTTAGGACTAGTGAAATTTTCTTTTTATCCCAGTGTGCAGTGTGTGAGGTCACATGGGCAAGAAAGAAGATAGATGTGTGTTGACTCAAAGTTGCCCTATGAAGTGGGAGCCAACATACAGGAGATACAGAAAACTGATATTCAGTTTTCATGTAAGAAGGAGTTTAAACCCCCCCAACTCTCAAGACCCATTGCATTTTTCTTTCTTGCCATCATAATTACTTTTCCATGGCTTGTAAGTTACTCTGTGAGAGCTGGAGACCTGAGCCATTTGTGTTCATGCTAAAGTGCTGCCATTTGATGGATTTAATTAACACAGCAGCTGCTCCCTGCTTGCTGCTCCCCTTCCTGCTGTCTGGAGCAAAGCTGATGCTCTACTGGCTCCAGAGAGCTCAGCCTGACTTTCCCAGCCATGTCACACTGTGTCAGCACGTCACAGGGCTGCCAGCCTGGTGACAATGGACTTCTGTCAGTGCTCAAAGCCCCAGACAGCAGCCCCCAGCTGCCAGAACAGGAGGAAATAGGCCATGCTTCTGGTGCTGAGCTTTTTCCATGGTTCCACTTCCAAAGGCTCTGCTGAGAAGCATCAGGAACTTTCTTCAGCTGCACATTGTACTCACTGTGAAATATTCAGAGAGAAAATTGCCAAAATCAAGGGTGGAGATAATGGATGCAGTAGTAGCACTCAGTGATAATGCTTGGTTCTTTTATCTTTGTTCTTTTTATGGAAATCTGCCACATTCCACCTCGAGTGAGAAACCTGTAACTATGAAATTGCTGGCTGAGATATGGAATTTTTCTTAATGGAGTAGCTACAGTGGTGGAAGAAGTAAAATTAAAAGGGCAATTTTCTTAATATAAACTCAAACCCCCCAGTACTTTACCTGCCCTTACATTATTTCCAGCTATACTGGTGTCTTGTTGCAGAACCAAAGCATGCAGTATTTTTTTTATTTTTTTTATTTTTTTTTTTGCCAATATAATCCTTGTTTTTGCAGTTGCTAAACTCTTTATAGAATATACTGGGAGATTTCTGAACTGATCAGTTGTACTGTGTGTTAAAACTAACATAGTGCAGTGCTATCCCCCCCTCACATATCAAGCCTTGTAAGTCTGTGTGGTTCCTTCAGCAGAGTTTGTGCTGTAATGGAAACGTTCACTGGGAATTTGTAGTTGTGACCTGTACAGTCTGAAATGACGCACACTTGGAAAAAATCTTAATGTGATATGTTGTCATGAGGGGTTATAAAAGCATGAAAAATAGATTGCTGCCCTAGTCCTCCCCTGAAAGATTGATTATACGCTTCTTGGAAATGTGGTTTCAATTTTGGATTTCCAAGTCGTGGTTTATGAGCAGGTACCCCAGAGCAAACCCAATCCTGCAGCAATTGGACCTGACACTCACTTGAGGCGGGGAGAGACACAAGACTTGGGGATGTGTAGTCTCATCATCACCTTCTGGTTTGTGTTAGAATATGTTCTTGAAACCCCAGCTGAGAGAAAAGTTCTGCTGCTGGTGTGGTAAAATCAGTGATGGTAAGAGTGAATAATGATCTTGAACATCTTTAAATTTTAAAAGACAGAGTGGAGAAAGATGTGTCCTCCTCAGTGCAGGGAAAGGAAGTTGAGCAGAAATAAAAGAAGGGTGAGGTTGGGCCATGTGTTTGAAGCCTATATTTCTGTTTGGGGTGGTGTCTCCCTTCTAGAGCCGCAAGCTTCTAGTGAAGCTGGTTGAATGTTCCTTCTTTGCCACTCAGGAAAACTGAAAATACGTTTAAAACCAAAAAGTCTTGAATATTTGCTGTCAAGCCAGTCTTCATTTGCACCTCCTAAAGATCAGACAGAACAGTTGCTGTCTGTAATCTGGGATTGGCACAAATAACTGTGTATGAATAGACATATATGTATGCATGTTTGTGTGCATATTGGGATTCTTTTTCTACAAAGGATTAAATAGAATATGCTGTGTGTTCAGAAAAAAGCAAAACCCTTCAGACTTGCATTTTAACAAGTCCTGGATGCCTGTAGTTTCTGCCACTCCAGCAGATTTGTTTGCAAGGGTTTGGTAGTTCCACCTTGAAAGCTGATAATCAATATTTTAGTTCAAAGCTACTCAAACCTCTGCAAGCACACAGCCTTAAAATAACCTTAAAGTATTTTTGTTTGACTTCTGAAAAATTAATGCTTATAAAAAAAAATCACTTTCAAATGTAATGAACCATATAAAAAGCATAAAAGAAACTGGAAAAATCCATAGAGATCATAGGTCAAATGCAAGTGTCCAGGTTTTTACAATGCTGTGTGGAGGAACGCTCTCCAGAATCTTAGTTAACCATGGGTATTTGATATGTTCACATCACAAGTGTTGAATAATATTGTCACTTGATAAAGAAAATGTTACTTATGATTTAGTTGAAAGCAGAATAAAACTCATTATAGGGTAACTAATGTCAAAGTCAATTAAAATTCAGCTTTATTATGCTGGTATAAAAACTATTGGAGTGAGCACACCATAGGGAATTGTTCACCTATTAGCCAGTTCTGTGCTAAATGGAATTTCAAAAAAGCTGGTTTTGGGGGGTGCTAAATGCTAAACATAAAAGTGGACTTAAGCTGTCATTTTCAGCTTCTAATTTGTACCTTTTTTTCCCCTCTGTTAAAGCCTTTGTATTCCAAGTGAAGTAAGATTCTGTGCTGCTGTTCTAAGAGACTGTAAGATTCCAGAGGTCAGGAGCGTTTTGTGTGTGGCTTTCTGCATGGCTGCCATGGATCACTGTTTGCACAAACAGCAGCAGCCACTTGGATACCAATGCAAAACACCCTTGCTCAAATGACAATTTAGTGGCAGCTCATCCTAGGATCCAGCTTTTAGTCCTTATTTAGTTGTACTTCTCCCGAAGGAAGAAGAGGGGAAGAGGCTTTCTGTCATCACTCATGTCAGAATGACCCGCTTTCCAGTCCTTTCAGTCCTGTTTCAGATTGCACAGTGTATTGTGCTTTGGAAGGGACCCATAATGATCGATCAGCAAGTCCAGCTCTTATGTGTACGGCCTGGGCTAGGATCAAAACCACAACCTTGGTGTTATTAACACAGTGCTCTGCCCAGCTGAGCTAATCTCAGGGTCTCCTAGTAAATCAAACCACTGTGCTAGCTCCTCTTGGGAGCATGTGCAATAAGAAAATCCACAATAAACAACTCCCATCCCGTGATCCTTGGGAAGTTGAGAGGAAACAGAATTGAATGGAGTTGCTGGCGTGGTACTGATGATGCTGCAGAAACCAGAGAGGCTCTCAGGAGATGCTTTCACACAGGGGATGCTTCCTTGCAAAAAATCTTCAGCACTGTGCTGCACAATTGCTGGTACCAGTGATACAATCATAGCAATAGTAATTATAATTAATAGTAAGGCCCATTGCCACACCAGCACTCCAGGGACTGATAAGTAAGGAGGATGGGCATTAGCACTCTTCAGTCCTGATAGGTTTTGTTGCCTTGTAAAGTAATAGTGGTAATATTGACAAAAGTTATTACCATTTTGCTTCACAAACCAGTGCTGAATATATTCCTTTAAACCCCTCCTCCAGTCTTCAAAGCTAAATGCCCTGCTTGGTTTGGAAGTGGAGGAAACCAGCAGGGTTTTAATGCTAGTTTTGGAAATCCTGTTCTTTCTATAATCATGGAAGGCAGAGAGCACCATTAGACACACATGTAAAACATGACTTTATTTTCCTTTCTCTGGTGCAGTCCCAGCTCTTTTTCTGAAATCCTTTCAGCACTTCGAGGAAAAGTTTTAAATGCTAGAGAAATTCAAGCACAAGGTAAAAAGTGCTTATAAAAGAAATGCCAAAACTAGGAAAATGTGTAACAACAGCAATATGAAACTGGATATATTGCTGCTGTGTTTTCTGTACCTGTTACTCTGACTACTATTACTTATACAAGATTATATTTCTAACTGTAAGAAAAGATCATTAGAAAATAAATACTATTACTTGCTATTAGAAGTGGATGAAGCACTGAGGTTTTTAACTCTCATTTTTGCAAAATAATTTTGATGCCCAGTCATGCCCCACTTTTTTTGTTTGTTTTGTTTGGGTGGAGGTTTTTGGTTTGCTTTTTGGGAGTTTGTTTGGTTTGGTTTGGTTTTGATTTTTACAGCTGTCTGTCTCCTATGCATAAATTTTTACATGATCAGGTTGCTTTTGTTTGTCATAGGCATTTAAGTACTGTGAAAAAGATGGAGAAGAATGGTGAAGAATGAGTACTAATGATTGCTACATCCGTGTCTATGCCTTTCACGTTTTCTTTTTAATTTAAGGTGAGATTTCAAAAGAGACATTACTTCAGTAAGCACCTTAGCATCTTTGATGTTGGGGAACAGCACTAAATTTCCTCAAACCTTTGAAAATCCAAATTTTTCTAGGAGATGAAGAAGTGTTTAAGCAATAGGATGCATGAAAACTACCTGGTCTTCCTTTAAAAACAAGAATGTGATCTGTAATTGCTTTCATAAACTTGTTCCCCTTATGCAGATCTGCAAGTTTTGATACCTAAACAATGTGAGTGTGCTGTTTGACAGTGTTCATATAAATGTACCTATCTTCTGACAATAATGAAGTGTACAGGAGCTGTGGCTGTACTGTTTTAAATACTGATTTGTTTTTTTTAACTGTTCATTTGGGCATCTGAATGTCATGCTTGAATTGTGCTTTCAAATACTGACTTTTCAGAACCACAGTCAGTTGTTTAAATACATTGAAGAATTTTATCACATAGGCTTGGGAAACACTGTACTCTTAATATGTCTACAATATTGTGTTTTACTACTAGTTCCAAGATCTGATTATCCTATTCCTTAAAAAAAGGTTTGGGGTGTTTGGGGTTTTTGTTTTTGGTTTTTTTTTTAATTATTTTTTTTGGGGGGGGGGGTTGGTTTTTCTTTTTCCCCAGAGGACTGAGGAGGCACTAAGAAAAATTGAGCAGTTTTAATAGAGGAAAGCTTGCTATTCTGATGAATATATTTCCTTGCTCATCTGATATAAAGAAAGCGTTCATTAGCAATGTAAACAGCCAGATTTTTATTCTCATATGCTTCAGGTTAAATATCTTCTGGATTTTTTTTTTGCTAATAGAAGATGAAACTGGACATTTGACATTACAAAATATTTGCCTGTTCAACAAACTGAGACTTCAGAATATACCTGAATGATTTCTGGGAAGTTAAAACTGCTTCAGAGCATTTGCAGTGAATCAGTGAAACTGATCTTGGTATAAAAATAAACTCAGTTAAGTTTTTGGTATAAGCAAACATTTAAAAAAATTTTTATTGCATCATCTCAAGGCTTAAGATTGTATAACATATAGCCACAATTGTTTAATTGTTGGCCCCCCTCCAAATACTACATAAGGTGTCACATGCTTTGGTTCAGTTTCCAGAAAAAGACTCCTCTTCCTAAATGTGTTAGGTGGTGATGAGATTGTGTGATCTAATTTCTCCAGTTTTTTTTCTCTCCAGCTGAATTCTTTGCTCTATGAGCAACTTTTCTGGTTGAGGTGGAGATAAATGAGTCCTATAAATCCAGGAGAGCTTTAGCCCTGCTGTAACCCTGGAAAGAAATGTCTGTAAGCCCCAGGGCTGCAGGGTGCTGGAAGCTGGGAGCAAAAATTGTGGTGTGCTTGCCTGTGTTACCCCTAGGACAGCATCTGGGACAGGATATGGGGCTGAAAGGGCTTTTGACTCGGGCCAGTAGAGCCCTTTTAATGTTGTTGTTGTTACCTGAGGGGTCTGAGCTGTCTTGCCTGCCTTACCCTGCAATATGGAATTTTGTGGCATGTCCTCTGACACAGCTGGAATCCCCCCAGAAGCTTCCCTGCACCTTCTGTGGCTGTTCTCTGCCCATTTCTGCAAGAGCAGGTATACATGTGCTCAGTATTCCATGCAATTTGCTGACCCTTCATCAACAAGGGAAAACCAATCCCAGCAAGGTGCTTGGATAGGGGAAGAACAGAAAGTAATTAAACTGAGAAACTTCTGTACCAGCTGTTTGGCAGTGCCTCTCAGTATAAAGTATATTTTTTTTTCTCCTGTCTAAACTAAGGCTGAAATTTAATTTGAATATCTTCTAGTCATGCAATACCCTGGGAATGTGAAACAGCCAGGATCAGGCCTGTACAAATTGTAGACCTACTTAGTCTGAATTAGTTTTAACTTCATTATGTTAGTACAGAATAATTAGCAGAAAACTGAAATGCAATTTTGTCTAAAAGAATGGCAGTTCTAGGGCTTTACCTCACCTATAGCCTTGCAAGGCTTTTAGTGTCCTGCCAAGCAATATGTCAGAGCAGGAATGTTGAGTGCATTCATTTTTTACTTCAGTTCTTTTCTTGCAGGAGCTCAAGTGACTCCTCTGAAATTCTGGCATTTATCACAGACAAAATTAGGTCAGAAGAGAGCACAGAGGTACTGAACTGAAAAGAGATAAATTCATCTTTAGAAGAAAACAGAAGTCTCAAACTGCAAACTTGGCTTCTATTTGTCTCCTCCATGTAAGGTAAGACTTTTCCTAAGGGATTTTCCAGGCAAGCTAATGTTGTCTTTGATATAAATGTATTGTTAAGTTTTGTAGGAAGAATATTAGTATTTTTTTTGTTGAGCTATATAACTTAAAGTAACTGAAGAACATTATTTTTCCTAAAAGTAAACAAAAGCAGCCTAGGGAAAACTCTGTCCAGTTTGGTCTTGTGCTTAGTGTCCAGTCATGGAAGTTGCTGAGCACATTTAGGTAGCAGCAAGAGTGATGGGATTTATTTCTCATCATTAATTGCAGGGCCCCAGTATTTGTATTCTGGTTACTCCCAGTCTGGTGATAAAGCTGATAAGATAAAATCTGATTGTATGTATGACTGACTGACATTATCTGATGCAAAAAATTGCAGCTTTACAATTTGCATTTAAGGAAACAAAAATTAGCAACTTTGCTATAGAACATGTTCCTTGATGGCATAGGCTGTTACAAGGTAAATAAGGTTTTCATTTTTTGCTGGGCCTGATGGAATATGTCAATACAGAAATAACACACTCCCAGGAAATAACCTCTTGAAGAAGATGCCTCTTTCAGAACACCTTGGTGCATTTGCTACTTGCTCTTCTTCTCATGTAACTCTGATTTTACCCACATTTTCTCTTCTAGAGGAATTCTTGTCCAAAAGCTTTTGCAAGCAAATAATTCTCCTGTGAATTCACTGTCTAAAGCTGTAAGACTATTGCCTCTATCAATAAACTAAATGAGAATGGGTAACTCCAGATTTATCAGTTATTTATGATACAAACCCCCCAGTAATTATTGAAAATTTCCTTATAACTAACCTACAGCTCTCTGCAAGAGAGGGCACTACAACTAACATTTAATAGTCCTGGTGAATCAGAGTCTTTTGCAGCAGAGGGGAAATGGGGAAGAGGATTGGAAAGAGCAGGATATTTGAATGAAGCTCTTGTTTTCCCTTCTCTCTTAACAAAACTGAGTGGGAGTGTACTGCTGCTATGCAAAATGTTTTTGACAAAAGCAGTAGGTGTCTGTTTAAGAGCTTCTCTTGTTACCAAGTAATTTCTAATAATAGCTTAACTTTTGATACTCCTGATATTACAAATATTTTCATAAATGTTTTATAACAAATTGTCAAATC
The DNA here is from genome assembly GCA_013186435.1 of Turdus rufiventris. NCBI lineage: Eukaryota > Metazoa > Chordata > Aves > Passeriformes > Turdidae > Turdus > Turdus rufiventris. Next base: position 5,380,502 of record PYHW01009851.1, read on the forward strand.
CTTATGCAAAAGCATTTACTGTTTTTGCAGCCATATCTCGGGGTGCGAGACATTAACTTTTTAAAATAATTTAAGAATTATTATTCTCATTTAGCACACCCCATGGTAAAGTCAGATTCTGAAAGGTAAGGACAGACTTTTTATAAGATTGGTAAATCAAAGTTAGTCTGTCAAGATCCTACTGTTATTGCTAGAACATTTAATTAACCAGCTTCTAAAGAATTACCACATCTACATATGAAGAGAATAAATCACTGAGGTAGAAAGCAGAAGACCTTCTTAATGTCCTTGTAAATAACGTGGAAAATCTGAAGATTTGCCTGGAAGCTGTTGTAAAAGAAAAATCTAGTTTAATGTGGTGACCTGATTCTGTTCCTCCTGGTAACCTTGCTATAAGGTTTTAAGTCAGATGGAGCATGTCTGAGGATGTAATAGAAAGCAGAATTGAAAATGAAGTGTTTTAAATGAAATGCAGAGAAAGATTGGTAACTTTTGGTTTGGGATTGGGATTTTATTCTTCTTGTTGGGGTTTTTGGCCTTTCAAGTATGGTAAATTTTAGAACATAAGTATGTAGAGCAAAATGTGTTTGTTTTCATATGCTGTCGCTTAAATTTAAAAAATAAAAACCTGTGTTTTTGTACATTGGCATACATATGTATGAGTGTACACATGCATTATGTTTCATTGAGATGGAAGATAATGATTGTTTTCTTAAGGATAGCAGATTGCATTTTAACGCAACCTTTAAGAACTTAATGATATTTTTTATCTATTCCTATCCCAAATGGATACAGCTATTATTTTCTTCAGATTTAATGAAAAGAAATTACCTTTTCTTCATCTTAAATATCATCCTTGTTAGGTATCACAGCCTAAAAATAGGACTGAGAAAATTAAGCTGTGTGTCTCACTAAGCAATAGTATATTTTTGAAAAATATGATAATGGGGAATTACAGTGGCTCAAACTACTTGCTCTGATACCAAATGCTAGCGCATTTCTCTTTGAAATGCTCCCAAAGCTGCAGTTGCTCAAGGGCTATAAGGGGCAATCATTTGAGACAAGGACAAGTCAAATGTCTCTTTTGAAGTGCCAAATTGTATTTTTTCAAGCAGTGTTCTCAAAATGGAAGATGAAAGTCCAGAGTCTTTTGCAGGAGAGCTTCAGTGCAATGTGCACTTTGGAGGAAAGTCACTGTGGTTTAAGTGTGAGTGATAAGGACTTTGTGCAGTACTAAATGAAAGAGCAGGACTTCAAAGTTCAGTGTTTGCCTTGCAACAAATTGCCAGTTTCTGATGTCCAGACTCTGAAGTGAGGTTGATCTTTGCTCTCAAAATTACTAATTTTGTCTCAGAGGTTGAAATTGTAAGGGAGAAGCCAGACCCCCCCCACTAAAGCTGAATTCTGGCTTTCATTTCAGAAGACTGCTTCCAGGTAGGAGTTGTCAGCATGCCTGCACAGCTCTGCCTTGTACGAGTGGAACCAATGGGAAAATTCCTGGTTTAAGAAACCTGATCTGATTCATAAGAAATGTTCCTTAGCACTCTTTGGGTGAGTGAAAGAGGAGAAGAGAGAAAGGTTGAGCTGTCAAGTAGCAAGTAACACCATTCTGAAAGCTCCTGCCAGGAGGCTGAGGTTCATATTCAGGTTTCTGCCTTGCCTGCGTGAGTGGAGGGGTCCCCAGCCACCAGCTGTCCAGGCAGAGTCTTCTTGCACTGTTTATACAAAGGGGGATAGCTCCAACAGAGCCAGAGGTGCTTTCTCCAAACTAACTGGTGATCAGGTTACAGCTTTGGCATCTTGGACATCAGGGTTCAAAATCTCCTTCTAAATCACTGAGAAAAATTTGCTTTTGGAACACAATGTTTCTCTGTCAGGTAAAATCATACTCTGAGCAAATCAGATGTGTCTCTGTGCCACTGTCTCGGAAGGCCAAATGAGCCTTGAGACCCAGGGTGTTCTGAATCTGCGGCCATAGTTGTGAAGGAATAGCAAAATTTGAAACTCCTTGATTTCTGTCCTGATGAGACTTTTGTTGTTTAACTGTCGACCTTCCAAGGGTTTCTCTTAGTTTGTAGGGCTGTAATAACACCACATGGATATTGCTGACAGGGTGAAAGGGTCAGGTGACCACACGACCCTCTCTTACCTCCCTCCTAGCTCTTGCAGAATGCTTGCTAAATGCCAGGCATTGCTGCCATCACCTGCTGGAGTGAATCAGGGTTGTTAGACTGTCTGTGAGATCCCAGCTTTGCCCTGAAAGGTATGGAGGTAATGAGGGAACTGGAAAAGGCGGGAAGTGCTAAAGAAGGCAAAGAATTACAGATAAGTTAACTATTATCCCACATACAGTGAATTAAAAATTTCTGCCTAAAATAAGGGTGCTGCCCACTAAGTGAGCCACTAATCGGCTGGCTAAATAGAGGGTGTCTGCATGATAGTGGGCTTCTGTGAACTGATCCTTATTTCAGCTAATGGGAGCCACTGTCCTCCTATAGATCAATCTGTTGTGAGACATCTATGTGACAGAAAGGGTGAGAACTATTTGCAAGAGTGTGTAGTGACTGCACAAGGGGGAATGGCTTCAAACTGACAGAAAAGTAGGTTTAAACCAGATATTAGGACATAATTATTTGCTGTGTGAGGTACTGGAACAGGTTGTCCAGGAGACTTGTGGATGCCCTATATCTGGAAGTGTTCAAGTCCAGGTTGGATGGGTCTCTCAGCCTTGGGTTCTGGTCTGATGACAGATGTCCTTCTCCCTGGCAGGGGAAGGGTATTGGAACAAAATGAGCTTTAAGGTTCCTTCCCACCCAAACCATGAAATCAGACTGAGCAAGATTTGCCTGTCCTGTACCCAGCCAGGTGTGTGTTCAGGCATGCTTCAGTGATTGCAACAAAATTTAATTAAATTATTGCACTTTAAGTTGCAGAGAATTTACAGATCAGTTGGGCGTTCTGTCTTGCTAAGAAGGCCTGTTTGGAAAATTACCTCTAAATATTTTTAGTTGCCAAAATATACACTTAGATGAAGACATATTTCTTCAGCTCAGATAAGCATATATTCCAGAACATATTGGAAAGAAAACCTGGTGCAGTAAATGCAGTTTTCTAACATATGAGGATAAAGGCAGCAGTGTTAACTGCACGTGCAGTGTGTGTGTGATTGCAGGACTGAAACCAGTCCAAGGTTACTGGGACCACAGAGCCCAGTGTTCCATCCCTTCCAGTTGTCAGTGCTGGCTGCTGAAGGAACAAAGTGTAACTTCTCAGCAAACACTAAAACTTCCCAGTTTTTTTCCCCAATATTTTCCTACCCTTTGGGTATTTGTAGTGAGGGAGTGAATACTCATTTAGCAAATGTTATATGAGCACATAAAGAAAGTCTGTTCAGTCTGCATATATGAATGAGATGAGAAATTAATTTCCCCATTTCCTGCCTTATGAACGTTTTACTTAAGAACATTTGTGCTATTTTTAGTGAAGTTCTGAAAACAAGGGTGAAGTCCCATAGTAATGAGTGATTTGATAGGGGGAATCAAAGGACCATATTGAAAAAAAAAAAAGTTATAAAGTATTCTGGATATTGTGAACAGTGTTTCCTATTCCTGTTGCAACTCTGGTGTTTAAGGGTGAACAAATTCTTTTAAATCTTGGGGCCTGGTCATTCATTTACAGGTGAATTGGTTTAGCATTACTAGGACATTTAATCCATCATATAAGACAATAATATGGAAGTGATGATGGCCAATTATTTTGACCAATTATTTTGTTTATGTGATTTCATTCTAGGCACTGATTCACAACTCTGGAGAATACTTTCAGGCATCCTGAATAGCTGTTTCATGCAAAATTTCCTCATGTGATGTCTTTAAGAATCTTCTGACAAATAGGTATCTATTTTTAGTTCATTGCTGTTCAAGTTTTTATGTAAAAATATTCAACACAAAATTATTTCGTTGTTGTTGTTATTGCAGAGATGCAATGAAAAGTAATAAGTGAAGAATAATTCTGTTTTTTTTTTTTTTTTTGCAGAGCAGGATGTAGAAAATGCATGTAATTTAATTCCTAATGGAAATCTTTTTGTATATTGGTAATTTCATAATTGTGTAATTGAAAATATTTCTGTATATCAGTGCATGATCACTTTTGTGATCTTGTTTTAAACCATGGTCCTTAAAATTCAAACATTAAAGATTATAGTAAGAATATTCTGGGAATCTGGTGCTTTCAGCTCTGAACAAACACTTGGAAAATCTGTTGAGGAAATCTTTTTTAGAGATGCCTGGAGATCTTTCCAACTTAGCCTATCTGGAATCTGAATCTTATCTAGCAGGAAGATGATTTGCTCCAGGCCTCACTTCAATGGTGGCTACATTAGTCTCTTGTCTAAAAAGTAAAAGTAATATTGGAATTTAAATGAGTTTAAATTATCTTTCCTTCCTGCACAGGGATGGCAAAAAGCCAGTCCTCCTGGCAGCAATCCTTGCAGATCCACCAGTTTTCATCTGCTGACAAGTGCAGGATGGAAAACACTCCTGGCAGGAAGAATGTTCACTTGGGTTGTAAGAGTATTGTAAGATGTGCATGTGTCCAGTTGTTTCAGTGCCTAAGAAAATGGTCTAACTGTGATTCCCTTTTCATGAAAGAAAGATGCTGCTGGCTTCCACTTCTGAGTAGCACAAGTAGAGATTGAGGTGTCTGTTCAGGTTGGTTCCCGAATCAGCCTTTTGAACTCGTGTGTCTCAGTTCTAGTTCTTGATGTTTTTCTCCCTTTAGATACCTAAATTGTCAGTAGATTTGGCTTCAGTCTGCTGTGATAACTCTTGTTCATGACAAAGTCCCTCTCCTCACACTTCAGAGTTGTTTTGGGAACTCGTGTAGCTGTGATTGATTGATTGATGTTAAATCTGTGTGGTTAATTTCCGTATTACCAGAACCTCTTGTGGCTGGTTTATTTGTGACTGTTAAACTTCTGTCAATGAAGAATTTTAGACTAATATAGGGAAGCCATAACACTTAGAGACCTGTGAGGTGATGTGGATGGTCTGAGGCTGCAGCATTCCCATTGCCATGGTTGTTTGCCAGTCTCCTATCTTCTCTAATTGGAGCATAACAGTCCTGGCCATTTATCATTAAGCATTGCAACATCAGTCTCTGGCCTTTTGCTGAACTCTGAGGAATTGTGACTTTTCTTTGAACTCTCAGCTTTTAGTTCCACTGACCCTATGACCCATTTATAACTGCTGTGCTATTTATCACTCTGGGGCTTAGAAATATGGTTGGGGGGAAAGACTCAAGTGCAATCATTCACACCTATGGTCTCTTTGTATTTGGACTTCACAGTTTCTGTGCAGTGTAACTGATAGGGAGAGATTAGTTACAAAACTGTAATTCCATTGAAGGATTGTGATAATACCCTACCATAAACTGTATATGATGCTCAAGAGGTTTGACATCATTGGGGTTCTGAGATTAAGTTACAGCATCTACTATTAGTCTCTGTCAGTATCTGTTTTAGGGTTTTTGCAACCCCAGTGTGAAATAAATGGTATTTTCTGAGTTAGGAGACTTGCTGTTGCATTAATCGTCTGAGAGTCCTGTTAGTAGTTAAACTATAGCATGACATAAAACAGATTTGGTACAAAAAGAATTATTTATTTTTCCATGCTACAGAGGAATTCTCTGTACTGACTACTAACAAGGTCTTGGGATTTCAGTTTAAATCAGAACTTCTTTGGCATTTTAGCTGTTTTGTGTTCTGAGAAAAAAAAAAATAAATGAAGCAGCATGTAAAACTCAGAGCGAGTTACAGGTGACCCTGAAGTATCATTTCTGGAAAGAAATCAGTGTATATTTTACAAGCAAAACAATCTGACTCCTTTTTATTCTTTACATTACTCTTTGCCTGTACAGCTTCTGCTATTTGCACACACACACACACACACATATTCTCTTACTGTTCCTGTGTCCCTAGGAAACTATGGCTTCCTCTTCCTTAAGTTTTTCTTTGCATCTTACTTTTATCTGATTTTTATTTCTTCTCCTTCCCTCTACCTTTTCTTGAAAATTTTTCCATCGCTTAGGAGAGAAACTACTGAGTGTGCTGTGCTTTAATGTGATTTTGGCCGAAGAATGTTTGTTTTTAAGGTGATTTGCCCTTGTGTAGAAGAAATGAGGAATTTAAAACCCCATCAAAGTATGAAGTTGTGCATATGGGTGAGAGATCTTTTCGCAATTCATATGAGGGAAGCTAGAAAAGGGAAGAGTTCAGACTGATGAATAGCTTCAAAACTTTAGGAAGAACTTCCTTCTTCTGAGAATAACTCTCCTGTTATGATAAAAAGATCAGGATATTATATCAAGGTTTGGAATTTCATACCATGCAAAAAAAAATATTTTCTTTGAAATGTGAGAAATGTTTATTTATTTCTTCACTGCAATGTGAACCACTCAGGAGGAGAATGATTAGAATAATTATTTCACTTGGCATTCTCAAATCAGACTCCCATTTTTATGTAAGAATTAACAACTTTATTCACTATTCTTCCTTATGCTTCTTTTTTGCCTCCCGGTTGGGTGGTGTCTCCTGCCATTCCCTCCCTTCATGAACACAACATTCCTGTGCTATGTTATGATGTAGGATGGAAGGAAGGCTGCACAGGTGCCTGAGGCCTTTTCCTAGTGCCTGCATTTCAGTGTACTTTTTTAGGATAGAGAAATGTTAAGTTCTTACAAAGATTTCAATTTATGCCGAAGAGTAATATAGTATTTTGAGATATATATCAAATCCCAGGGTAAAACTGGGCCAAGGCATCTGAAAACTCTCTTTGCATTTTCAAGTACTCCCTCTCTGGTGCAACTTGGTTCTAGTTTGAATTTTATGGAAATTTCCATGTTTATTAGAACGAAAAAGCAAGTGATAAGAAACGAGCTATCAAAAGAACCAATTAGCCAGAAATTCTCAAGACACAAGAAAACCTCAGGAAAAATTGTGGACATAATTTTTCTTTTTCATCTTTAGATCCCAGTGCATATAGATAATTTCTTGAAATTCTGATTAAAATATCTAATGTCCAGGTGAAACATAAGATTGGAGAGATTGGGTTTTTATTCTCAGCACTTTCTGTTACTTAGCTGTAAGTAGTGACACACCAATATTCAAACTTTGCCTCCTCAGCCTTACATTAAGCTTTGCATTAATTACCATTTAGAATAAAGAAATGTTGTGGTATCCCAGTGCAGCCATTGCTTTGGGTGCAACGGCACTTATGTTTAATTAGCAGATAATTGGTCATTAGTAATTGTAAATGTTGTATGTACTGCAAGCCTTTGCTGTGTTGAAGGGGTTTCAATTTTCCCCCATTCAGGACAAGGCACTTAAGCCACTTTGTCTCTGTGTTCAAAGTTAGCGCTCAAATGAAGCCCTGCAAATCTTTGTTCCCCTCAAAGGGGAAAATGTAAATGACACAAATCAGTCACCATGAGATCTTTTAGTGCTGTCCTGTTCAAGATGATGTCGTTCATACAATGTTTCATAAATCAGCTGGGTTTTAGTGTCATTTAAAATACTCCATTTAATTTTAAAACTAAACTGAAGCAGAGACATGGAAGAAAGGGAAGGTTATTCTGGTTTAAATGTAGAAAAACTGGTCAGTTGTTTGATTCTTGCATTATTTACTGGAAGCTTCTCTGGCACTTCCTTAAGTGGCTCTCTTAAGTATTGTTCAGCAGTATATAGTTCATATTTTTTAAAATTTATAGTTCACAAAGATTGAGACAAACATTTTTGTTGGAGCTTTAATAGATTTGTTTTGGACCTCATGTATTATGTGTAAAACAGGCTTAGTATTACTTCTCTTTTCTAAATGGTAAGACACTGTGTCCTCTCATAAAAATGAAACAGAAGAAAATTCTTTTAGAATTTGGAAAAGGGATTTTAATTTACTTTTGTGGATGATTGATTGATGATTTCATTTAGTTACATAAAAGGCGGCTCTCCACAAGAGAGCTGATTGCATAACTCTGCCTCTGTCACAAAAAATTGTCTGAGAAGTAGGTGCATGTGTTTTAAAGCTACCTAGGTGAAATGAGTTTTAGTTTTTCTCTGAACAGTTTAGAGACCATTTAATATTGGTCTGTGCATCATAGTGATATAACATCATACTTTTCAGATAGTCTCCAAACATGCTCTTCTGTTTTGGGGAGTAGCATTAACATTTTTATTCCTGAGTCAGTAAACTCCAGAGAATTTCCCTCCCAAGTGTGCATAAAGAGAAATTGGGACAATTAATTTGCTTGTATTTTTAGTTAGTTTTTTTCTCAGTGGCCTATGAAAAATTAAATAATTAAAATGGGACTATAAATAGTATAATGAGCTTGATCTGCTGAGAGGTGAAATGTTGTCCTTCTCAGTAGGAGAACAATTTAGACTGTAAATAAAATGAGTTTGCTCAGTTGTCCAGGGACTGAAGGGGCAAGTGGGAAAGGAAAGATGAGCACAAGCTGCACAGTGGTAAGACCCAACTTTTAATTCACCAAACCTACCCTTGCTTCTGCAGCTCCACACAATTTAAAGAGGGTGGGGAGTTTTGTGTGTGCTTGTTTTGGGGGTTTTTTTGGTATGGTTTATGTGATCTGTAATTTTTAGTGTTACCTCTCCTCCTCAAATTTGAAAAAAATTGTAATGGCTGCTGACTCAGTTTTATAATGTGCTTTTTTAACATCCTGTTCTTCAAATGTGAAGTTCAGGAAAAAATCTTTTATTTTAGTGGCAGCAAAATGCCTGCAGCTTGGATTCCTTGAAAAAGTGAAAATGCTTTGTGACATGAATGCAATTTAGCCTTAACATTCTCTGTACAGTACTCTCTGATCTGTTTGCTTCCCATGTACTTTCAACCCCATTGCAAAATGCCTCAAGGTCCCACTTGATAACACTCATGAGCCAAAGTGTCCTGGACTTCTGGAAGATGATCAGAATGGTCTGCAAAAAAAAAATCATGCACCTGAGTGTTCAAAAAAGCTTGGGAAAGATTGCTTTCTTCCAGAGCTTGCTTGCAGTTTCAGCTTTGATGATGGTTTCCCTGCTTGGATTTATGTGTACATGTTGAGGAATCATTTTTGGCAGGTCTCTACTTCTGAATATTACAGTATATGCAAATTCAGACATGAAAATATATTTTGAAAAGTGGTATCTTGATTCATATTTTTTTGAGTTAAGCTATTGTAGGAGAGCAAAAGGAAGAAGAATAATGATGAAGCAAAAGTGATCCTCCTACAGCTTTTATGTGGGAAGTTGTGTGGAGGAGATGCTGACTCAAGAGGAAAAAAAGGAAAAGAAAATCTAGTAACACTGCACCTGATTCTGGGTCTTTTTTGTTGTTGTGTGGTTTCTTTTTTTTTGGTTCTTGTTGTTTTGTTTTTCCATAGTTGTGTAACTTGGTGCTATTTACAAGTATGATTTTACATATGATTTTGTTATTATTTTTATAGAAAAGTTAGAAAGGTTGGATAATTTTCCTTTAGTTAATTTCATTAGAAGCAACCTAGCCTGTAAATACAGTAGCACATGTTTAAATAGAATACATCAGGGAAGGGTGTCTATTATGTGTGTAACAGCATAATGTAGAACTTATAGGCAAGACTGTCCACTTGAAACAATTTGTGCACTCACAGGGTTATGTTACCCACAGGTTTGCTCTTAGGACCATTTTCTGCTTACCTTGAATGCTCTTGTTATAGGCTGTGTTCTGTGATCTACACCCAAGTTCAGCTGTATTTAGAAAGGCTTTTGTTCCCCTCTTCAAGGCAGTTACATGTATAGATGTATTGTCTAAAAAATATATTCTGTAACCAGTTACAAAATATTCATCTTTTGTGCTGAGACTGAAAGAGTTTATCAATGACCACTGTCAAAAAATTCTGGTTTACTACATGCCTTTTATGATTTCCTTCATACCTGGAGACCCTCAAGAAAAAATAATAAACAGGATGGACTAGAGTGTTGGGGTTTTTTTAATTGTAGTTGTGCTTGTAAACTCCACCCACAATTATGGTTCTGCTGTTTCACTTTATGTGGAAAGAGGAAAAACTTGATTTTCTTATGGTCTCATTACACAAAACTCAGATTAAAAAAAAAAAAAAAAAAGTATTGCTTATTTTGCAGAGAGAGTAGAATGAAACTCAGAAGAAAAACCCCAAAAAAACACACAGGGAGGAGATTTTCATGGCCTCAACACAAGGATAATTTAAAGTTTACAATTTCAGATTCTGAACACTCATACTGAAGTATGGCAGTAGGGACAAGTTATTTGTTGCTTGTATTTAAAGTATAAATAGTATTATTTCATTAAGATATTCTGATCTAGAACCTTTATTTGTATCTTGCCCAAATCTTCCTGTGAAAGATAAAAGTCAGTTAAAAACCCCAGCTTTGGAAATAAAATGACTTAGAAATATTTGTTAGGCCTCAAAAATATTTGTATTAATCTATTGGCCTTTAAATATGCATTTTGACACAATAGTGGGAATAACTTTCATGCCACTATCATAATTAGTAGCAGGATTTTTACTGTGTTCTGTATAGTCACAGATAGGCATTACTTCCTAATTATCTTCTCTTCCCTTGTATGTTCACTCTTCTGTTCTTTGCTTCTGTAGAAAACCCATCCTGTACACTGTGTGAATGTTTTCTCCACAATACCCATGTGCAGTGACTTGGCTGTGTCGTGTTCATGAATAGAAACTGTTTAAGCACTGTCAGTGAGTCTCCTGAGCTTCTGTCTACTAATGTGAGCCTTGGCCATCACTTCTCTTCCTTCTCATCACTTTTTCTTTATCAAACACTTCCACTGGATCCGTAAATTTTCAGGGGAAAAACTGTTTCAGTTCAAGAAATAGTGCAACATTGGTCTGAGGCTTGAATGTGGGGTTTTTTCCTTGCTTCTCTGCTGCATGCAGTGAAATTTTACTGTGTGCATATTTTTGAGATTATTCAACTTCCAAAGTTTGAAAAGGGGCGTGAATGCTTGCTGTGAGAGGTGGTCCCTCTCCTTTATGAGGATACCAGAATGTCAGTCATGGGGATGCTTGGATAGGCTTCAAGTAATAAAGTGTGAAAGGCAGCACCACAAACATGCTTGTTATAAAAAACATGAATTTAGCACCTGCTCCATTGGAAATCTGGTGCCTGAGCATAACTTGTGTGGCCGGCTGGTGCTGAATCTGCCTCCTGGATCTTCCCAATCCCCATCTCCAGCTCTGTCCTTTGTGCATCACCATGCAGGTCCTTTGGGAAAGTCATGCTTCCCTCAAAGGCCAATATTTGACTTTATTGTTGTCTCCTAATGGGCTCCCACAGGAATCACTCCCTCTAGAGCATGAGGAGGAGAGGCAAGCCATATCCCCGGGGCCATGGAGCTCTGTGGGTTGATGAAGGCATAATTTTCTGTAAGAAATAGCTGTTTTGAATGAAACTAACAGATATCGAAATAATTAAGTCTGAATAGCTTTCTTTGCTGCCTGCCATTTGGGGAGTTGTTTGGTTTTCCTCTATTTCTTAACCAGTTAGAGAAACAAGGATCTCTCTGACTCTCCCTCATGGATATTTTAATATAACCCATCAGACCTAAAGTTGTGTTATTCTAATCTAAGAATCATTTTATTTTTCCGTTTCACATCTTTTCCCTTGCTTTCTTTTCAAAGAAATCTGAAAATTTCCAGATTTAGATGGGAAAACCTGTAGTGTAGGAGCTTGTTAAATACAAACCAAAAGGACTATATATGTATTATTTTGAGGCTGAGGTAACCAAATACTATAATCCCTATTTATGTGATGAAGAAATGGAGCCACAGACTAGTTCAACATTGTAAGGGATTTGGTATGCTACAGATTTGGAGCACAGAAGCTTTCTTGGCCCTGTGCCCTAACCACCAATGAAGGCTTCTTCTCAGTGGAGCTCAAATATAACTTGAGCTTTTGATCTAGTACTGGGGGAGAATCCTGCCCTTGAATTTGAAGATGCATTTAGTAAGCTTGTGTTTTTCCATAACTGATTTGTGACAAGCAGATTTATCACCTTATGTTATGTAAGAAGAAAGCTGGCATGTGAGATGCTCCATAAGTTGTAAGGGTAGGAAGGAGATCCCCCCCACACTCCCAGTTCAGCCTCCAAAGTGCCAGGTTTTTTATGTGGGAGAATTTGCAACATTTGGGTATTCACCGATATGAGCTTGCACCATTTAAATATTAGGTTACATCCAGTCATTCCATTCTGTTAAAATAATGCTGGTTTCAATGCTGTTCTTGTCAAATGCCCCTACCAGAAAGGTTCTTACTCTTTGGTTTCTGCAGCAGCCCAAGCCCTGGCTTTTTTAACAGCCCTGTTTGCTGTGCTGTGTCCAGACTTTGTGTTGTTGCATGGTCCAGATGGCTTCAGGTGGCTTTGATTGCCCTGTGTGGCTGGGGACTGGTTTCAGCTGCACAGTGTGTGCGTTACTACATGTGTACACAGTATCACAGAATCATTTCTCTTGGAAATGATCTCCAAGATCATTGGTTCAACCTTTGCTTGATCTCCACCTTGTCAACCAGACCATGACACCAAGGGCTATGTCCAGTCATTTCTTGAACACCTCCATTGAAGAAACATTCCCCCACCTCCCTGGGCAGCCCATTCCAATATTTAGCAATCCTTTCTGTTGGAAGAAATTCCTTCTGGTGTCCAACCTCAACCTTCCCTTGTGTGGTTTGAGGCCATGTCCTTTTTTTCTGTCACTGGTTGCCTGTAAGAAGGGACTGTTCCCATCTCCCTACACCCGCTTTTCAAGTAGTTGTAGAGAGTGATAATGTGTCCCTGAGACTCCTCTTTTTCAGGCAGAACAATCCCAGCTCCTCAGCTGCTCCTCATAGGACTTACATCTGCCTTGAGTGTGTGTTTCCTTGTGAATCCCTGGAGCTGAGACCTCACCTGGTGTGTACTGGTTTTGCAGGAACAGTCCTAGCTGGGATGATGAGCTCTGGCTTTCTATGTGTCTGATACAAGCAGAGTAGAACTATTCTAAATTTGACTAACCTATAACAATTTCTTTAGAAAACACTAAAATTGCTCAAAATACTTGAAAAGTTTTATGAGCCTCTTGCAGGCTTATTGGTTTTATGTACTGAGAAAAGTAGTGAGCCTAAATGCAACCAGTACAGGAGGTTTGGTGTCACTCCTAGTGTTTTAGCAAATGATGTGATTGCATTGAAATGCAGAACACATTTCAGTTACAATTTCCAGTCAAAGTTTTCTAACCTCTTCCAGGATTTGTCATAAGGGAATTGTGCAGCATTTGTGATTTCTGGTATGAACCTGGAAGGATTAATCATTCTTTTTTAATTACCTGAGGTTTTAGCAGTTGATAAGTGTTTTGCCTATTTCTGAATGCCGCTTTGAACTCCAGATTAATCTTCTAAACAGTAAGGTAGGAGTTCATGTTATGATGGGAATGTTTGTACCTATCGTGGCTTACTTTTACATTATCTTGATGGACATTCAAATTGAATATCAGATTAAAAATGAGTGCAACAACTAAGCCCTATATATATCTGGGGAAGATATAACCCAGCTGTAGAGGTAAGCTTATTGAAACATTACAAAATGCTTTTTTTTCCATCCTCTTTAGTTGCTGGGACTATTGCAGCTCTTTGCTACTGTTACCTCTAGTGTCTCATAATTAATGTAGAAAAAATGCTGGAAACTACATGTTAAATCTTTAAATTATTAGTTCTGGGTTTGCTGATATTCCACAATTTAATCCTGCAAATGCTGAGGTTTTCCAGTAGAGGTCAGGATGACATTGTCAGATATTTTTTAAGCATGCTGACCTGAAGAGGAACCATCTAAGACTTTCCTTATTCTCACAGGCAAAACGTTTGGGTGGGGTTTGTTTTACCTTTTTAATATGCAGATAAAGCACTGTAGAATTATTTTGGTTTCTTCTACGGACTTCATCAACAACTTAGTAAAGTTTGATGGCAAACATATCAAGTTTCTTCGGTAAATGTGATGGTTGGGAATAAGGAAAAAAAAGTGGGAAAGGGATGAGCCTGAAGAACTAATGCTACTATTGAAGTAAAGCTCTGTTACAGAGCAAATATTAAGACTAGGGGGCCTGAGAAATTGGTTAAGAATAGTTTTTATTTTATATACTGTGTGTGTACATACATGTATATACACACATATATATGCATATCACACATACCTACTCAGTCATATTTATATATATCAGCATATATGTATTTTTATCTAAGACTGCTACACACACACACTTAAGCAGCTTTTGCTTTGACAACTTGTCACTGCTTTTTCATTGTAGCTGCTGTCTTCTGGCTTTAGTGAAAGAGCAGATCTGTCTGAAAAGGTAACCCTATGGAGCAGAGGAAAAAGGATATTTTTGGATATTCAGCCACACCAATTAGTTGATTGGTTTTGCAGCATTGCCATGCAAATAAACACATCCGCCTAGTGCACTGAGTTACTAGTGGAATAAGAGCTGCCTAAGCTGTCTTGGTGACTGGAAAGAGCTAGGGAACATAGTTTGTGTTTTAAAATGTTCAGTAATGCAGAACCACAAAGTCTGTGTAGCTTTGTATGCTGGTGCTCTCACCTAACGCTGCACATGCTTGTGCACAGGCACATCCCAGAACTGCTTCACTTATTTTGCACAGTTCATTGCTGGCTGACACTGCAATATATGTTTCTGTTTTCAGGTTTGAGTTGCATTAAGATCTCAAATATATCTACACATGTGCTCGTGCACGCACTGCACTCAAGAAGTTACCTGTGTTACATTTAATGCCTTCTTGTGCTTACAAAGCTGTTGCAGTCAGGCTCCACATACTCACTGGCACATCTGAAATTTGCAGGTTTCACACACAGATCATTTTGTAAAATGTTATTTCTTCTTTTCTGGATGTGTATAGGGATCAACTCTTGTAATCCAGCCTTTAGTGTACATCCACTGCAGGTGCACTCATGTCACCACTGTTCAAAGACACTTCAGCATTTGAGCTCCAAAAGAGCTGAAGCAGCCTGTTGTTTTCTGCCCCTTAGACAAAATGGCTTTCTCCACTTTTAGTAGAACCAACTACAAAACACAAGAAAAATCCAGGCCCCAAAATGCAGTTTGGTCACCTAAACAGGGCAAGATGATGCTCACCATCTCTGAGTATAGAAAGTGTTATGGAAAAGGATAAATAGCTGAGGGTGAGGGTCAATAAGATGACTATGAAATGAAATCTACTTTTCCTGGTGTTTGTTCTAAATTATCTTGACATTAAAGGTTTTATCAGACCTTGATGTACTTTCCAGGGGAAGTAGTGAAAGTTCATATTACTGATGACATTAATAGTTAGACAAGAAAAATCACTTTGAATGCTTATGGGGAATGAGCCAAAAAGTTCAGTGAGACATATAAGGTAGCTCAGTTGGTATTTTTGATCTATTTATTGTGATGAAATAAAATAAAATATAATGTTTTATTCCTGTTTTAGGAATTATTTTGTGTTCACATTGATGTTTCATCTTTGAACTGGAAACAAGGATATTTTGAAATCAAGCTTTACTAGACCAAGATGGCAGCAAATGAAATGGAGCAATTCTGTCTCGTGTTATCTGCTCCATAATTTATCATAGTAGGCAAGCACAGTTTACAAATTACAAGGTCTCTTTATATTTTAGGGGTTTAGGTTTTCTTACCATAAAGGGGGTCTGTTTCCTCCCAGTGATTCTTACCATTTAAGAAGTCTGCCAAACTGGGTGATGAAAACATGCTTATTTTCACATAAATTCTGAGAGCAGTTCATTGCTATACTGGACATTAAATACAGTTGCTGAGTAAAGAAGAGCAGTTTTTCTCTTGAACTCACGGATGTTCAGCCCATTAAGACCAAACTGCTTCTTCTGCGATGAAAACTATCTGGGTGCTTGAAGTTCAGGTTTATCTTGACTAATAAACTCTTAAAAAAAGGAGTTCTGTAGCAGTAGTACATGGCAGGCTTTATTGGCTTATTTTGCTTAAGTGCATTTTTTAAGAGATGAGGTGTTTTGGTGGATATTGCACGGCCCTTGGGCTTTATAAAGAGTTCTACCTGTGACACATTTAGGGTCTTTAGCCCAGTTTCTTCTTGTTCTTCTCTGTCTCTGTCCGGTGTTTACCATCAGTGTAGGAAGACAAAGCACTCTCAGGTGCTGCCAGCTTTTATTCTGTTGGGTTTCAGCAAGCTGTGTTCCTGCAGAGGCCTCCCAGAAAAGAGTCCCAAAACTCCCCTGCTTCCCCTAAGCTGTTTTCTGTCCCCAGCCCAACTTTAACTCACCCTCCCATAAATGGCACCCTTCCAGATGGCCTTGCACAGTGGCACTTGTCCTGTCTTGTTGCAGGCCCAGCTGGCTCTGAGCAAGGCAATGCTGTTGCTTGCAGTAGTCTGTCAAATGGGGCGCCAATACTCGAGTCCTCCTTGTCTTTATTTTCCTATCTAGCTGCTTTCTGCTATGCCAGAATACATGACTTTTTTTTCTGGCTATAGAGCTGTCATCCCATTTCACCATTTGGAGACCATGATCTTCTGTCATACTCCAGGTAAAACATTTTTCATGGTCACTGGCATCCTGCACATCTTGGCAGCACCTAGCAGGTAAGAAAAGGAAGAAGCATCTCTGCTTCAACTTTGCCAGCTTCTAATCTTGCTGGCCAAGTTGTCCTCTCTTCTTGACTCTTGGGTAAGGGTTTTTTTTGTAGTTGGTTGTGTGATTTTTTTGCTCATTTTATGTCAGTAGCTAGAAAACAACTCACTCTCACTTGTTGTTTGGAATGTATAAAGAGAAGAAAGATGAAGCATACATTCTCCTTCCTGGTCAAAGCACAGAGTTAACACTATTAATGAAGAAGATTTTAAAGAAATAAAGCACAAAAATATTTGTAAAAGTGCTGTTTCATTCTGGAAAAAAATACCCACTTATTTCTGCAATATGCAAACTACCTGTTTTCCTAGGTAGTGTTTTAGGAATGTTCTCTGCTGAGGAAACACTCACCATTATTATAGTAACTGTGGTTGTTGCTGAGTAGTTGTCTTCCAATTCAAATTCAATTATCTGATTTATATTTAATTTTTATTACATATACATTGTAGTCTTACTTCACTTTTCTGAATTCCTTTGCAGAGAAACAACAACACTTGCATTCTTACTGTTTTTAGTTTGTTTTTGAAATATAAATTGAATATGACACAGAGCATCAAGGGAACAGACTCAGCTCCTATCCCTTTTTTTCTGCCCAGATCCCTTATCTGTAATTTTGAATATAGCCTCTTATATTTCAGATCCACAAAGTACTCACACTTTTTACCTCTGATGTCCTAATAGCAGCCACTGAAGTATTTCTAAAGAGTTTCTTCTCTGTTTCTGAGCTAATGTAGCCTTTCACAGATAAAAGAGTAGTCCCTTCTTATCCTGCTTTCAAATTTAGTTTGTTTAGTACATTTTATTTTTAATAACCAAAAAGTTATGTATAAGTGGCACCATTTTGATAAAAGAATCTAGTCTTTATCACTATTTTTAGATCATGATTTTGTCAACAAATATAAGCTATATGTATATATATTAAATCTTGAATGTTTGCATTCATTTTGGTGGACAATCTTACGAGTGTAAAAATGATTAAATTCTATTGTGTCCAGATCTGCATTGAGCTCTTATTGTGTTTACTGCTGCCTCATTCCATATGCTTCTTATTGATATGCACCCACCTCCCAGTTAAATCTTCATTAACATCTGCAGAGGCTCAGCTTGCTTTCATCCATCATGAAGGATTAGATGTTTTAAACTATATAAATGTACATATACATATACATTTTTACCTTGCTTTCCTTCTGACCTTCCAAAAGAAGCACCACATTAATGGAAAACCCAGAAATAGAAAGAAATTACAATATTATAAAAACTTTGAGACTTGGAAGTCTTTTTAAGTTTTTCATGGCTTCTGTTCTATTTGCACTTGTTTTTCATTGTTTTTGTATTCATTGGAAATGTCAATGTGTATGACAATTTTCATTATACAGTATGGGACTGAATGTTGTTTGGAGTAATGGATGTTCTTCCAAAAAAGCTCTGATTTAATAAGTGACCGTCTTCAAAAGTGTCCCGTTGTGGAACTGATTACAATGGGAAGCAAGTGATCCACTTTACTGGTGTGCTGAAGGAAAAAAAAATACGTCTTCCATTGACACCTTAAGTAGATCATGGGTTGTACATGTTGTGTCCGTCTTCAAGTGAACTTGCATTGAAACTCTGACTGTGTAAGAAGATGTAACAAATGCTCACTGGTATAATGATTGGTCTCTGTTTGGTACTAGAGGCACAGAAATAATGCCTAGAATACAGAGGCTGAATTGTTACTCCTAAGGACAAAAAAAAAAAAAGAAATATAACCATTACTTCAGGTCACCACTAAGGTCACTGACAGCACAGCATGGGGGATTCAAGTAGAGCAGCATGACTGTGACTCGCTCAAGGCTGTGAAAGAGCCCTTTAGTCCCCATTGCCACTATGTGATTAAATTGGAAGAAGAGAGAATACGTTCTTTTGTACTTATTTACTTTTTGAAAAAGAAAGGAACAAGAAATTTTGAAAAATGAAATTTGAAAAGAATCCATTATAAGTAAACATTGCTGTTGGTCCTACATTAAGATTTTGTCTGGTAAATTAGTAAAATGAGGAGTGAGTGGGTTGGTGGGGAGACCCCTCTGCAATCCATGCACTGATTGCTTTAATAATTAGATATGGTCCTGTTGTCACACTGGAGTCCAGCTTTTATCATTCTTGGCAGACAGAGCAGAGCAACACTCTGGCACTTGACCTGCCCATAAAAACTTGAACAGGAAACAGCAATAAATAATCCACTCAAAAGGCCCTTGAGAAAAGCATTGCACTTGATTCCTTATAGGAATTGCACGTTACTCTGGTGAGAAAAAGGGCTGTTTGAAAACACAAGCTTTGTGTTGTCGGCATTTTTAAAGTTTATTTTTTGTAATTAAGCGTCCTAATGGTTGCTTGCGAGATAATTTTTTTTGTGCATAGAAAACCTGAAGGAGACTTCAAAGTGGTTTCCAGTTTTAATCCTTCTAAACACAGAAATAAACTTACAGCATACACACGCACATCCAAACAGCATTTCAAACAAAGAACAAACCAGACAGCATCTTCCTCCAGAGTTGGTCCTGGCTTCTTTCACACGGGGCCCCTGATTTTTCTTGTTCTGTTTTCCATGGCAACCTTCAACCTGCTGAAGTGACCTAAGAGTTTGACCCCAAATCCCCTACCTCAGTCAGAACACCCCTCCTAACTTGGGGCCTGGTCATTGAAATGGGCATGATGCACAAAAACTGCTCCAGTTTCTCTGGAAATTTCTTTCCTCAGTTATTGAGGGAAGTGGAAGAGTATTTAATTTCCTGCTCTAGCCTGGAAGAAAAAACTGATTCTGTTTGTATTTATCGCAACTTATTTATAGTCTCTGACGATGTGATCCGTTCCACAAACATTTTCTTTAATCTCTGGCTTTTCTCATGAAGCAAATTAGAGAACTAAGGGAATAATTTGTTGTGGGTTTAGTCACACAGTATTTTTTTTTTTTCATGTGTGTACAATAATCTAATTTTTCATGCTCATTTCAGCACCCTGACTGAATCTATACTACTTGGTAAGGAAAAGGAAAATGTTTAATATTTGCCAAGAATAATTTGAGACAACAAGGTTTGGAAAGGCTGCTATCACACTGGCCTTTAGTAAATGAAAATTATTATTATAAAATGCAGGATTGTTTTGTTATGTTTTTCAATTATTATTTTCACTCATGTAGTGGTTTTTTTCCAGCTCTGCTAGCTTTTAGCTAGACTTGGAAATTTTAGGGAAAAAAAAAGTAACCAAGGTTTTGTTTTTTTTTTTTTAAAGGTTTCTTTTCAAGCAGATTAAACTATACTCCTTTTTTCCACTCCTTAGAAGCCAAACTCCTAGGTTTTATGCCAGTTTAGATGGGTCAGTTTTATTGAAATTATTGTCTTGGCTTGCTGAAGATACGTGTATTTAAAGATCAGGACGGTGATTGCTCAGAGCAGAAATTCCATGATTTTTTTTTTTTTTTTTAATTTGTCAGAATGCTATTTTTCAGAAAGAAACAGTACAAGATCTTTAGAGAAGATCGTTAAAGTTCTATATTTCTGTTATTCTTATCCTATTGTTTGGTAGTTATGGAAAGAAATTATTCGTGGCTTGCTTTACAACAAATAAAGTTCTAGACCTTCTACTCTTGTGTCTGAATTCAAAGTTGCAAATCTAAATAATCATGAATCTTAGAAAGGTACAGAAACCAATGTCTCTATTTGGTTGTGCTTTCTTGTGTTTTTTTTTAATATTTATTTATTCCTTTTTGCATCCCAAAAAGCACCTAGAACAACTAATGCAGAAAAGTACTTGGGACCAGGTTAACAGTGCAGCAGTTTGAAATAGTTGGATAAGCTGATTTCTTCCTGCAATGTTATGATTGCTTATATGGCACACATTAAAGGTGAGAGAGAGGCCCACACTCAAATGGCCTTGAACCATCTGAGATCTTTGTCTGGCAGTGGGGTCCATCTGTCCATCTTTTGTCTGTCCTTGCACACCAGGTGGAAACAGATCCTCAGTACCACAGAATCCTTGGCTTGTCTTGTGCAGGACCAGGAGTGAACTCGATGATCCTTGTGGATCCCTTCCAGCCCTGCACATTCTGTGATAATGGAACTTGCACGAATTTTTCTGTTTTGCCAAGGGGAAAGAATGTGGTGCTGGCCAAGTGTAAGGTGTTCTGTGGTTGCCACTTGCACCCTCAATGAGCAACCTCGTCCCAGTGTTCCTGCTGAGATTTGCAGGTAGGGCTGTCTTAGTACACTGAAATATTGCATTTATGTGCTTCACTGCTTGCTCCTTCCTCTTTTTTGAAAGCAGAATATTATGAACAGCTTGAATGCCTTGAAATTCTGCTAATCTGTATGATTTTCAACCAGACTTAAATGCATGACTGATACGGTAGCAAGGACAGGTAAAACCATTGTATTCTGCCTAGTATATAATTATTAACATGTTAGTTATCTATTTAATTTTTCAAAATTTCCATTAGATGTTTAAAACATTTGTGTCTGTGGCTTTTGCAAACATCCACATTTGATACATATCTAATTTATTTTTTGAGAGGTTTACCCTTCTACCAAAGTATTTATTAGCCTACATGGAATTCATAGGCTGGTGGAGAACTCATTTATTTATTTACTAATTTTCTTGGTTATTGACTATGCAAAAGTTTTCACTAATGAGAATTCTTCCCTGTTGTGAATCATTAATACATTAAGCACACTTCAGATTTCTCCAGTAATGATACAATGAGAATTGCTTAGCTGATTTAAATGACACAGATGTAGTACTAATTATACATTTTAAATTGGCAACAAACACAATTAATTTACTGATTATCAAAAACAAAAGTAAACTTTTTTTTATTATAGTAATTTGCTATAATTTATCACACAGCCATTTTCTTTGTGTAATATTTATGCATTTGACAAACCTACAAAGAGATATGTAATTAGACCTGTTTCATCCATCACTGGCTGCCTTTTAACCAGGGGTTTTACGTGAACAGCTTACAAACACACAATGAGATTAACAAAACCATAATGGTGCCAAATTTTAAACCAAAATTTTTTTTTCTTTTTTTTTTTTTTTTCTTTTTTTGTAATTTATGTGTATTATCAGAATTTAATTGTTTAATTTAGCTTAGGTTCCTGAAGGTATTTTACAGAGCTATTGTTTGGGTGGTGGTTTGGTTGTAGTTTAGCAAAATTGTCTGTGCTTGATTGCAAATTTTTTTTGGTAAAAACTCAAACCAAAATTAATTTATGGGTATTTTTAAGAGAAAAGCCTCAAACAATACTGTACAGAATAAAAATCTTTATTGCCATAGTAACAACAATCCCCTCTGTAAGTGCTTTGTGCTTGGGAAAGTTTGGAATTATTTGTCCCTAGATTTGGGAAATCCAAAGTAAGGCCAATGTTTTCAAGGCTGTATTTTGGGCATTAAATATCTGCAAGAATTAGAAATATCCATATCAAGCTCGGTTGTCAAGTCATTTATTTGCCTGTTAAATATTGTCTTTAGAGAGCTTCATCCTGGTGCCTATAGTACTGTGGAAACTTGCCAAGTGTATGGCATCATTAAAGTTGTCTTTGAAGTCTATCTTAATATAGGACAGACAAAAATATCTTGGAAGAGATTGTAATTGTTGGCTCTGATATAACTCTCTACACTTAGTGTAGGACCAGGAATTAAAACCAACAAACCAGAAGCCAAGCCCCTACCTTCCAGATTCCTCCCTTCCCAAACCAATAAAGGCAAAACTCCCTCTCTTAGATGCTTATTCTATATTTTCATGTCACTGGTCTTTCTAGAGGAAAGGTCTATGAGTAATATTTTTAATAGATTGAAAGGTCTTTCAGTTCATTTAAAAATTATGCACATTTTCAGGTAGTGACACTGTTGTGGCCACTTTAGACTCGAGAAGCAAATTTTACTAGAAATGTGATATCCTTTGATCTGTGCTTTCATCATGCTTGGCATCCATTTTTTAGCTGAAAACTGTTTTGTTTTCCATTGAATTTTTCTAAGTCCAAAATTTTGCCACTTGATTTTTCCCTAGGTGTGTGATGGGCAAAGGGAGCATGAAATCTGCTATTTGAAATGGAATTTCAAGACAAATAGTCCTACTTATCGTGGGGTTTTTTTCCACTCTGGAAATTATTATTAATTTCTAGGAAATAATGATATATCTAAGTGGAACATGGGATCTCCTGAAGAGGGTACAGAATTTAGTTTCCTTGGACATCATCAATAGCAGTGCTAGTGATGAGAAGTGCCAACAGCAGCAGCAGAGTTCTTGTCCCAGGTGAGAACAGGTGTATTTGAAGGAGATCCATGTCCATTCTCTCTTCTGGAATGTTTATTTTCTCCTTGTCATCTGTCTACATCTAGAATCACAGCCACCTGCCAAGAACCACTTTTCCATCTGTTTTCTCAAAGTATTCCTAGAAGCCCAGACAAGGCTCCCCCCACCAACTTACCATACATTTTCAACAATGAATCACCTACTCAGGGAGGAAAAGCATTTACTTCTGGTTTATAAAACATTTATTTCTGCATTTATTCATTTATTTATTTTTCCTTTATTAAACATGGGTTTGGTGATGAGCACTTCCATAATGATTTTAATTTATTTGTCTCTCCTCCTTTTTTTTTTTTTTAAGAGGGAAGATGTGTAGATGTGTAGTGACAAGTGTACAGGTATGAACATGTAGTTATCTGGAAACAATTAAAATTACCTTTAAAAAGTAGAAAATGACAATTTCATAGGTATATAATTTCACTGTGCTGTACCTTTAAAAAGAAATATGCTGTTGTTCTTGAGCTATTAAACTATATGTGTCACTGATTTATCCTGTTACCAAAAAGATCTCATGTGTCACTTGGCAGAATGACAGCTTTTTTTCCCAGTCTATTGTATAATTGTGTTTTGTTAGCTGTTTTTGTTTTATAAATACTATGCTAAAGGGATCTCTGAAGATCAGGATTTTGATGCAGTATTTTTCTTTGCTGCTCTTTGATGTTGACCTTCCCCCACTCCCCTCACAGCAACAAGCACAATATTTTGTTCTCAAAAAGTTACCAAATCTATGTCAGGAAAAAAAGCATTTATTTTTCACATCAGAGTTTTTGCAAGTGGGCCAACTCCATTCCAGCAGATTCCTCACTGAAACTTTCCTGAAAAAAAATTATCAGAAAAAAAATAGGCTCATGAAAAATTTTCTTTACTTGAAAATCTACAGAGAGGTTCCAGTGCTATGATTCCTCATATGTTTGACTACACAAGCTTGGAACACTGGCATTGGTATTTGTTATGTTTCCTTCTGACAATTTCCCCTTCTAGCCAAAGCAATGACACAGAGTCTCTGCCTGTACATTTAGAAAGAGAAGTTTCTCCTGTAATATTTAATTGAAATCCTTCTTATTGGAATATAATTGAATTATTCTTATCCTATCTTCTTGGTAGTTTTGGAAAGAAATTATTTGTTGCTTGCTTTACATCAAATTCTAGATATTGTTCTTAAAAACTCTATTTAAGCCCTTCCTTCTCTTTATCTTGTCTTCATTATATTGAACATATCCAGTTTCCTTAGCCCGTCTTCCCAGATCCTGCTTGTGAAACATCTTGTCAGTCTTAAGGCTTCCCTCGGGGTTCTCTGCAGCCTCTCTGCCTTTCTCACAAAGTGGCCCAACCCAACAATGTTTCAGCTGAGCCTCCTCGTTGCCAGGAGAGCAGAAAACTTCACGTGTCTTTCCCGTGACACTTGAAAAATAATTTTTCAGATTGACATTTACTACTTTTGCACTGGCATTCAGTTTTCGGCTTCTGTTCAGTTTGAGCTGCTATCACTTCAATGCTGTTTTAACTGCTGCTCAGCCAGGTAGGTAACATTTTGTATTATCTTTTTTTTTCTTTTTTTAAAGTGAAATATTAGAATTTTACCTCCATTGAACTGAATTCTGTTGATATTATAGTTCTGATCCGATTTCTGAAATTAGTGTGAAATCTAATCCTGCTCTTGAGGTTGCCTGCACCTCTCCCAGCTCAGTGATAGCCATAAATGTCATAACATATTTTCTATCCAATATTTATGATAATATTTACATTTTACCAGCTTTTTGCCAAGATCTTGCATGGTACAACGTGCAGGTTTGGCATTGAACCTTTCCTTTGGGAACTGCTCTTCAGATTGTGGTACATGGCATATCTGTTCTAATGGCTCAGAATTAGATGCATGTATATTCTATTTTGTATTTCTTATAAGAGGTGTACCTGTGTAGGTTGAGGTGCAAGCCTCAAAACCTTTGTGCTGGCAGTGCCTGAGCATGCTGAGCTGGAGGAAACTGGAGGGGGAGCAAGCACAGAACTGTTCCTAACAGATGTGCTATAACAAGCGCAGGAGAAGACTGTTCTCCAGTCTGGCTTCCCAGTGTGACAACCTTCTGTGGTTTCATGGGCTGCTAAACCTTCATACCTAGTGTCTCCTAGGTCCTTAGGAAAGTGGCATTTGGTGGCTGGAGGTTGTCAGCCCTGTCTGTTGTTGTATTTATACACTCAGGGGAGCAGTTGTGAGCTTTAGAAATTAGTTATGTTGTAGACATAGATTTTTTTTTGAGATTGTTTTGACTACACTGAATATAGTCTTCTGGAGAGAGATTCTCCAAAGGCCAGAGCCTGGTGTGGGATATAAAACCTTAGGAGTTAGGGGGAAGCCCTTCCACAAAGTTCCTGTGGCCTGGAAAAGTACTCTGCACTGTCCCATCCCAGTTGGACAGAGGGGCAGAGAGAGAGCTGGGGAGCTGCATCATTCTCCAGCCTTCTTGTTTAGTGGACAGCAGTGGATGAATTTGTCAGGATAACTTCCTGTTATTGAGTCAGTGTTTAAACTATCTTTAAGACATTGATGATAAATCAGAATGTGAAATTATATTCTAATTGTAGAATTAGACACTTGCAGCTGTCCTGGAGCCTTCAAGGTTATAGTATTTGTCTCAAACCACTCAATGGAAAATGCTTGACCTGATGAGGGTTTATGTTCTCTCAAACTATAATTTATACAAGACTATAATGTCAGCAGATTTGAAAACTAAATAATCAAAATTTTCTGAGCACAGGAAATTTATAGGCTGGCTTAGCTGTTGCCTTCTGGAATCTGGGTTTGCAACCTGATAGATTTTATAGCTCAGTGGACTAACTGATATAATGACATGGCCTTTTAGAATTGCCAGCTGTAGAACTAATTTTGGCTGGAGGAGTGGCCAGATGTATTCCTCACTGTTCTCCGTCTGAACTGGGTTAGTAGGGACTATAAATAGCTTCATAAATATTTTACTATGTCTACATTTTTGCACTTGTGTAAAAGATAGGAGGATAGATTGTTCAGGTTCCTTGTGAGTAACACCAAACAGGGCCAATAAAAAAAATTTACCTTTACTTTAAATAAGTCCATTTCCTAATATTTATGTAGTGTTTCCCCTTTGGGCTGCCCAAAGCTTGGTAATAGCACCATTCCCCTCTTCTTCAACTGATGCTGGTGCTGAAAAAATGGCCATAAAGAAAAGGTGATTCCTGTTTGACTTTAGCCAAGAAAATACTTTTTTTAATGAGAAGATGAGCAACACAAGTACCTTTGTCCAAACAAAAAAGGAGTATTTAGTATTTCTTTCTTTTTTTATCTGCTGATCTGAGCAGGAATCTCTGTTCCAGATTTAAATGCTGTCTTTCAACTGAAGAGAGATGTGACTATGTTCTCAATACAAGTGCCTCTAACTGCCTCCATCCAATATTATTCCAGGTGTGCCATTTAACTTTGTCTTTAATGTTGTTCATTGGCAATTTATGGAACAGAAGGCAATATAGAAATACAAAAATAAATCTACTTTCATTTGTGATCAATTGCTGCAAGAAAGAATTTATGTTGGTTTGAGTCAAGGTGTCTTTTTCTCACAATCTTTAAAAACCCTAAAAATAAAACCAGATAAACAAACCCAACTGAAAATGGGAAAAAGAACTACCCACAGAAAGTGTCTTTCTGTTATTCTGGGTATCAAACTGGGAAATTTAAGTCATAATCTACTTAATTTTCTTCTTTTTTTTTTTTTTTCTTTTTTGTTTAATTCCTTCAAATAAAGCTAGCTTGCTTATGTTCATTTGTTTTGGGGAAACATATTTTAAGGATTTGTTACTAGAAAATCTGTAGCAATTAGTGACACGAGATTTCTGATCCAAGTTTTGACTAAAGCAAACCTGAGCACTGTTCACTCCTTGCACAAATCAAGGAAGCCTTTGTGCTGATTTTGAAGTTTTACTGTAGTAAAGGGAGTTCAAGCGTGTTCTCAAAGTGGTGCAAAGGAAAGTGCTTTGCTAATTTATAATACAGACCTTAATTTCCAATGTGCAGCTGTCCTAGCTATTATTCAGAGCAAAGATGGAGTCTGTGACAGGTACAGGACACAAAATCTGATTTTGTTTCATTCAAGTAACCATTTGGCTGTACCATATCTATAATCAGATGGATTAGTGTTCCTTGGGTTTGCTCTTGGAGAGAAATCAAAGCTGTCTTTTAAAATAGACTCCTTGCTTGTTCTGCAATTCTTGGAGAAGGCCAACTCCCTCCCAAACAATTATATTTGTTCTCCCTCCCTGCAGGCTTTGCTGGCCTGTGCCATGGGTGTAACACTGGGTCAGAAGTTATCCCACATTTCCATCGTATTTCAATGCATTTTTATGTATTAAAAGCATTGTCTCCTGCTCCAGTCAAAAGTGTTGAGGAGGAAGAGAAAGCTAGAAAGCTTTTTGGGTCTTTTTCAATGAAACAATTCTCGTATCATGTATGTATTGGCACCTCTTATTGTTTTTTATTTGAGTTTTTATAAAGTTTCCCTTATTTCAGATAATTTAGTCTCAAACTAGGAACACCCAATATCCAGGGGCCTCTAAAGGATGACTTAAACTGAGTAGTGAATATATTTAATTTGTAACTCTAAGTTTTTCTTTGGAGCTCTGTAATTGGGATTTCAAATGGAGGAAAGTACAACTTCTAATATTTCTTATGTAAAAAATTCAATGTACTTTTATTTTTTAAAGACAGCCTTTTGTCAGTCATACCTGATCTTCTTTATGCTAGTTATTTTTCTTAATGTTATACCACTAAGAGACACTGATGTCTTTGAATATTCTTGGAATAGTCCTATAAAATAAAACAGACTAATTTCAAGAGTTCCACGTAATGAAACATGGGCATTATCGGTTTTGGATAATTATTCAGCTGAAATTTCATTCAACTTCAGTTGAACTTATTTCAACTGAAATAAGTTGGTTAAAGCTGACTGTTTAAAAGCTAAGTTTTTCAGATTTGACTATTCTAGTATACCTTAAAACACCCAAACAAACAGTGAAAAGAAAGAAAACAGGAGCAGGTCTGGTTCTTGGTGCCTCTTGTTTTGGTCCATGGGACCAAGACCAACAGCAGGTATTCAACTGGACATCATATGGATATTTCTTCCATCAGGTTGCACTGGAAATAGGAATGAAGAAAATGCTGTGGTAGACTAGAAAGTTTATAACTGAATATTTAGGTGCTAAAAATGTCTTGAAATTGTTTGGATCAGATTTATGCACATAGGACTGACAGGACTTCTGAAAATACCTCTGAATATTGCTTTGCTGTCTGGCAGTGCCTTTTCAACTGTTTATTTTACTTCTCTTTGAGTGATTCATGCAGCTGGGGGTGGAGAAGGAGGTTAAGGGATTTTTTGCAGATGTCTTGTCTCAAACCTGTATTCTGTCAAACAAGAGCTGTAACTTCTTTAGTGTTCCCTGGGGCTAAAAAGATGCAAAGAGCTCTCTGAGCAAGTGAAACTTCACCAATACCAGAGCTCAAACTATTCTAACCCTCTTGGTGGTTTGCAAACACATGGAAATGTCTTGAGTGATATAACCAAAGCATCAGATCTAGGCTGGCAATTTTTTCCCCCTAAATAATATAAGGAGAACATAACATACATTTTGCACACAGTGGATAAACACTGTATTTTATAGAGGTTGATCTGTGTGTTCTTTGCTTGAAGGCAAACTCACCAGCTCTCAAGGAACAGATGATTGTTTGTCTTACAATTATGGTGACTGTTAAATAAAGGAATAGGAAACAGCTTTTCCATGAATCAGATGAAAAATCAACAGTTTTTTTTATAAATACAGATGTAATTAGTATATGAAGAATTTCATAGCCATACCAAGGGAAAAGCTTTCCATCAGGTGCAGCTAATTACCACAACCCTAGATAAGATGTGAAGAAGAACAAGCTCTTATGACATGCAGATTCTCAAGGACTGTACAAACTGTCCCTTATCTTTTGTTACTACTGATCAGAGTTGTAACTCAATAGGACCAGAAGAAAGGGAAGTTAGAAGGGGATCTTACTCTATTTTCTATGATATAACAATTTTAAAATAAGTTACAGAAGGGTGGCCAGCATTTCAGAATTGAAAAAAGAAGAGTTGTCTGTTCTTTTTGAAGAAGTTTTCAGTCCCTGCTAGTGGACTGGAATATGTTAACAAAGCATGAACCAGTATCAGATGGACTTTTAATTAATGACAGTATCATACTTTTTCCTATCTCTGGCATGAAGCAGTCAATTTAATTTTTTAGAATAAGATGGAAAAAATTATTATCAGGAGGGAGAATGCTCATTTAGGAATTCGCTATTGGACAGCAGCCTTATGAAGGAGAAGTTACAGCACAGTTCTTAAAATCTTCCACAAAAGGTTGCTGGTTTCAAAAACATAAATAACTTATCTAAAATGTATGCAGTAGCCCTACATTGGAAGCTATGACTTGAAACTAAATAATAAAAACAGAGAAAGGAGAAACTCTTCATAGAAGGACATCAGCATTTAAGGACTGCAACAGACTATTTTTATAATTCTTCAGAAAGTGTTATGAGAAGGAAAACAAAAAAGAAAATTAAAGTGAGGCATAAAAAGAAACCAGAAGGAGCAATATATGAAGAGTATGAGAGCAATATAAATGTCATCCAGGGTCCAGACTATGTGTACTTGGTTTTCTGGTTGGTGTTTCCTGGTTGTTTGGATTGTTTCGTTTTTGACGTTGTTTACGGTGGTTTTTTTGTTTGTTTTGGTTATTTGTGGAGTTTCTGTTTTTAAAAATACATAGAATTTACTAAAGTAACTTGCCCATTTAGGAAGTTCTTGAGATATAAACTGAAACATTTTCAAAATATGTATTTCAATTTTTTGGCTTATGGAAAAAAAAATCTCTAGTGAGTTCCAACACAGAATGAGTGGCAGAGATAAAAAGGACAGGGAAGATATGAAGGCTCATAGATCAAGTTTTCTTGGATCACTCCTAATAAATACAAGTCTGAGATCTAAAGAGTGATTTTTCAGCATATCAGGTATTCAGAGCCTTCTAGGCCTCCTGAAAAGACAAACCAATTGGAAAATGGTGATGCCACTGAGACAGGTATTATTTGGAAACGAGCTTAGGATATTTCTTATTTACTTTTCCAATTTATCTTTATTGCTTTAAAACAATAACAAACTCACAAAAAAAGCAATTTTCCGAAGGCATATGTAATTCTTCACCTGGAGGAAAACATAATTTATCCTTTAATTCTTTCTGCAGTATTGCTCATAGATTGATTCTCTCTCTTTGTATGAAACTTTGCTGATGTTGTTGGTTTCTTTATAATACACTTTACAGCAGTATTTGATATTACTTCTGTCAGGTGGATTTGTCCTGAACTCAGAATTGTGCTGCACTCTTTAAACTGATCTAGCAGCAATGGTATGGACATCAATTACCACGCACTTCACTGAAAGGAAGTCCAGCTTCTGCTGCTTGTAGTTTGACCTTCTCAATTTCTTTCCATTTTCAGGGATTTGGTTCCACCTTCCATTACTATTTTTCTTAAATTTATTTTTTTATATTTCTGCAGTATCCAGAGGCAAGGGTCCTGCATAAACATAGAGTTGATCACTGAATTTTCTGAAGCTGCAAAGTGTGTTATCAGTCCATAAGGAGAATAGAGTCCACAAGTTTAAAATAAGCTGTGCATTTCCTTTAATTTTAATCCTTTCCCCCTCCTTCTCTGGAAAACGGAACTCCATGCTCTCCTTTGCACTAGAAGTGTCTACCCTCTTTTTTTTCTTTTGCATCCTCTTGCTGGGCCCCTCTTCAGCCCATGAACTCCACTGGCACAGAGTGGGGGAGCTGTACTGCCTCCCCTTTCTTGCTGAGACTTGTTCTCCTGGCTGGGTGCCTCTCTTCCTATCTGAAAACCTTTTTCTCATTTCCAGCTCTGTCCAGAGGATTGCATTACCAGATGTGTGCATTTATTCACTCATCTAGCTGCATTAATGGTTGTGTAACAGTAACCTCAACAGGTTTGCAAATAAAATGTTCTTGTCAGGTAGTGGCAGGGGACAGGGAAAAGGAAGGAAGGAAGAATTGTTCATTTGCTCTGTCTTGAGTGCACAGAGTTATTTGGGACAAAACAATCCTCTTTATGGTGATCTTATGAAATGGCTGGATATGCTTTTTTTATTGACCTTCTAATACCATGACTGGCAGGGACAACAATTTGCAGACAGTATGGTTCATCCAGCACTTTACTGGAACATCTATGCTACACTGTGATATGAGTAGCATGGTGGATAAAGGCAATTATTATTGAAGCACATGATAAATCTGGGTTAGGGGTTTTTGCCTTTCATTTCCATTTAGACCATCCATGTCAGGAAAAGTCGAGTGTTGCACATTCTCATCACGTTTCCTGGTTTGTTAGAGTGTTATAATGAAAACTCTTAGAAGTTAATGCAGCACTTGAAACTTCCACACTACATAGAGTTAAAAAAGTAGAAAAAAAAAAATAGAATCCAAGAATCCTGTTCCAATGTGTGTCATCAGTTATCAACAGCACAATAAAATGCGACACTATCCATGTACCTTGCACTTCACTTCAGCTGGTTTGAGTTACTTTCAACTGTTATGTAAAGGATTTAATAGCTGAAAGCATTTTGCTGCTTGTGGTATTTGTTAGAAATGTAATCTGAACTACTTCAATGGAGGAACACCTGATCAAATTTTCAGTGACAAGAGACCAACTGTTTCAGTTTCGAAGTCAGCCTTGACTTTTCAGCATGGGAAAACAAAGATGAAGTAATCCCTTGTTGGGTGTTCACAAGCAGCAGGATGTAGCTTTCCAAACAGCACCGGGGCAATGGGATGTGACACCTGAGAGGACATGGTTTGTGGAGATGTAGCATTGCCTTTCTCCTTTACCCACCTTCCACAGTAAAATAAGGAGAGTTTCTCTTACATTGAATGCAGTGTGTGGGAGGAAAGGAGAAAAACAAACATCTGGAATGCTTTTGAAAAAAAAAAACAAAAAAAGGAAAGAAAATGGTTTTACTTCAAGTTCCAGAATTTGAGACCGTATTCCTTGTGTTTGGAATATCATATATAGGAACAATCTGGGATCAATCATGTCTAAACATTTTTTTTATTATTATTCATGTGCTTCTGAAGCAAATCTTATCATTTACTGTCTCAGTGTCCATGCATAACACACGCATGGGAAAACACATACCTTTTCCCAACAGCAATACCCACTGGAGCTTTTTCAGTCCAAATCTAATCTTTTCCTTGAACATAAACAAGTGTGTTTCTTGTTGCTGTGTATAAATATTATCATTCCTGATATTTTTATCTGGAAATACATTGAGTCTTAGTCCTGGAACTAAATATTATGCATCATGAAAATTGCTTGTGAGATGAGAGGTATTCATGGAAATGATTAGTTTTGGTTTACTGCAACAACAACAAAAATCAGCCCAAAACAAACAAAGAACAACAAAAAAAACCCACCACCAACAACAACAACAAAAAAAAGCCCCACCCAAAAAAAACCCAAACAAAAAAAAAAAAACAATGCAAAACCAAAAATAACAAAAACAACAAGAAGCAGGAAAAAAAAAGCATAAATCCTCTACTCCTCAGAGAGTTTAGCATTTGTTATTAGTTGGAAAGTGTCTATGTATAAATGCTCACAAAACCTGCAGGAAAAAAAGACACCTGGAAGCAACAGTGGTATCAGTGTCACTTATCCAACACTATTGTGATATAGCTTGTCAAAGGCCATGGGATGTCTAGTTTGAATTAATGCAAAATATTAATCCAATGGAAGAGTTGTATCAAGCAGGGTGAAATGTTCTCATTTCTGGAAGATCAAGTTTTATCATCCCAAGGTAGGGGCCAGAATCAGACCTCTTTAGCCTCTGAAAAGCTGAGTTAGAATAGAAAAGATGGAAGAAAAGGGCCAAGTGCATCAGAGCCCTTGATAATTTTGTTTCCCTCCATTGCAACAGAGAGAACACATTCAAATCTCTGTGTTGCTTATATGGAAAGTATGTGTTGTATTTCTCATCATTGTATTTTAACTAAATGTGTATGGAAGACCTGTGTTGATTTGGGCAATAAGAGAAATCCTCTTTGACCATGGGAGAATTCTCAGTATTGTTCTTCCAAACAGAACAAGACCCTGTTACCCAATTTTTTTCCTAGGTGATTATGCTTAAAAATGTGAAGATATTTAATGTCTATTTTCTCTAACGGGGGAAAAAAGTGCTGCAGTGTCAGCATATGGGACAGAGAGCAGGGAGCACAATCAATTCCATGTCATGTTCTCAAACCCATAAAAAGGGGTTCATTTACTGCAGCAAGCCATAGCAGAGACATTGCACACATTAGTGTAAATGCTCTGATTTTAGCTTGCAATGATGTGTTTCATCTCCACAGCCCATTTGTACATCTCATGTGCATCTTGTTCATTTGGTCTTTACTTAAGGGTTCTTTATGTGTTCATATTGTCTATGTGGATTGCATGTCTGAAAGCCTATTTTTTTGCAGAGGCAGTACTCCATATATATTACTCCTTAGGTGAAATTGTTATAAGATGTGGATGTTCATATCATGTATGTACTGAAGATTACTAGTTTTTGATTTTTTTTTCTGTTCTAAGCTGCAAACTAGTCCTTTGAAAAATGATAGAAGTAGAATTCATAGCATAAAAACTCCCTGTTAATTAAGGTTTTTATCAAATTACTAGCTAAAAGTTCAATTATGAGGTGTTGAAAGGAATACAAATAACATGAGGTTTGTTCCCTGAATTTTTCTGGATTTTATGAGGTGCTTCATAATTTTTTTCCTCAGCAGTTAGAAAGATATGAATGTTATAATTGGTGGGAAATTAAGCTTAATCCTACCATATTAAGTTCCCTGGTGTTTTTGCTTGCTTCAGTGTTCTGGGCAGGCTGACATTTAAAGTGCACATTGCACATATTGCTATGCCTGCAATTTGCCCAGTGTCCAATGATGGCATGAATTGACATGGGAGAGCTTGGCAGGACAGGCAGCATTGACATCATAGCAGAACCTCTGTCCTGCCCCTGCTTCTCTTTAAAACTTTTATTAACCTCCCTGGCTGGAGACATAGGAGTGAAGACAAATTCAGAGCAGTTCTGTGCTCCTCCCAGCGCCGAGATGGATGTTACAAAGTGTTGTGTAGCTAAATCCCCAAACATCCCCCACTGATGCAAATGGAAATCCCAAAGTAGGCATGTATTTATTAGGATATCTTGTCCCACCCTCTCTCCCACTGCTGTTTCAAATAGAAGGCCAAGAGGTCTCTCGAATCACAGCAAATTAACAAGGCAAGTTAATACAGACACTGCCTTCTGAGTGACTTAACTGTGCAATTATGAAAGTCCTTGTAGAAACATCTTTAGTTTGGTGTGGCAGTCTATAACTTAAAGAACTATGGCAAAGAAAGGGCATTTCTTATGTGCCTTGTGTGTTATATTTGAGGATCATCATGTACTAATTTCAATGATAGACTTGCCAAGGGCTTCAGAATCACCTAGGTGTGTTAAATGAAGG
This sequence comes from Turdus rufiventris, assembly GCA_013186435.1. Taxonomy (NCBI): domain Eukaryota; kingdom Metazoa; phylum Chordata; class Aves; order Passeriformes; family Turdidae; genus Turdus; species Turdus rufiventris. The sequence continues at coordinate 5,415,165 of PYHW01009851.1, forward strand.
AGCAGGCTGTGATGCAGACTGGCACAATGAACAGTGTGGGGAAGGTTGCTGTTATGCAGAGAGCACAGTTTGACTTGGGAACAATCCAAATCCTTCCTCTTACTATCAATAGATTTCAAACAGCAGCTTGTGCTGAATACATGCTTATTTATACCAGGAAACCTATAATTTATTAATCCTAGCTATTAAAGTAATACATAGGTTTCTTTGATTGATGCCTGGTGCTGATTCCTAAGAATTATGCAAAGGGAGAACACCTATTATAATAGACATGAAAGTTTTCTCCTTGGTACAAAGGAAGAGTTTACATGTCCTCACCCGGATATTCCCATGGCTATGATTTTGGCTGTGAAATGGTCAGCATTTTTTGTCCATTGCCACTTCAAGTAGGCATTATTTTACCAGTTGTTCCTTTCCTCAGCAGCACACTTGTCTGAAGGAGTTAGAAGTCTGTGGAGCTTGTCCTTGCACAGAATTTTGGGCCCAGGGAGAGCAGCTGCTGACTGTTTTGGTTTTGCTTTCAAAGGACCCCTGTTTCAGATTCCTGACTGGAGGTTGTAACATCTTAAATTACATCAGCTACTAACTGAGAGAAGCCAAAGGCAGCAAGGTTTTGAGCAGTTGTCAGAGTTTTCCAGCTGTGTGGAGGTGAGACAGCAGCAAGGGTTTTTTGCATCTGTGTGTACCTGGAGTTTAACTTCTGGAGACCCTCAGTGGAGCAGGGGAATGGGAAGGGTGTGAGGCAGAAGGAGCAGCAAAGCTATTATGGAGGGACCAGAGTCCCTATTCCTCATCTCCTCTTTGCATTGGGTGATGGCAAAGAGTTAAATTTTCCCCAAGGCAACTCTGTTTTTCCAGTGGTGAGAACTGGTGAGTGGTCTGTCTTTATCTTAGCCTGTGAACTTTTACATCTTATTTTCTCCTTCTTGGCTTCTCCAAGACTGTATCTGTTAGAAAGACGAGGTAAATTCTGAGGGAGGCATTCAGTATTTTAAAATTTTAAATTTTAAACACTGATAGGTATCCATGCCTTTTCCACATGTTGGGCAGTCACCACACAGGACTCCAGTTCCCCCCATCAAGATGAGGGGGCATGAAGATTTTTAACACTGAACAAGGATCACCAAATGCTATTGTAATTGCTGGCTTGTAAGGTGCAATGCACATGTTATTTACTAATGGATGGAGATTTTCTGTGTTTTAGGGAAAGTGGTGGGACTTCCATATGTAACAACAGCTCAGAGGTACCTGTCAGCAGCTGTCCTTCATTGTCCTGCTGCTTATCAGTGGCTCCAGTAGCCCAGACTGACATTGCCTCCCTGAGAGATTTCACACGTGGTCTAAGAGGGCTGTCATCTTGCTTTTGACATCTTGTCCTTAGTGTTTAGACATCTTGTGCATAAAGGACTTCCTAACTTTGAGTTTTATTTCAAAGACTGTGTTTGTTTTCTGTATTTTGAGGAGAATTAACCTGAGGTTACAAAACAAGTTGGCAAGTAAGTGGAGTTACAGCTGGGTAGCATGGAATATAATGGAAAATTAGTACCTTTGTCTCTGGGTCCTGGTAATTCAAATATTCAGCAGCATTGTAGCATTTCCCAGCCTTCAGACAGAGCCACTTAACACTATCTTGAGATGAAACAGCATGTGGAAGTAGATCTGTCATAAAGTACGGGGTTGCATTAGAACTTCTATCAAATGATAAACCCCACAGTATTTGCTCTTGGAAATGAACATTTTTTGGGGGTTACTTATTGCATGTGCAATAAAAAGAACAAAAGCTGTGTAAAAATCAACAGTTTAGTTCAGCTAACTCAGTTACAGCCACAGTTTATGGTAGGCTGTGAATACACAACCAGTCAAATACAGCTCATGTAGCATCACCCAGAAGATCCTGTTCCCAAATAAATGGAAGACAGTAAGTGAAATTAAATTTATGATGGGTGGGGTGCTGGAAGGTAGAAGTGCTTACAGCACCAGAACCACTGTGGAGAAATAGGCTCTTAATCGTGTGTTTACATGCTTCTACAATCAGTTTAATTAAATTACTGTCACAAGCGTATCATTCAATTTTAGCTCTTTAGGAGGACTAAGTACAGCCTGAGGAAAGGATGAATTCTGAATAAGTAGAAGATGCAACCAAGTAGGAAATTATGGTTAACATAACCCTAAGTTAAGTTTCTTCAAGAGGTAAATGAGGATGGGTTTTTCTCTAAAACAGAACATGCTTTTAAGTGACCAATATTTTAGGCAAATATTTTAATGCATTTTTAAAACAGATTAATGAAAAAGCATCCTAAATGTGATTCCTCAGTGACCCTTAAAATTTTTACATCCATTAATTTAACTAATAAATTAATAAAAATATTTAAAAATTAGAAAAATTTCCCAAATAATACACTAAATACTGCATGCACACAGATTATGGATCTACCCCCAAATAACACACCTTTACCTATTTTATTGATCAAGTTTTTAAAAGTGTAGGGTCTGAATTTATTGTGTATAGCCAAAAAAAAATTCCTGGAAAATCTGAATTAAAAAATGGGATAAAAAATGCTATCACTATTCCCATGTAGGATTGTTTGACTGATTATTGCCATGAAAGATATAACAGTGTAAATCCTTCAGTGGAGGATTTTAATCTGTGTTTCTCTATTGGTGCTCTAATACCAGAGTAGTTTACAGCCAAACTGGCTAGGCCCTGGACAACAAACTCCCAAGTTTTTAGCACTTCTTCTGATCCAGATATTAAATCATACCTAACTTTTCTTACTGAAAGATTTTTTTTTACAGACCTGGTATTTTTCATCAACCTACTACTATTCTCGTGTTGCCCCAAATTTAAGTACTAATCTCAAATGCTACATTTTTTACTGTTTAAGCTGTTGTTGCTTTTCCACAGAAGGTTACAAGCCCAAGCCTGGAAAGCTCTAATTCATCATCAGAGCATTTGGGATCGTTATAGTTCCTAAACTGAAGAAGATCAGGTCAATATTTGTATCAGATCCCCTTATGAAAACAAAGTGTTTGACATCTGCATTGCATTAAGGCAGTCCAGTTAATGGGAGCTGCTGTGGTGTATAAGTAAGCTGCAGGTATCTGGCAGTCCTGCAAGTCAGACTACCTGCTCATTTAGGATCTAAAATTTCAGTTCTGTAGTAACTTTGGGAGCAAAACCCCTAGCAGGGCTAGAGTTTAAATGTGAATGTCAGTGCCTGAGTGTTGTTTGAAAATTCGGGCCATAATTCAGAAATGGGAAGATGTAGCAACTAAATAAACCAAATATCATCATAATTAATACTGTTGACATAGCACAGTGTATTCTGGGAATTTATAAGTGCTTGAATAAAGGGCTGAGGCTAATAGCACTATATGCAATGAAAATGCAGAGCAGAAGGTGATAATTTGTAAAGAAAACAACAATTGAAATTATAGAAAGGGGTAGAAAATGTATGTGACACGTGATGTTTTTCTTGAATAAGAAACCTTATTCTGAATATAGATGTATTTTAAAACTGTCGTCAAATTTCATTTTATGCCAGATATAACAAATCAGATAATCTTTTTTCTGAAAATTTTTAATTTATACTGTTGTTTCCTCTGCTGGAATGAGTTAAAAAAAAAAAAATCAGTACAGTAAGAATTATAAAATAAGACAAAAATCTACCCATGTTTAGAGGTATGTAATTTCATTTTTTTCAGGAGCACTTGAAATTTGTCAGGTTCATTGGTGCAAACAAGAAACACATTCATTTTTCCCTCTCAGTGAACACAGAACACAAAATTACATATTTTCTTTAGGAAATCTACCTCAAATTCTTCCATGAATGCTTGAAGTTTTCTGATATTATCCTCTAACACAAGCTTCAAATTAGCACTAATGTACTTGACATTATGGAGTGGAGTTCTTGAATAGAGGCTATACAAAGGTTTTTTTAAGGGTCATACCTTAAAAATTATATCACCATTCTGCTCTCTAAAGGCTTCCCTTTCAGCAGTGAAGGTTATTTTTGTGCTATATGATGTCATAGCCCAGGTATATATGCTAAAGGGGAAAATTAATAATTGGCTCACAGATTTACAGCTGCTGAAGTTTGAATTTCTGGTAAAGACAAACACAAAGAATGTTACTGTGGTAGCTGTTTGTTTTGACAGAGACAGTAACAGTGGTCTGGGTGGAGAAACATGTTTTAGTTAATATTGCTGAGTTTATTTTTTTAGTGATTTTTTTTTGCTTGTTTTTTTTTAAATCTACTTTAGAGAATCAAAAGCAATTTCTTGAACTTATTTTAAAATATAATTTCAATATTGATATTTGAATTCATAATAATATCTTAGAAAAATATCAATCAGCTTTTAAATACATTTTTTTATAATGTAATATGCAATATAATTTCTGTCACTACAAAAATGTTACTTCATGACTGCATTGAAGTGCTGTATTTTAAAGAAATGTATGGTATACAAATTTAAATAAAACCCCCCTCTTTATGCTCTTTTGAGGAGTACTGAATATAATATTTCGTGAAAAATTATATACAACCAGGCTTATCAATATGGCCATTGCATTAAATTTTTCACTGTATTTTTTTTTTCTCCTTTCTATCTGTAGTATTATCTTTATCAAATGTAGGAAAATGTAAGGGAAAGCAGGCATCTCTAGGTATTGTTGTCTGGCTGTTATAAGGAAATTTGCACTGTTTTGAGTGGCAGATACCTAAGAGACAAACAAACATTTAAGAAATTATTATACTAAATGCATAAAAGGGACAAGGTTGCAGTATGCATAATGTGTTTATTTACATGAAATTGTTATACAAATCAAGGTGCACTATGTTTGCAACTTTGCCTGAATTATCTTTCCTCTAGTGATTTCTTTTTTTCTTTAAAAACAATGGAATCTGAAAGTCACTCAGATATATTTTGTCATATTTGGAAAACATGCAGTTCTAATTAGTTGGGTAAAAAGAATGATAATTCTTCTCTGCTAATGAAGAGCACCAGCTTTCCTGGGAAAAGTATCGTTCCCTAATTCAAAGTAGGCATTGGAATTGAAATCAAGATTTTTAAAATATCAACTGGAATTTCTATTCCTTCCTGATTCATCAGTATTTTTGTGCACTCCTGGATGAATATGTCCAAAGCATCCTTAAACTGATAATGGTCTCTAATGCAAAGGCAAAACTTGCAGAACATTGGGCACCAAGTGGAAAACGATTTTATTTCAGCTACCAGTGGCTGATTACTAATAACACAGACTTACTTTGCCTTCGTGATCGGAATACTTACATGCCTTTGTAAGCCGTCTACCCAGAATTTATAAATAGGAAAGAAAATAACCCTCGAAAGCCAAATAACTTCTCCTCCTTGTCGCCATATGCTGCATCTTTTCCCTCTAGGTTTTGTATACTCTGTGTGCTGAAGAATGGTGTCTTTTCTTTTCATGTTGCTCTGTCGGCGGTCATAACAACTATTCTCTTCATGAATATGTAAATCCCATGCATAAAATCAGAAAAATTAGCATGGCGATTCCCACTATAGAATGTGCCCAATTATGTCTGCTAATATGTGGATAGTGATGATTTAATCTTTGGACTGTATGAGCGGATTCAGGTACAGTTACAAGAGCTGCAGTGATTACAGAGGACCCAAACACACAAACTGGGTGCATGCACATGCTGGGGGATCATTGGGCTTTAATAGGAGCTGGGCATCTGATGCCTGGCTATGATGGAGTGCTCGCAGATTCATTTACAGGCGCTTTCTCTGATGGGTAGTGACAAGGGAGAAAAATGCCCTAGGTCTGCAATACCCTTCCCTTACTAACTGACACTCATTTGCATTTGAATTTTTTTTTCCTCTCTTTTTTAGTTCCTACTGAATGCTTGCAATTAGAACGGAACGAATAAAAGTTTGGATAAATAAAGGGAGAAAAATGGTGACCGCATTTGCTAGGCGTCCTTAACTCCCTTGGTTTATCAGCAATGGGTGTTGGAGGGGGGAGGAAGGACATGCAGAAAACAAAACCAAAAAGGCACCACCAGCAATGGATGCATTTTTGTATTTAAATAAGCAGGCGTGCTCATGCATATTTATATGACGTGCATGCCTATGCGCCGCTCTGAGCAGTGGCTCTGCGGCTCGGCTGCCGTAATTAGGCTGATGTAATTATAGCAAAACAAAGCAAGCTTGGGCTGATGATGGGGTTTTTTTTCCATACAGTGGGAACATTTAAGACATATGCGTATTCCAGTGTGCAAAAAATGAACCTGCACCGCTGTCGGAGGCTAGGAGGACAGTGTGGCCAGTGCACCTATTGTGTCACTGCTGTAGAAAGCAGCTTAGCGATTGGCCACTGTCTGCAGCACATAATACTGACTGGTTATAAAGGACTTGTCTAGAGGAAAGCCTGTAGGTACTCCATTGTCTGGCAAAGTTGATATGACTGCATTCTTTTTGCAGGGGGTCAGACAGCTGAACTGTAAAAGCTGCACAGATTTTTTTTTTTTTTTTTTTTTTTTTTTTTTTTTTTTGTCTTCTTCCTCTGTCTCTCTGTCTCTTCCATACAGCATTTTTCTTTCATGCCCTGTCTCAGTTTGCATAGTTAAAGAGAATGCTAATTAAGATCCCTTGCCTTAACCTGAAAATAATGACTTGGATGTAAATAGAAAACTGGCGATAGTTAAAAAAATTCTTGTGTAGCACCAAGATATCAGTTATAGGCGAAAAAAGGAAGAATTATATTTTTGTAATCAAGGTAAACAAAGAAGAGTTGTTGCTTCTCTTTCTTCCTTTCTTTCATTATTTCCTTTTTTTCCCTATTTTTCTTTTTTATTTTTAAACCAATGATGCTGTACTATTGCAAGCCAGATAATATTTTATTTCAGAAAGCGTGCTAGCTACATAATTTAAAAGTCCACAAATCAGTTGCAATTTAGTGCTTATTAATCCTTCTTAGGATGTAATTCGGTGAAAGAACTGCTTTAAAAAAATTCTTTTCTGTATTATAGACGGATCTAACAACGCAGTCTGGGCTCCGTGCCAAAGGCTGGTATTTCACAGCAGCGACCGCCTTACAGATGAGCTGTGGGAAGCAGGAGGGAGACTCTCTTAGGGTGCCACTACTATGGAGACACAGCTGGGCTGAACAAGATTTGCTTCAAACGACAACAAGAGAGACAGAAAGAGTCTGGTTCGACCGCTGCCCAAGCAGGCAGTAACCAGAAGAGCTAGCAGCCAATCCGGCCATGCTGCACTGTTCGAAACCAGCTCTACATCCCAGCCAATCAGTGACATCACTGGTGAGAAACTCATTTACATCATGCAGTAATGAACTTTGTTTAACGTAGCCTTTTTTCTTTTCTTTTTTTTTTTTTTCCTCACAGAGATTAGGTCCTCCATTAATTATTCTGCCAGCATAATTTGAATCGCTATGCAAAACGATGGCTACAATTTCTTGATTTTTTTTTTAACTGTGTGCTGTCTCTGCAGGTAACCATGGGCATTGTTCCATATTTTTTTTCTGTTGGCCCCATTAAACCTTTAAAAGTGTCTTTAATTGTTAATGTTGTGCATATTTTTTTTTTCCATGTATGTTTGTCTCCTTGTGGTCCTTACCTAATGTGGTACTGCTTCCTCCAGTTATAGCCTGAGATTACCTTTAGCTGTCTTGGAAGGTAAAAAGGGTGTTACTGCAGCATTAGGTTTGCATCTTTAGCTGCCATCACGGTCTAAGTACTTATTCTAATGCTTCAGAAATCATTTCGCTGTGGCCGTTTACATATCTGGCTTTCTCTAAAGGTTCTTACATGCATCTGTTACAACTGAGTAAAGTTCAGTACTGTTATATTTCATTCTTCACCACTTTCAGTCAAGATGTCATGTTATTAATGAATAGAACTGAGATCATTTCTGAACAAATTTCACCCCCTTCCTTCCACCTCGACACAATGCACCTGATTTGCATCCATTTACCAGAATAACTGAATACAAGAGCCAGTATGAAAGGAAGTCAAGGGAGAGCTTGCATACTGCTTCAGGGTATGTGACAGCAAAGCGAAATATAGAATTTTTGTTTAGAATGTGCTTAATCTATGCAGAAAAGATTAGATCTTAGGTTGAAAAAACTCTAGCCAGCTTTTCATATTAGGAAATAGGTTTGGTGTGGAGGGTTTGGGTGTTTTTATTTATTTTTTTTTTATAATAAGCGTGCACATTTTCTTGAGATGTGTTCAATTATAAGTGGAAAACATTTGGGCAAGCCAACATTGTGTTGAACATTTGGATTTAGCTCTTTGTGGGTAAAGTAATTTGTTGTGCGAACAATTTAAAACCAGCCTAGGATACTGTGGAATGCAGAGATTTCAGACTGCATAATCTAATGAGGCAAGGTTTTCCTCTTCAGTATTCTAATAGCTGAAACAGAATCAGATATGAGACAAATTCAATATTGTGTTATTAAATTAAATCTATATCTGTTGCTAGTGGGCTTCAAGAGGTCAAGTATTTCATAGAGCAAAATTTTATTTAAAGAAGTAGCTTGAAATAGAATTTTTGTTACAACATGGTAACTTCCCCTCCCCTCACACACAATAATCTACAATTTGTTTACGGTGCTTCAGTTATATATTGATCCTTCTAGTCACTTTGAAAATATAGAGGATTTAAGTACTAAACCACAGCTCTTTCAATGCATGATGCATTCCATCATCCCATCATCAGTATTCTGTGTGCGGCTGTCCTGATTCAGCCACTGGCTCCCCTGCTGCAGATCCTGTAACTTGAATAATGCGTAATAATATATTATCCTACTGGGGGCCTTCTTTCAGTAGGAGAGTGGTTTTATACCTTCTGCTCTAAGAGAACTGTTGGCTCCTTGCCACCTCGTAGCCATTATTCACAGAGGCAATCAAGATAGTCTTCCTTAAGGAATAACATCTGCACAACTGCATGTGCCAGAAATATGAAGCCTCCCCTCACGTTATAAATTTGGTTTACTTGGGAGCAGGAATATTTGAGAATACTGAAGCAGAAAAAGCTGGACATTTACAGGAATTCATCAAAAGTGTATTGAATGTGCCATGTGCTGAAATCCAGGCTGTGAGGACATTTGGACTGGCTAAGGGAGGCAGAGGAGAAGAAAAGAGAAGCTGGTGGCTATTCTGTGATTTTTTGAAAATATTTAATCCAACTTATGTTTTTGACTTAGCTGATGATTAGTGCTGTATTAAAAATGTGATGTTTGCCTTGCTGACAAGGTGGTTTTCTAACTAGGATGTTGATGGGATGATGTCAGCTGGGACTGGAGCTGAATTTCCCAGGTTGAGAATCTAACATGATTTGATGCATTCAAGAGGATGCAGTGTCAGTAGTGAATGAAAAACAGATACCAAAAGGGATCAAGAGTAGAAAATATGAACACTTCATAACAAAGTAGGAAATCTCAGAAATGCAGAATCTGAAAACGTTAATTACGTTCATACAACATGAATTGTATCTACTAATTAAAGCTCTGTAGGGCATCTAAAGATGAGTGAGACCAGCTGCTTAGGGCAGAGAAAGAGGAACCCCAGATCAGTGTAAGTCTTTAGCTATAGTGCTGCTGCCATATATAGCAGATACACCAGCGCCAGGGCCCAAAATTTTCTTTTGTTCACATAAATATCACACCTAAAACACGAACAAAATATCCTCAGATCTTATTTTTACACATATTCTTTTTTTGTAAGCATATAGAGGTGTGATATTTTCTGTCCTGTACAAATTGTTTGACCATTCATGTCAAATATAACTCTTCTTTTTCATTTTTGATTTAGGGAAGAGGGAGGGAATGTACTGGGGAGAGAAAGAAGCAAAATTTGATTTAGCATGTTTATCTCATCCTGAAGTTTACATATTTTTCATTGAACAACAGCAATACAACTGGAGCAAATGATATGACCCAAGATGTGTTTATTTCAGTACTGTTGAGGTGTGTATAGCAAGGGAGGGTCTTCTTGTTGTCATCAGCTCTTGTTTTACCTTCTGGAAGACAGAAATAAACTCTGTAACCTGGCTGAAAATCAAAAGTGCTAATATTTGGGAACTGAAGTTCTTCTGAGACTATAGTAATGATGTTTAAATAGAGCTTATCTGGTGTCTGACTTTTAAAGAATCTTCTTAGAGCAAAGACCTTCAGCACCTAAATAATTTTGCATATTTAAAATACTGTACAAAGAATTTTTTAAATAAACAAGGGAAGTCCATAATAATGTGGCTTAGAAGTAAGACAAAATTGCAAATAAGGCAAACAGGTTGGTGACTGCAGCTTATTTTCTGACTCATTCCATCTAGAAAAGATGAAGAGAGCTTCCAAGGCCATTGATGCTCCATTGAAGAACATTCTCCATATAGTTAAGTTTTTATTAATAGGGATCAATAGGAAAAACAATACAAAAAAACATAATGATTAGATGAATCACAGGAAGACAAACCACCTTCATAGCAGCTGAACTCTGACACGAGGAAGCAGGTCAAGCAGGGTTGCTGTAGTTCACCCTATTTAAAAGAAGAGTTCTGTCATTCTGAAGGATGAGCCAGAAAATAACAGCCACTGGAAATTATGACATATTTCTTTTCTACTTCTGTGGGCAAATACATTGTACTTAACTCTGTTCTTCTGTGGTAGCATTTTGGCTTTCTGATCAAAGGCCGAACAAAAAGTCCATTCCACAGACTAATTTCAAAGGGTTACTATTTCAATAGCTGATGTTTCCAAGTAGGGTATCTACATGGAGAGGGTATGGACACTTAAATTAATTTTCTGCCATGCCTTAGTGTATAAGCAACCTAGTTTTTACCATTCAAGCTATACCATTTATAAGAAAAACAATGAGACTGGAAAGCAGTGGTGACAATAATAGTGAACTATTGCATGTAATTTTTTATGTAATATCAAGGGTTTTTTATACTTTATAAGAAGGTTCATCTTTTCTCAAATAGTCAATATTTAAACAACCAGTTTCATTAAATTAATTTTTAGAATTAAGGTGAGAATACTAGGACAACAAGCTGTCATGGTTTAACCCCAGCTGGCATCCCAAGCACCACACAGATGCTTGCTCATTCCCAACCAGTGGGATGGCAGAGACAATCAGAAGGGTAAAAGTGAGAAAAGTTGTGACTGAGATAAAGACAGTTATAGGTAAGAAAAGCACCCACAAGTAAAGAAAAACAAGGAATCTTTTCACTGCTTCCCATGGGCAGGCAGGTGTTCAGCACTCCCAGGAAAGCAGAGCTCTATTATGTAATGGTGACTTGGGAAGACAAGTATCATCACTGTGACCATCCTTCCCTCCTGCATTTTTCCCCCAGCTTTAAAGGCTGAGCACGGCTCCATATGATCTGGGATATCCCTTGGGTCAGTTGGGATCAGCTCCCAACTCCTTGTGCACCCCCAACCCTCTCACTGGTGGGGTTGTGTGAGAGACAGAAAAGCCCTGACTCTGTTCTCTGATCACTGCTCAGTGATAATGAAAGCATCCCTGTGCTATCAGCAGTGTGTCCATCACAAATCCAAAACCCAGCCCCACACCAGCCTCAGTGAAGGAAAATAACTCCACCCCAGCCAAACCCAGAACATACTCTAAGGAGTCAGTGACACTGCTGCCCTGTAACAGGGCTGCACATCTGCTCTTTTTGCAACATTGAATTGGCTTCAATACTCCATATAAATCAAGACTAGAACACCCTGTAGATATTTATCTAAAAGCAAAGGATACTGAGCTATCTGGCTTCTTTTATAGTCTACAGCAAGAGGGTAGAAATGGCAGAAAACTGTAGAAGAGTATCTGCCCTGCTAAGCTTGGTCTAAAAATCTAAAAGTGCATACATATATATATATATATATATATATACATTTCACTCGGGCATATAAATATTCTTTGAGTACATTACTGAGATACACACTCGTCTAAGACTGTGTAGGAAAGAGCTTATTTATGGGGTACTTTAATACTGAATCAATATATGATCTTGGGTAAACAAGGTCAGTTACTATTTTACTGTGACACTTCAGCTTTCCTCACTTTAAATTAGGTTGTGGGAAATGGACTGTGATGGCTCTTCTCTGTATGAGAAAAAGCCTGGAAGGGACCCAAAACTCTTTTCTGGAAGCAAGTACAGAAAGACTGGTGAATATAGATATAGGAGTCATCAGTTGTTCAAGGACAGTTCTACAATATTTTAAGGGCTGGTATCAGAAAAGGGGCTCTTTCTTGGCCTAAATGCTGCCCTGAAATGTCTTTATTTTCTTGGTGGCTAATGGGAGGGGAGCTGAGCAATGCCTGCTGCACTAGCTCACCCTGAAGGTCCTCAGACAGGGGCTTTGATGTGCAAGGCAGCAAACTGCTGACTTCTGGGGTTGTGTTTTTATTTCTTCATGCAGTTGTTTTCATTTTTTTGTTACTTGTCAGTGCTGTATTGCTCTTAGTGGAAATTTTGGAATCTAGGCATGTTTTATTAATGCACCTGTAGTTTTCCATTTTATTCCTGCATTTAAGTGAAAGGAGAAAATATCTTGTTATAATAAAATCCTTAATTTGATTAATTTAAGGCAATTGTTTTCATCAAGGGAGTTTGAGCTCTGTGTCACTATCCAGAAATTATAAAATTAAGCACTAAGACTGTGTTATGAAAACTATCACTTAATGTGTTTGGAAACTGCCTCTAAAAAGATTAAAAAAGTCACACTGAGTAAAGTGAAAATCATAGAAGAGTACCATGATTTATAACAGCTTATGTTTGTGACCTCATTTGAGTTCATGGAGCAATGAAAGCCATCTCTGAAGGGCAAATATAGAGAGATATCTTTGCCAAATTCATAGGTTGGATGGCTGGATCAAGGAGGGTTGGATTTCTTTTAAGCTGAATAAACAATTCCAAAAGACATTTTAAAAAGCCCCTTAGATTGGCAAGATAATTTAAAAATATTCAATGTGTAACCATAGAAAGGGGTAGAAGCAGACCAAAACAGCATGGAAGGAAGGGTACAGTTCTGATTAATTATCAGCTGTAACATGAACCAAGTTACTTTGGTAGTGGAAGCAGACTTGCTATGTTAACAAGGTATGAGCTAAACTCACCTTTGCAGCCAGCTGATTAGCTGAGGTAGATCCCTCATGTAGTTGAGATAAATTCAGTTTCACCAGATGGCTCTGCATTGTGCAGGATATATCCAAAATGGCTAAAGAGAGGGTCCCAAAAGCCAAAATTATCTTGAAAGTCAAAAACTAACCCTCATCCTTGCAATTCCAGTCTAGCATCAAAGTGGTTGGAATGAGTAGAAATTTTCTTCACATTTTCTAAATATTTTCTAAATATTTTATATGACATGCACAGATTTCCCATTCTGGCTGGCAAAGTCCTAGTTCTGGCAGAGTATACATTTTGTGCAGCATTTTACTTGGGGGAAAGAAAAAAGTGGATGACATTAACTTTGAGGGCAGAAAGCTGGAACTGAACCACTAGGGAACCTAACTGTGCTGCAAGAGGCTATGAGTGCAATGTTATTGTTTTGAAATCTATTGCTAAACACATAAAAAGCCATTTTTACACTAGTTGAATCCTTGATGTTGAATGTTTTCATAGCTGGAAATAAGTTTAGTAAGTGTGTATAGAGATAGAAAAGTGCCCCAATCACATCCTGCTCAGTATCTCAGAAGTGTAATCCAGTCTTCTTGTTCACAGCAAAGATAAATTGATATTTTTGTCTCTAGATCTGTTTTTCTGTAGGAAGTCTGGAGGACTCTGAGAGGAGCAAGAAGCTTTGGGCTGAAGCAGCAATTTGAGGATGACTGACCTCTAATATGGGGTTGTAGCAAGGAAGCCAGGCTTCCCTGCTCCTGTTATTAGCGGCTTGATCCTTGGGATTAAATTTTGCCCAGCCAAGAAAAAATCTTTTATATACATCAAAAGGGAGATACAGATTATGGGGCTGCCAGGCTTTGAAGAGAGGCCAAGTGGCAATAAGAAACATATTTAAAACATTTTGAACTTTCCAGGGAAGGTGGAGTGGTGTTTGGTTCTATGAGTGTTGGTATGAGGACAAACCTAGGAGACCAGACCAGAAAAATAAACTGCAGGTGATTTGTGACCATTGTAGTGCATCTGATCTAGAGTGCAAAATTTGTGGTGTTTTGCACCTGGTAGAGTGGGGGAATTTATAGATGTGCAATTAAAGTTGCTGTTACTGCAAAACCTGAGCTAGCTTTGGGTGATGTTTGTTACCAGAAATTTTCAAGTGTAACACAGGTATGGAATGGAAAAATTATATTCCCCAGGACAAGTGTCCTCAAAAGAAATAATAATAATAAAAAAACACTAATAAAAAATTTTATATGGACTGCCAAAATGCACATAGCAAGTTCTACTTTAGCATGTCATATTATCAGAAGAGCAGTTGGGCTTGTGTTCTCCTTTATGATCCATGCTAGAAAACAAGGAACAGAAGATATATTAATATATACACACAAAAAGTGTGTATGTTTACATTGGTAAATTACACCTTAGGACACTCCTGACTATAAAAATGAACTTTGTTCCAAAAAATTGCCTTTGTTCAGATAGTTTTCAGTCAAATTCATCGATGAAAAACCCATGAAGAGCTGCTAAACACATTGGTATTACCTCTAACTCAGGAAATCCCTAACATATCTGTTGCTGCAGACAGGGAAGTATCTCTGTGCGTCCTTACTTTTTTCTCTGAGGTATCCATTTAAATTTTCCTCAGTGCCATCTTCAGGAAACAATTGACTTTAGCTATAATAAATAAAACACAGTTGAGCACATAGTATATGCATGAAACCAAAACCAGCTAGCCACTAAATTGTTCTTTTTAGGGAATTTTGATGGTGCATAAAATAAAGTGGAAACATTATTGTCAATTAAAACAATATGTTTTGGTTTCTTGAATGTTCACAGCTATTTACAATTTATCAGCAAAACTGAAATAGTTCTGCATTTTTAAATCCTTTTGGAATGTCCCATTCAACATATTTTTTTTAAAATTTGACATACTTTGACCATCTTTGTCATGAAAGAAAATCCAAAGTGGTAAAACACCTTGCTATGTAAAAATTTCTTACACTGAGAATTAACTGCTGTATTAAGGTGTAAGGCTGTATTTCCCTTTTCTATCAACTGAAGGATGCTGACTTGTCCTAAAGCTTGCCTACTGTGTGTGAGAAATAGCTTCTTCTTAGATTCCCAATAATTTCTCCCAGGAAATTTATATTCTGTGGCTGTTTCCTGTAGATTACTTCAATTAGTGTAAGACTTTTAGTGAGAGGCAGTAATAATGCTTTGGATCTTTAAGTTATTAACATATCATTCATGGTAATACATGCAAAATCTTGATAATGATGTAGATTTACTGTCCAAGCAGAATGGGCTAAGTACATGTAAATGTACATATTTTTAGTAAAAGCTCTCATTGTTAAACCAGCTGCTTTAATTGGTCTACAAAACTGGAATTATTTCCCTTTGTTTCTTGTCCTACAAAATATAGGCATAGAATTGAGACTATGATAACGATGATTGCCATACTGAGAAAAAATATTTACATTGTAAACAACACCCAAGCACTACTTAAAGCTGAAAACAAGACTAGAAGGAATGACAGTCTGTTGGTGTTTTGTAACAAAATACATTTCCACTTAAGTCACTGAAAACCAACAAATGCTAAGCGTAGTTGCCACAATTTTTAGAAAGTTACAGTGATCAGAGAGTTCTGGAAAAATCTGGGGTTTAATGCTTTTGTGGAGATGTTTCTAAATAGTCAACATTGTGTCATTGAAAAAGATTGTAATAATTGCATTTGAAAAATGTTTTGTAAGTTCTTTTTGAAGATAGTCTGTGGTTCTACTTCCAATCCAAATTTGAAAACCAACTTCAACATGAATGTTGATATGAATGCAAACCATTATGTTGATAGAGTTGCATAATTTCATATTCATTTCCTGGCATGTATTTAAAACGATATTTGTGTCTTTTCTAAAAAAATTTGACTTAGCTGACTACATAAAGTCCTGTCCCACAGCTGTGTTTTCCTGTGCCATATCCGAGATAGTCTGGGATTTTATTGCACTATGAGTAATTTTCCCTGTAGGGGACAATGATAATCACTTGTCCCTTACTGGCCTGTGTAGAAGATGTGAGATATTTGAGGCAGAACTTGCCCTCCTGCACTGTGCATTGTTCAGAGCCCAGGGCAGGGGCCAGGGGAGCAGACAGGGGTTCACATCTGCAAGTCACACCTGCCCTGGTGTCAAGGAAATGCACACAGTACTTGGAGAAATGTAGTAAAGAAGGGTATTTCCAAAACTCTGCCTACTTTCTTTGGTGTTTCTGGCAGACAGTCTATTAGTAACATGGCTACAAGCAGGGTATGGAGACAGCCTGAAATGCCAACCCAAACCAGGACTGAGCAGTCACTGATTCCTGCAGTCAGGATCTCCAGCTGCACATGAGCAGGTGTTGGGAGCAGTGGGAATGTGACACGTTGTGCCACTGACAACTCTGTGTGTGTGTCTTAAATGACAGTATTTCCTTCCTTCTTTAATTTACCTGCTCAGTCTCCTTTTAGCATTGTTTCTTTTCCACCAGAGTCTGTGGGATACAGAAATATATGTTCTCACTAAAGTATGTCACTAAGATAGAGCTGGGTACAAATTTTGAGCACCCCACAATCAATTGCCTCATACCCCTAACGGTTAGGCTCTCCTAACTACTAAATGCATTATTCCTTTTTCTCTCATTTCTTTTAATAGTTCCCGTTACCTATAGTGCTTGTGACTTATTGATATTTTTCAAATACTCCTTTTAACTTTCAATTCCTCATGCCTTCCTACCAAAGCAGTTATTATTTGAATCTTGATATTCGTTGTAGCAATCAAAGCTATATCCTGACATCACTGCAGGCCTAAAGGAATCGGGACCTTGTATGGTTGGTTAGCAATTATTTAGACAAAAATCCTGTCCAGATGACAAAAAAGAGGGGGAAAAAAAAAAAAACTAAAAAAAAACCCCAAAGAAACAAAAGCAAAGCAGTGCAGTGTGTTAAGAAGAGGATGTTATGGGTTGGAATGGACCTTAAAACTCATTGAGTTCCAATCTCCCTGCCCTGGGCAGGGACATCTTCCACTATCCCTGGTTTCTCAAAGCCCCATCCAACCTGACGTTGGACACTTCCAGGGATGGGGCAGCCACAGCTTCTCTGGGCAACCTGTGCCAATATGTCAACACCCTCACAATTAAGAATTTCTTCCTAATATTTAGCCAAAATTTCATATTTTACATTTGAGACCCATTGCTCCTTGTTCAAGCACTACAATTCCTGATTAAGCTCCTCTCCACCTTTCCTGTACACCCCAAGGTTGCTATCAGGTCTCCACACACTCTCAATATTTATGTCACAGCAACCTCTGCCTGTTTCAGTACATAAATCTCACTTTATTTCTTTACATTGTGGACATTCTCTGGTTGTTCAATGTTGACATTGTACAAGAACATGTAGATTCTTCTCCACAATCATGTTAATAACTTGTCCCTGCAAGTGCTGTTATTTTGTTTTATTTAAGATCTTTTAAAAATACAGTTAATTGCACATTTCCTAAGCACAAGGATGTAAATCAAGGATGTTTGACTCACTGTGCTGAAAAGTGTAGAATCACCTGTAATCAGAGATCTCTCTGTTTATCTGGACCTTTATATTCTATTTTCTGATCTCTGTTAGTAAGGTGCACTCTGAAAAGGTGGTACAAATATATAGAGAGCATTACTTTGAAGACACCATAAACAAAACGTCCTTCACCACATTTGGGAAAGGAAGGAATGGAAAATACAGAACTGATCTTTAAGGAATTACCTCTTGAGATAATCCATTTATCAACTCTTATCCAACTTCTATGTACAGCTAGTGAACTAGACAATTTGTTCTCTCCTTTGTACTCAACATATTTTGAACTTTGATAATAGCAAGTTTATTTCCCACTGTAATTAAAACAATTCAGTTCATTAGTTCTGTCCTCCCTATTGGTGGATCATTTCAGCAAGTCTCTCAGTGTGCATTTTCACTTTGATCATGCCCTTTCCAACCAGTTTAAGGGAATTAGGTGGATTCTCAAGGGAACTTAAGCAACTCTTTGGATTGGGTTTGTTGAGGTAATTCACTCATAGGTCAAAAAATGGAACACCAACCAGGAAATATAGGAGGATACTCGGATTCCTTTTTCACTGGGATAATCCTTCAAAATAAAGCCTTGTATGATGTAAATTCATGCAGAATCATAGAGCTAAGTGCATCTGGTAAGCAACAGGCAGCAAGTCAGATCAGGAAAAAAGTGTGTTTACTGCAGGGAAAGGTCCTGTGAATTGCTTACTTAATATAAAACTTTGTAAGTGCCTTCCAAGGAAAGAAAGAATCGGAGTTTATGTCACAAGCCAGTTTGAAAAGGGTTGGTGTTTTTTTTGGGTTTTTTTTTTTTTTTCCATCTCTTTGACCTGATAATCTGAAGCATCAGCAATCTCTTCCAGTATGGAAACCTCAGTGTTAGATGTTTTCTCCAGTACCTGTGTTAACTTCTGTTGAGCTAGATCTACCTTTTAACCTTGCATGAATTCACACTCCTTTCTTGTTTCCCAGACCAAAATGTGCCTCCAGCTTCTAGAGTTTACCCCACTTTGTTAGTTGCAATATTCCTTCCTGCATAGATAACCTTAATGTTTATTTTTTTTTTCTACTTAACCCTGATAGGCAGCTTAAACTGTTGTTTATCCTGTGTATTTTGGGCCAGATGCTGGAAATCCTAATAAAATCCCACATCTAGAATCTTTGAAGAATAATGAATGAATGTGCAATTCTAGTGGTGTGCTTTCTCATTGTACATGGATAGGGATCTAAAAGATTTCAACTGGTTGCACAGACCACACTCACATGATAAAAAATAAGCTTTGTGTTTACCTTTATTGAAAGAATCAACATATATTTGGTATTCAATAGTGTCCATTCCAGCTCCTGTTTCTCTGAATAATAAGTTGTATCCTTTCTGTCCAAATTTGGGGTTCTTGGGACCTTGGAAAATGAAGCATTCTTTAAAGGAATTATCATAGAATCACAGAATGATTTTGGTTGGAAGAGACTTCAAAATCATCTCATTCCAATCCCCTGCCATGGGCAGAGACACCTTCCAATGTGCCAAGCTGCTTAGAGCCAATCCAACCTGGCCTTGAACACTTCCAGGGATTGCCTCAGTACTGTTTTAAACTGTCTTGTTGTCAACCCTCTGCTTCACAGTGGTGTTTGAAAAAGCTGTTCCATCCTTGTGATAGCTTCAAATGTATCCAGTGACTGTTTATTACAGCAACACACGACAGACTTCTGTTAGGAGGGAGAAACCAGTGCATTTTGCTAAATTAGCTGTTGGATTTGCCTGGCCCAATCCGGCAGGAAGCTTCAATATCACTTGTGAGAATGCTGGGAAGTGCTATTTAGGAAAGCAAGCTCATTTTCTCAGTTGTTATGTGGCTGTACATAATCTTTATAGCAGCACCTAAACGCATTAATGACTTTCACAGATGAGTTTATTTCTTTGGTTTTATTACAAAGATAATGCAATTTGTTAGCTGTTCCCTGGTGAGTTGCTCTATTCAGAGATGGGTTTTGTAGATAACACCAGGTATTGCTGTCATCTATTAGAGGAAGATTCTGCTTGTGTCTCTTGTTTATCTCTTTATTTATTTGGTGTTTTTATTGAATTTACTTTTATGAACAACTGTTGAGTAAGAGCCAGCCTTTAACAGTGCTAGAACTCCATGTAGATTTTTATGGTCATATATACAAATACATTGTGTCTAGCTTTTTCATTAATACAGTTGAAAAAGGATACTTGAAATAATATTTTTTTTGTTATGTGTTTATAATATTTCTGTTCTTTAAAAATATTTAAGGAAAGCACGAGTGAAGGAACAGCTGATACTGAAGATAGCAAATTTGATAAAAATACAAATTCTGTTTGGCAATGTAGGTTGAATGTGTGTTGTTAGGGGGAATCACAGTCAATAGTTCTGCAATTTGTTGGGTTTTTTGTTTTGTTTTTGGGTTGTTTTTTTATTTTTTTTTTTAGTGAAAATAGACTCAGAACAAACAGTTTAAACTTGACTTGTGGTAAGAGATCAGGTACAAGTGGAAAGTCAGTGAACACCTGCATTGGTTTTGTACAAAAACCCAATCAGACTCATGTTTGGCATGCATGCTCTGTATGAGTATTATGTTATGCTAAGAACTTCTTAATTCTCATTTCCTGATTTGCTCAGGAATGCAATGCACTATCCTGGTCTGTTTTCTGTGAACATAGTGCTTAAACCTTTTCACACAAGCATTTTCCTGGGCTACGTTGGCCTGGAAAAGAAAGAATCCTAGAAATTGTTAGGAATGTTTGAAAAATCTTCCAGCCTGAGAGAAAACACTTTGTTTATAGAGAACTTACTGAAAAACCTAAAAACTTGACACTATGATGAGCTGCAAGAATTATTTGAAAAAATGCTTGGAGAAAATAAGGGGGAAAAAAGCCAGGGCAATGCCTGTCTGTGACTTGCTCAACTTTTCCCCTCCAAAAAGAAAGAAACAATCAAAAATTCTGTGAAAAAGTTGTTAAACTTCTAAAGAAAAATTTTGGCCCAAATTAAAGTATTTTATGGATATCAGATAGCAAGGTAAAGGGAGTCTTTGCTAGAGACACATTTTAATTAATTAATTAATTGACATTTTTTTCTTTCAGCTTTTTTATTAAATCAGAAATTGAATGTATTCGTTCAGTTCTGTTCTATGGAGGCTAAAATGTGAAGGGAATTCTAGCCCCTATTAGAAACCTTTGGATAAGATAATACAGATTTACCACCATATGTTTTTATGGCTAGTAATTCAGTGATGATAGAAGGATATATTTCTTCAGATAGAGTGGAAAATATTTCTCTTATGGCACTGTGCAGCATTTCAGATGAAACACAAATAATTGTGATGAACACAGAAAGATTGGGCAAAGTGGCTGAGCTTGTGTAAGCCTTTGTGTAGTCTCAGACAATGTAAGTGTGGCTGCATACCCAATGTTTTTGGGGAGTGGTTGTTAAGTTTTAATGCTCTTAGGAAGATGGACCAAGGAATACCAGAATTTCTGTGCAGGAGGCAGCTTCATTTGTGAAGAGTAAACCACTGTAACAAAATAGTTGGACTCCAAGGCCTCTTCTATACACAGATCTGTCACAGGTAGACTTGTGGATTAAAAGAAAAGATTTCTGCATGTGGAAGTAGTAACAACTTATTTAAGAATAAGAATTAAGAATAATAGTTTTATTTAAGAATTCTGACTTCTGACTTCCTTGTTCTTTCCATTCTACTGGGAAAACCCAATGTTCACAGTTGCACTGAACCCGTTTTGGAGTGTTCAACATAACTATAAAGCAGCTTCTGGCTAGTGAAAACAAGCTGTGGTTGTCATATAAGAGAGGGCAGCTTGTTGAGGTCAAAAGGCAAATTCAACTTCCTGTAGCAAAGCTTTTTTTAATCTGATGGCTGTTCAGGATATGAGCACAGCTTTCCCTTGAAATGCGTGTTGAAGCAAGAGATGTCTATCCACAGGACCTTCACTATCAATCTGCTTTTATTTTGTGACTGTTTTGTGGTTTGTTTGTATTTGCAATCTTCTTTGAATGTAACACTTCTCTGCTGTACAGCAAAAAAAAAAGGTAAAAGAATGAGAAAGGGGATATGATAGGAAAATGATTACAGTAATTTCACGATTATAAGCCGCACCATTTTGACTAAAATTTTGGTCCGAACCCAAAGTGCGGCTTATAATCAGGTGCAGCT
>PYHW01009851.1:5438868-5453660 GCA_013186435.1 Turdus rufiventris
GTTTGATTCTAAACTTGAATAATGAGATGAGATGCTTTGAAAATGTTTAAGTAGGTGAGTAGTGTGGCAGTTTTTAAAGATATGTCATGTAGAAGTTAAAGCACTCATTATTTGAAAAGCAAAAGGTAAGTGTCTTCACCTTGGAAGGGCGACACAATACCCATTCCTGAATGCTTCCAGCATTGGTCTCACTTAGTTCTGAAGTGGGAATCCAGCTGATGATTACTGAAATCAAATAATCTGGCTTTCTCTTCCCATTCATAGCAAGCAGAATGCATTATGAAAAATCTCATGGGACAGTGGTATTCATCTGTTACATTTTTGGAAAATGGAGCATTCTCAATCTTCCATTCTTTCTCATGTGTGCCCATAGGCACACGTCATTTCACTGACTCCACCTGCCTTGTGCTTCCCTTTTCCATTCACGTTCAACTGGCTGCTGGAAAACTTTCACTGCTACTGGTGCCCATTGAGAAGTGTGATAGACTGATAATTAGAGTCATGTGGGCAATATTCCCTTTTAAATCTAAGGCAGGTTTGCTCAAAATTTAGCCATCTTCTGCTGAGCTTGCTAGTTGTGTAAGGCTTTGATTTAGGCTCTGGCAGAGGTGGTTGAGTGTTTTCAATCTGCTTTGGTTTCTTTGAGTGCCTTTGGCAGAATTCTTGGTTTCTTGGATTTTTCACAGCACCATCTTTCTAAAAACACCATAATAGCTCTTGAATTATGTTCTGAGATTATCATCCTTTCTAGCTCTGAGTCTAATTTGCAAAATGATAAAAATGATAAAAACACAGACCTTTATTGTTAAGATTTTATAGTAATATAGAAATCTCTCCCAGACCTGTGGCATTTTTAGTTCAATCTATGGAGTTAATACTGCTGGTTTTTCCAGGTATCCTTATGGGTAAAGAAATCCAACTTTATGGGCAAGTCTGGTGATAGAATGACTTAAACACATGCTGGAAAGGGCTATAGCTTGTAGCTTGTATGCCTGGAAGTATTCCCCTTGAGGTACAGACTGCCCTATAGCTATCCTTGCTATTATACAATCCTACTCTTAGGGTTCCCATTTCTTCTAGCAGGTACAAAATCAAGTTAATTCATAGTTAATTTCTGTTTATGCATAATCATGAAGTTTTGCAAATGAAATGACACAAAGTGTGCGAGGTTCTCAAAAAAGCACTGCATTTATGAAAAACAGTTTAAATGTGACCTCTTCAAGTATATATGGAAGTAATATGCATTGGAAGAACTGGCATCAAGTTCCTGACTGCATTGGAAATGGCTTCTTCTATAGTCTTCTAGAGAATAAGTAAGTGAAATGGATTTTAAATTGTATTGTTAGGGCTCACAGTTCCTAGCAGTCACTTTTTTAAAATAAATGGACCTATTGTATGGTCTATTTTGGAAACCATAAGCAGAATATAGCAACTATGCTGTTAACACTTCCAACACTGTTATTATATTAAAAAAAAAAAAAAAGTAAACAAAAGAATGACCACACGCAATTTAGTTTTTACAAGGGGATTGTGTGTGGTCCAATAAGAAATAATCATATGCAAAATTACAAAAATCCTCTAATAGTCAGCTTGGGTCTAGTGGAAGTGTTGGCATATAATAATCTTTCTGCCTAAGAGGCTGTTAGTAAGAGAAATTAAGGTCTGCTACTTTGATTTTCTTCTCAGTGTTATTGAAAGTTTTGTATGTAGGAATGTGTGCATTTATCACATGGTTCCATGGCAGCTCCCTTTTGAATACTCAAATCATTCCAACAAACTGAATCTTTACATTCTAAAGTATTCCTTAATTGCAATGACTGGGCTTCTTACTTCCCAAACTTTCAGGTCAGGAGCCACGAGCTTTTTTCCTTTTAGAGCTTCTGGAGCCTCTAGCTGTGTGCTGCTCTAGAACCAAGGTATCTTTCCTTCCCAATAACTCAGGTAACCCTTTTCTGGGCTTGCAGGACAGTCTCAGTTTGAACTACCACATGTGACTGAACCATAAACTAACAGGCATTCAGTTGTTGTTCCAAACAAAACCTCACTTTTATTTCAAGCAGTGTAAGAGGTCCAGACAGTATTCATGAAGGTTTACTTTCCCCTCTCTGCCAACTCTGTCTCATTTATCCCTCAGATGAAAATTTTCTCTTGTTTTGATGCAGTGTTCACAAAGACAACACAGAAGACAAATGTTTCATTCCAAAAGGGTTCTCGGGCAGGTACACAGAACTGATGTGGTCAGAGAAGTCAAGCTGTCTTTAAGGAAAACTGTGGGAATATGCAGGAATACTTCAGTGGCCACTGTAGATGGACAAGAAGGTCCTGGACAAACTCAAACACAAAAAGGAAGCCTGCAGAGGGTGGAAGCAAGGGCAAGTAGCCTGGGAGAAATGCAGAGAAATTGTCTGAGCCACCAGGGGTCAGGTTAGGAAAACTAAAGACCTGATAGAATTAAAACAGGTCAGGGACATCCAGGGCAACAAGAAAAGCTTATAAACTCTTTCAGAGTGGTGTAGTTATGGTTCCAAAGGTTTAAGCTGTGACAGGCTCCATTAGTGTTTGGATTTGTTTCTTTGCCACTGCATTAGCAGCTCTTTTAACACTGGTGTGTTACCTCAGTGTAAAGTGGTGTGCCCAGACTGTGAGGACACACCCAGACACACAGCAGTGGTAAGAGATTCTCTCCTGAAAGTTCAGACTAGAGCAAAGGCCACATCTAATGAACAAAGAGCAACCTCTCCTTCTCTTAGGTCAGTCTAGGAAAGAAGCAGAGTCTTGTAGCCTCAGCTTTTTTGTTGCACTGTAATCAGTTATTACCAACCTTACCTCTTATGACATTGCAAGTACTAGTCAAATAATTTGCATGAAATATATCAACCAAACTGTATTTTGAAATAGCAAATTACATGGATCAAATTAAAATAATTAATACAGAATAGGGCTGGCTGCCAATGAGTGTCCTCTGGCATCTACATCTCATTTTGAGACATAAATTGGAGTGGTTTTGTGGCAGTCCAGCCTTCCAACACGTACATCTCAACAGGTCACTTTCCTGATTAACCTTCATTTGCTCAAGAGAATGGCTCCAACACTGGCCACCACTCAAACTGAATATTTCATATATTGATAGTAGAAGACATAACTATTAAATCTCCTCCATAGTGATCATCAATCTGTGTCCTGGATTACTCTTGACTTAGAACAATTACCCTTTTTATGTAATACTCCTGTGAGGCAAGAACTCAAAGAAAGAAGAATAATGCCCAATAAACTCAGAAAGGTCCCAACACAATGAATCTGCCCTAGAGATTTTTTTTGGTTTTATTATCAAGTCGCATTGGTTTCAAGGCATAACTGTTGTCACAGTGCCAGCTAGAAAAGTGAAAACTATCTTGGTCTGTCCTAGACAGTGACATTTGTGTGTGTTATTGGTTCTGTATATTATGGGCTTTAGTATTTATATTTTTTTTTATAATTTATTTTTTCATAATTGGTCTGTGTTCTTCAAACTGGAGTCACTTTCCCAGTAGGCACAGAGCTGAGGATCCTCATGATTTCCATACTGGCCATGCACCATGATAGCACTGCTGTTCTCCTGCTTCTACCTTTGTATTTATGCACTTGTTTTTGGCAGATCTTGAGCTTCGACAGCATTTGCTCCACCACTTTTCATTTGGATCTGCCTGCCACTTTGTTTTTATTTCAATACTGGTTTCTACTTCACTCAGCAGCTGTGCATGTGCCCTTCCCAAATTAATGGATTGGAAAGGGCTTTCCATCAATGATTTATTTTCCAATTGCAACAATCCTGAAATGTGGAGGGGTGAAATTGCATTTTCACATAGTCTAGAAAGTTGCTAAAGGGACTGAAAAAACTTTGCTCAGCATTCTTTTTTAAGCATATTTCTCTGTGATTGCTTCTGTCTTCCCCTACTCACTGTGATAAGTTGCTTAACTCCATGTTGCTTATTAAGCATTCTGCCATTTGTAATTTCTAGCTCTAAACACGACAAATACAAACCCAATGTTCTTGGAAATAGCTGCTTTTGCTTGTGCCTACACATGATGCTGTGAGTAACAAGTTATTTGTATTCTTAACTTCACAAGTAAAATTTTTACCTCATCTAAAGAATCCATGCTTGAATACCAATACTACAACATTCAGTAAAAATAGCAACAGCTGCCTGTTGTGTCATTGCTAATGCACATATCTTTCTTTTAGTTTCCCTTCCTATATATCATCTTTTTAGTATGCCCCACAAAGTTGATGAAAGCCAGCATTTTATTTCTTGTTCCTGTGCCCACAAGTGAGCTTGCAGTGTGTCACACAATTTGCTTCATGCTAAGGTAGTCAGAAGCAGGAAATTAAAGCAAGTAATTCTGTTTGGTTTTAGAATAAAAAGTCAAATTGTGTTTATGTGCAAAGAAAGCAAGATCACTTCTAAAGAAACAGAATATTCCCTTTCAGATATTTCCAAACAGAAATCATCCTGCAAGGGTACAACAGAGGGTATCAGCTTACTTGGGATTTCTAAAGACATGGTTCCCCTCAGCCCTGCTGGACTGGCTGGGTCCTGGTTTCAGATGTCTGTGACCCACAGCTAAACTAAACAGCTTCCACTACTGTTGTGTTTAAACTCCTGAAAGTACACAAAAAAATTTCTGCTATCTGCTGGCAGGGAGGTGATTTTCAGCTTTTCTACTTTATGTCCATATTAATAAAAGAAAAAGGACTGGGTTGTTATGTTTAGTTCAGGCATGCAATTGTCTCTGCTGCTTAATTGTTTGTGTGCTCCTTGACACAGTTTTGGCCTGTGGCTCAATCTGTCCTAAGCAATAGCACAAGCCAAGTAATATGATATGGCAGTATGGATATGCATCCTATTTTTAGTGGCCAGAATTAACAGTGCAGTTGTGAGCGTTGCCATTCTGTTCTCTGGAGCTCAGGCTTTCCCTTTTTGACAATGCAATGCTTCCTTTGGTCTTTCAGTACCCCTCTCATGGGGCTAACAGGCTGGGCTGGCAGGGTCAAGGCTAAACTTGAGCTGTCATCCAGGCTTCTTGAACCACAGCACAGAGCCTCAAACCCAAGGAGATGATTTGCATTCCAGAAAATTGTTAGAAATCACCTTGGGCTTCCTCAGAAGTCTGCTTAAATTAATGGTGTTTTGGAAGGATTTTTGGTTTGTTTTCATTTAAGCTACTTGGCTTTCATAATTTCTTTTAAATGAATTTCTGTTTCCTTTTGCAATTCCAAACAGCAACATATCTCATGACAGTCCTGCTGAGAGTGAGATGCTGAAGTATTCTCTTCAGGTTATTGGCTTTTGAACAGAGAGTGCCAGTAAGCAAAGCAACTTCACAGAAATATAATTTTCATGTTGTAGGTCTGAGACCACCAGCTGTCTTACCTAAACATGGGAAAGTTTGCTGCTAGAAAATAATTTCTGCCATTTTCTAGACAATATCAAATGAGTGAGGAAAGGCAATAGAACAAATTAGGCCTTGCTCTATGTTGTGGAGATAAACCATCTCCATCACTGAATCCCACTTTATTTAGGCTCTGACAATATTATTGCCATAGAACTGTACTTGGTATTGTAACTGAGCTGAATGTTTTTTTGTGAAAGGACAGAAGACCTGAGTCAGTCTGTTTTCCAAAAAAAGTATATGAATTTTACAGCCAAGTATCTCAGCAAAACAGTGGGCAAAAAGAAAAACATCCACCCTTCTTCTACGATCAACTCCCTGAGAGGAAAAGATAAGAAATATCAGCATATACTAAAAATAATTTTAAAAAAGAAGAGCAAACAAACCCCTCAAATCCACAAAGCATTTCAAACATCAAGGTTTGAAGTTAGTCACAGCTTAAATAAATGCTAGACTCAGAGATGCTGACCACCCACAGCTCCTAAAAGATATAATCAGCAGTTTGACTCAGAAATGAAGTCATTTCCAGTTGATTTTAAAGTTGAAGCAATACTATTTTAAATGGTATGAGAAACTTTAATCAAGTTCCCAGATTTTTTATGTTTCCATAATATGACAAAAATTTATATCTAGATGATGATTATGTGCAGTAACCTGTGTAAAAGTCACATGTAAAATACCTTACACAAAAATGTCTTGCCATTAATGTTTTAAGTTCCATAAATTCAATGAATCAAAGCTGAACATCATGAACATGACTTTGCCAGCAGTAAACAATAGTTCCTTTCTTTTGAACTATACCATAGATGTGTAAGTAATGCTAAACTTAATGTGTAAAGAAAATTTTATTCTCGTTTTCTCAACATGGATGCCCATCTGCTAAGGTTTAACCATGGAGAATTTTATTCTCAAGCTACCTATATAAGTATAAAATTAGGACCTCTTATGCACCATTTAAACTTGTGTATTAAGAGCAGAACTAAGCCCAGGAAACCTCATGTTTATGTCAGGTAACAGAATTAAGAGGAATTTAGGGTTTTTGGTGTCCAAACCAAGCTGTCACAGGAAATAAGATGGCAAATTTGATATAAATGGATCTGCATTGACTTTATGTTAGAATGGGACCCATTGCATTATTTGCAATCTCATTACAGAAGTTGTCTTCCAACTTATACAACTGTTTTGACTTTGCTTTTAGCAAACTTTTGATTGAGACTTTGCACTGGAACTGACAGTAAGTGCACAAATTCATCTTCCCCTCTTGAAAGGACTTGCTTAGCAGGTGAGCTTGGACCTTGTTTCCCTATTGCACCTAGGTTCATGCAGCATTGGCTAGTTTGTCCTGGATGCACAGTCCAAGCACAAACTGTGATGACTTGGGCACGGCAGCAGGGTCTCTAAGTTCAACTGATATGTCCAAATTAAGTTTACCTCTAAGCTTTCATTATACTTCTGGTCTTTTTTCTGAAGTAACATTTTATCAGCAGTTAATTGCCTCTGATTTGGACAGCTTTCAATTACAATTTTTTGGCACTGTTCTGTCGTATTCTTCATAACTCCTTACAATGAACATGAAGAGAAATATACAGATGCTGTCTTGGGATATTCTTCTACAGTATTTTCTAGGAGAAACATCTCAGTGAACAATGACCTTGTTGGGTAGGGGAGCTATTTAAATTACATTCTAAAAAGATCCAGTGTAAGAAAACAATCTAAACCCGTGCAGATTTTGAAGGTTGACACATGGTTTCTGCCACATTTCCTTTCCTGCTGCAGTTGCGCTCCACATACCTTTGTGTGAGTCTTGTTTCAAATCAGAGAAAATCTCTTGATGTATAGAACTGTTTCTCCATAACCTCTTCACTTTTTTTAGTAGCAAGGGAGCATTCTGCTCTTCATTTTAACTTAGTGATTCCATTTTAACTTAGTGATTCTTTTATTTTCAAATAATGTTTTCCTTTGTTATTTTGAAGTTCTATAGATTTTTTTCTCTAAAACAAATTTGATCCACTATAGTTTTAAAGTCATCCACTTTCTGCACTTGACTTTGAAATTCATAGTAAAACCAATATTTTGAACTCTGTTTATATGTGACATGACATGCCAACATTGGCTCAGAGAAAATTTTAAAGGCAAGCTATATAACCACTCAGAGATGACTCTGAGCCCTCTTAAACATTGACTTCCATTCACAGCAACCTTGAGCACTTTTGGAGCTTGTCAATCTCCAGAGAAAGAAATAGATCCCACAAATTACTGTGAATTGCTTTTCCAACTCTGTTTCCACTTGAACTTGCTCACTTTATTGAACATAAACTTGCTGTCCTTGTCAATTCAATTTCTTTAGTGGTCTTCTTTCGGCTCATCTTTCTCTGGTTACATTTTAAGTACCTTGTGTGGGTAATATTTCCTCAGAGTCTTTTCCAGACTGTGGGGCTTTCATTTCAGATTTAGCAACTGGATGTCTAGTTTATCCTCCTCCTTTTATTTTCTTTTAATTTTCTTTCCTCTTCTCTTTTAGGGGCCAGAGAATAGTTAATGTGCTGCAGAAGATTCTGCCTTAGCTATTTCACTCTTAAACAGTTTGTTTGACTCTTAAGGACTTGTCTGTACATCTTTAGGTCTGGGGATAATTACATAGAATTCATCCCACTTTGGAAGGAGAGGGAGTAACAGTAAAATTACCTAAAAATTAATTAAATTATTTTTATTGCAAATAAATAAAAATATGCATACCTGTTTACGTCATTTGAATTAATGTATTGCTAAAAGACCTAAATTGTATTATGGTACAAATGCATGAATTGAACTCATAGGATTGTAAAAGGACATTGCTCAAGTTGCAGGTTAGTACTTGTTTCATCCAATAAGTCTGAAAATTAATCAAACCCCAGAAACTGAAAAAACCTGTTCTGTGAATTTAAGAAGAATATAAAAGGGACAGTTCACAAGATCACTGAAGCTGATGATAACGTTATCATAGATGTATAATACAGTATGGCTTGAAAGGGTCAGTTAGTCCTGAGGTCAGTTAGTCCAAATATCTGCTCAAAGCAGGGTTAAATCCTATTTTTTTCTTTAAATCTCCACAAAAAATTTTTGCAATAACAGAATCTTTCTTTGAAAATAATTTCTAACAGATTCCAAAAGATTGCTGGCAATGTTCTGTCACAGATCAAGGTTAGAATGAAAAGTTTCGAATATGATTAATCTTTTTTGTAATTAAGGGATTCAATACAACTTCATAAGTTTCTGAGGCTTCTGAACACAATCCATTATCAGAGTGGAAGCTGTCATTCATCTCCTGGTAATGAAATAAAGTCCAGTCTTTTAGGTGTAGTTTTATTTTTATGAGCTTTTATTCTGTTGGAGTGGGGAAGAATATTGTAGAAATAGGAAATGTGGAACAACCAGTGTTGAAGTTGAGTTCCTTATCTACACTGGGTAATACTTTTCTCTAAGCTCAGACTGACTTGAGAAGAATTATGGTAAGGCAAGGCTTTTACACGGATATCTGGCATGCCTGTGTAGTGACATGTCTTTACAGATTGCTTCAAACATTAAGGATAAAAGCATTTGGAGAACCCCTGGAAGAGGTTGCCCAAAGAGGTCATCAATGTCCCATCCCAGCAAAAACTCCAGGTCGGGCTGGGTGAGGCACTGAGCAACCTGGTTTGGTTGAAGATGCCCCTGCTCATTGCAGGTTGGACTAAATGACCTTTAAAATTCACTTCCAACCCAAACCATTCTACAGCTCTTGGGTTAGATTTCTTGTTCATAAGTGCTCTAGTTGTCCCAGAAGAAAATACAGTTCCTGAATGTTTAGGACAAACAAGATCTCAGAACCACTCTGCCATGTGACATTCTTGTGGGGTTTAGAGCTTGTTTCATGAGACCTGGAAGAGGAGAATCATATTTGTAGCCAGCAATCCTAGGAAAAAATGATTGGCCTATTTCTGACTGTACATGGAGTAACTCATGCCATCATGCATTATTAATAGGTATAGGGTGTCCCATCTCCTCCTTACTATAGTTATCAAAATTACAGAAGTGTGTCTGAATAAATCGTTTGCCACTAACTTATTCTCTCACATCGTTGATTTCAGTGTAATCAACAAAAAGTTTATTTATCTTACTTTAGGTATTTATCCAGTAGTTCATTTCAAAAGGAAGATCAGTTTGAGATACCCCTTGAAGTTTTAACTCTTCAGGTTTCACTTAATTCTTTTGACATTTAGTTTTTAACTTTGTTTGTTTGTTTGTTTGTTTGTTTGTTTGTTTGACAAAGGCTATGCAGATGTCAAGGACAAATGGAAAAGCAATGAGATTTTTTAAGATACTGTCTAGATGGAATTTAGAGAAACATATGTATTTATGTACACTCAGTGCAATTCAAGGCTAGCAGTTCTAATTCAGTTAAACCCATTATATCTTCTGGATTTGATTCCTGAACTTTTGCCTGAACTGTCTTTTCAGGCAAAAGATCTTTGATTTGTCAGGAAAAGCCAGTGAGCAGAAGATAAAAAATCACATTCATCAAATTCATCCAGTGGTACCAGAAGTTTTGAGATCCTGAAATATCTTTTCCTTTCAGTATGTGGCTTATTTTTAATTAACTTGGCAAGACTTCAATTATCTTAAGTAACTAAATACATTATGTATTCACTTAGAGACCCTATATTAAGTCTTAGTGCAAGTTGCACTTATTTTGACAAATTTTAGGCAGAAAATTTCTCAAGGGAGTCCTGCTTTCTGTCATTCAAAAAGCTTTTATAATCATTTAGTCCAAAATGGTGATGTAGGCCAAAGTTTGAATCCCTGGCATATTGCTATAATGCTGCATTAGCTTAATCCTTCATTTTCTTGTCAATTAAGGACTTATCTTTATTCACAGATTCACTTATCTGTTATTCTTAGAGTATTTTAATGCTAGTTGTTAAAATCCCTTTGTTTATGGCAATAAGGCACCATTCAGTTTGTGAACTTTATAAAACCAACCTCTGCCAATTTTGCTGTTTGAGAATTGCTGTAAAGAAGTGTTCCCACAGTAATTACTTATTCCAGAGATGTTCACTAAAGAATGAAGTAAGGGGAAAGTGTATAAAACAATTGTGCACCGAGGCAAGTTTTACCCAGCACCTTCCCAGCAACTACAGGGCATTAAAACAAAACAAAACAAAAAACCAAAAAAAAACCCAAAAAACAAACAAAAAAATCCTTGCAAAACACCACACAGAAATCTGTTGTCTTTAATGCAGTTGCATATAGTGACTTTACAAATATTGGCAATTACTTAAGGTATTCAGATTTAAATTAGATCTGGCCAAAAGGTTGAGAAAAAGTGAGGGAGGAGGAGCAGGGGGGTTTGGCAACAGCTTTTCAACGTGGGGCTCAGCTGCCCATCATTACTCACTTTCAATGGTTTGGGTCATGGCTAGTGTCACTCATTTTAGTTTGCACTTAGTGACATTGAAGTAGGAATGACCAGGCTGAGATAAAGAAATATGCAATAAACAAAAATTGTCACAGAATGTTTCCAGTTGAATATTTCTTATGGCACGTGACCTGTTCTCTCTCTTTTTTAAACTTTTTCTTGCATTTGAAATTGTATTTTAATTTTAACTATGGAGTAGGAAGGGAGCATACTATTAATATTCAATGGCACTTGTGGAAAAGTGCCATGAGTTTGTACTTGGAACATTTCATTTCAGCAGTACTGGTAGAACGCATTTAGACCAGCACACTGTTGTTGAAAGCTTTGTGAAAACTTTAAAAAGGCCAGGAGTTTACCCATGGCAACTGCCTCAGTCACTTCAAGCATCAACAGCTAGAGAAACAATTGGCAAATCTAGCAGCTTCTATTTTTGCACTACCTGAGTAGATCTGATCAACAAAAAGCATAAAAACTGTTTTACTTTAAAATGGAGTAAATTCTGCCTTGGAGAATCTCTGTGTAAATGCATCATCTTTAGTGTAACATAGCAAAGAAAGAAAAGAAAACAAGTCTATTAAGTTCTATTCATATCTATATATATGCTAAATATATTTAGTATAAATAAAGAAGTAGATGTGTTCTGCTTCTCAGACTTCAGGGGCCATATTTCTTCACAGGTAATAAGGAGCTTGTCTTACAAACTCTGAGGTGATTCAATCCTCTTGCTTTTATCTAAGTGAAAAAGAAAATTAAAAAAGGAAAAGTGTGCTTGTTCTAGGGAGTTAGTTTGTCTGAAGAAGTTGATGAAGATTTCTCCTGATAAGCTGCATCACTCTTAGGGTGCTTATCTTTTCATTCATTATTGCTGTTTTAGGACTAGAGCTAGAATAATTGATTAAGCAAAAAATCCCCAAAAAACTACTTTGCAATTAGTCAAATCCTGATGCCTTGCAAGAAAGTATTCACTTTTCAACAGTAATTTTCCTCAGGGAAAAGCTTTGCATACTAGTTTCAAAGACCAAGCTTAATAGATGTCTTCTGCTTTTTAAAATATTTCATAACTGGGTAGTAACTGGACTTTAACCTAGAAAACTGGGTTCTCTCATTATTGGTTTTTGCCAAGGATGAACCATTATTCTGTCATTCACTTTTTGGCCTTCAGCTTAATGGCAGAGGATGACCTGGTGCTACATTTTCTGCAAGATGGGAATTGTCAGCAGAAAGATCACAGTTTAAAACGGATTCCTTCTGTCTGACTTTCAGGTATGCTGCTTGAGACTAAATTAGTGTCTTTTTTGAGAGTGTCTGGTTTTGAGAGCTGTTCTATACTTGTCATACCAGACAGACAGACAGACAGACAGACATTCTGTCTTTGTTGTGAACCACAGTGATCTCTAACCAACAGAGATTACTGAGAAAATGTATGGCTGCTGGTTCTAAGTGACCTGTATGCTAAACCCTGAGCCCTGTGCTCATCTTCCTGGTGAACTCTGACTCCAGCTCTGCATTCCTCCTGTGTTATTTAAAAATGACATTTGCCTGCCAGAAGCGCAGCGTGAGCAATAGCTGTAAAATGTTGCCTAAGGATGGAAATGCTACTGAGAGAGTTTCACAATTAGGTTAACTTTTCTCTTGCAAGGAAAATATTTTGCATAGCATGTGCTTGAAAACAGGCACTGTCTGTTACCAGTGCCCTTGCCTTTTAATAATTATTTTTAACTTGATTTTTTTTTTTAAACTTGGATTGACGTGAACTGTCCTTCTATTTTAATTAATGCCTGTCTCAATATGTATATTGATTCACGGTTTTAAATTACTGGCTCATTTTGGAAAGCATTAACATACATTTGTTTTACATTACATAACACTAGCATAAAAAAATATATATATATATATATATATATATATATATATATATATATATAAAATATACTAGTGTGTATATATATATTATACTATATAATAAGCAGGTGATCTTGTGCATATGCAACTACCCCATTTTACAATATTTTCCATGCCATTCCTTCTGTGGTATACCATGTTAGATGCTATTCTGGTAATGAAAGTGTAGATTGTAAACTATAATCACCTCGGCCACGTCACGCTTCAGATTCCATTAAATGATCCTCGTCTTATCTTTTAAATGATCAGCACAGCAAATACTTAACTCTAAACTTCTGGATGATTCAGTTGTCATAAGCAATCACTTATAAACTGATTCTTCTCCAGTTTGTGGAGCTGTGAATCCAGCTGGCTCCTGCTATTAAGCTCTATGCAGTAATCCAAATGATAGGACAGGAGACAACCTGAGCAGAACTTGATAAGTTAATGCACTTGCTAAGTGCTCTTTCCTCGCTGTATTGAAGGAGGTTTTTATTCCTTCATTGAATGATGAGTGGTCAGCAGAAACAAGTTGCCAGTTAATGAAATTTGCTTTTGACAAGGTAAAGGCTCATGTCCTAAGAAT
Organism: Turdus rufiventris; assembly: GCA_013186435.1. Classification (NCBI taxonomy): domain Eukaryota; kingdom Metazoa; phylum Chordata; class Aves; order Passeriformes; family Turdidae; genus Turdus; species Turdus rufiventris. The sequence continues at coordinate 5,452,200 of PYHW01009851.1, forward strand.
TCATATTGATTGCCAGTTAGATCACCCAAGAATTTGCATCAACTAAATGAGCAATAACGGAACCCAGGTGTTGATGCTGGAGAGTGGGAAGAAGCTCACTAAGGGCTTTCTGCAGTGCAGTCACAGGGCAGCTGTGCTCAAGGGCAGACATCAGGCCTCAGAACTTCGCTAAGGAAAAGATCTGCAGCTCAGAATTCTTTCCTAACAGAATACTTTTCAGCAAGGCCCAGAATTCAGCCATGAATGAAGCCCAGCCGCCTGAAACTGTAAGGTGCACATTGTCTTAGAATTGTACAATCTGTTCCCATGACTAGTATGGGCAAACCTGGAACTGTAAATAGATAATATTTTTCTTTGTCTGCTGTGCGTATCAAAATCCAAAATGTGTTGAGTGGGTGAACCAGTTTTGAGAGTCTAATCAAGAGCATCAATTTGTTTTTAATAACTCTTAACTGATAAGTAGCTTCCAAAAGATCTAATAGACTGAAATGAAACACTAAAAAAAGCACCTAGTGGTGTTAAAAATAATAATAAAAATAATAAGTGAAATACAGACATACAGTGAAGCCACAGATGTCTCCATGCCCAGATCATTTTACTGCATGCACATATGAGAAATGCAGTAGATTCTCCTGTCTGGCTGCCTTTGTCAGACCTCAGCATACCTTACAAATAGAGTTGCATTAGTGATGGTAATGTCAGGTTGTATAGGTGCAGGTAATGTCTTTGCCCAACGCTTTACATTGCACAACTTTAAATTAACATCATGGAATGCAGCACATTTATAATGAAAGCAAGAGGTTTGACACTTGCTCAGAGATGAAACAATTGCTTAAAAGGCCTTTTAAATATTTAAATATTTACCATTTGTATTCCTTCCACTTTTATGACAAAAATGTGTTTCCCAATGACATAATGCAGTTCCCTTTTTTGTCAGCAGTTTCTTGAAAAAGTTATTCTTGCTTCACTTTCTGTCCTCTTGCAATACTTATGAACTTTAGAGTATCTAGGCTTATTTTAAGCAGTTTTTGAAACCAGGACAGATCTGTATGGCTCTTCTGTCATAATGGATGTGAGATTTCCCAGACATTATTTGCATAGCTCAGCCTGAACAACTCTAGAGCTTGAACTTTTCCCTGCTCAAACTTTTCCTTCAGGTGCACTCTTGATGTGGATTTTGTTACACCTGCTTAAACATATTAGATATATGCAGGACAATATCTAACCAACTGGTAAGATTATTCTTCTGAATTGAAATGAAATGGTAGCAAGATTGTGTAGATTTCCCATAGTAGCAAAATCCCACTGTGAAAAGTGTGGATGTTTTAACACATTATATTCTGAAAATGTGCTATATTTTTGTAGCTTTTGAAGAATGCTTCCAATTCCCAAATATTTTAGCATATCTTTAAAAAAAGTATTTTACTACTTTTTTTTTTTTTTTTTTTTTTTTTTTTTTTT
>PYHW01009851.1:5458090-5493355 GCA_013186435.1 Turdus rufiventris
TTTTTTTTTTTTTTTTTTTTTTTTTTTTTTTTTTTTTTTTTTTTTTTTTTTTTTTTTTTTTTTTTTTTTTTTTTTTTTTTTTCCTCCCACCATAGGCTGATTAGAATGTAATGCATCTGTTGAGTAAGTGAAGTGGCTACAAGTTTAATGCAAATGTAACACACTTCAGAGTTGTGTACACAGTCCTTTCAAAGTGGTTGGATTTGTGGGATGTTTTGGTTTGTTTTCATTTGGAGCTTTTTGTGGGTGTTTGGGGATATTGTCGCGTTCGGGGCTTTTTTTTGTTTGTATGTTTGGGGGAGGGTGGTGAGCTTGTGTGTTTCTGTTGTGTTTCAGCTCCTTTTGTTGTTGTTTTCTTACACACCAAAGCACAGCTGCTGATGAGGGTGTTCAGAGCAGAAAGGGAAAGGATTTCTCTGCTGCTCATGATCTGGGAGAGAGCTGCTTCCCGTTTAGTCTGACATGGAGGTATAAATAAAAATATCCTTCATCTTCTGAGTACCCTTCTAGTTGCTGGTTTCCCTCCACCTTCCAGAAGATTCTTGTTCCTGGGGGACGCAGGGGCTTTCCCGAGGCGCTGGCCGCTAGAGGATGCTCCTGGTCCGGCGTTGGAGAGCAGCGTGCCCGGGCCGGGCATCCTCCATTCTGCATCCTCCATCCCACATCCCGGCATCTCGCATCCCGCATCCCACATCCTGCATCCCGCATCCTCCATCCTGCATCCCGCATCCTCCATCCTGTATCCCGCATCCTCCATCCTGTATCCCACATGCCGCATCCTGCATCCTCCATCCCGCATCCACATCCTCCATCCCGCATCTCAGCATCTCGCATCCTGCATCCTCCATCCCACATCCCCCATCCTCCATCCCGCATCCTCCTCCTCCTCCCAGCCCTGCTGCACTCCTCTCTCTGCTACCCACAGCCGGTAGAGCTCTGCTGTCCCGGGGGGAAAGAAAAGCCATCCAACTTGCAGGCAAAACTGCAAAATATAATGACAATCAGAGAGCCACACTGTAGGAATTGAGTGTGTTTCTTATGGTGAAGTTCTTGGGCTTTTTTGGGTGACACTCTTAATGGCATGTTTGCAGTGTGCCCCACAGCATCAGAGTCCTGCTGTGGATGGTGCCACTCTGGATGAGATTTAGATGTTCAGCTTGCTTGCTTTCTTTGTCCAGCCTTTTAAAGTGATCCAGATCTCACTGCTTAAATGAGGTTTGAGACTTATTTTTCAATAAATATCATGGAAAATACATTCTTATTTAAGAAAAAAAAAAAAAAGACTATTTAGAACTATGTATTTTTTTAAGAAACGCACATGCACAAAATTAATCCCATATTTTAAATAAAACGCAACAAATACCTCTCCCCCAAAAACCCCTAACCATTAAAAAAACCCTAACAAAATCAAAATTCCTTTAAGTAAAAAGCAAAGCATGAAGCTAAAAATTACATATATATGGAAATTTCCCTTTAGTCCTCTACTGCCCTTCCAAAATTCTATTGTAGCATAAACAAGTTCTCTGGCACATAAAGCATGGGATTTTGTACGGCAGTAGCATGAAAAAAAAAAAATTACATAGAAAGAGTATTTTTAAGGTACCAAAGTGGAGTACTCAGAGGTTAAAAAAATGACAGATTTGAGGTAATTTAAGATGGCTCATTTGTTCACATGCACTAAAACACAGTCTTTAACTCTGTAATTATCTACTGCCTCTTTTTCTCTCCCATGTCCTCACCTCCTGTGGGATTTCTGCCTTATCCAGACCCCAAGTTAGATCTGCCTAGGGAGCCTATATAGTGGAAGAGATTGTTCATTTCTTGCAGTTGGATGGTGTGTAGTAGATAAATCAAAGACTACAGGAAAGGAAATATATAGCTGAAAAGCTAGATAAGACTCTGAAAAATAGGGCTGTAGTCTTGTCCCTGCCACTGATGTTTAGCAAAGTCAGTAAATTTTTCATATCATGTGTGTATTCCCCAGCTTCTGCGTGCTGACTGTGAGATCTTACACTCTGATTAATCAGAAGCTTGAACACCCACGTCTACTCCTAAAGCCACTAGAGAGTTGTTTTGAGTCTACAGAATAATGAGTAGTGCTATCTTCTCTTGCAGCTCATGTGCCAGATGTCTGAGATTTGGTATACCTGTGTCTCTCTCCCTGCACATCTTTTGTCATCTGTACAAGACAGATGCTGACTTTTTCCAGGCTGCAGTAAAAATAATACAGCTGAATCACTTGTATCCTCTGATGATGAGCACCAAAAAACTGCCTGGGCAAAGTAAATAAATCTGTCTTCAGAACAGGTTTTGAGCCACAGATAGGAAATAAAGGGCACTACAAAGGATTGCAGTATGAGTAATGGAACAGTACAAAGTAGTGAGCTGCTCTTAAAATGGGCATTGTCTATCTTATGCCTTGAGTGAAGCAACGTTAGTGCTGTGTGTTAAATACTATTACAAGCTATTTAATAATCAAGCCCAGATAAGCATTTAGGCTGAGTTTAAATTTCACATTATTTCTGCAATTTCCAAATACATGCTTACTGAATTCTGTATCTGGGCTGACATTACTTAATGGTGTGTTTGGAGTGCAAAAAATAAAAGAATCCAAGTACCCTCACTAACTAGAAGCTTGTGTTTTCTAGTAAGGAACTTTTTGCAGCTCCAGGTAAGCATTTAAAATATGGTTAATTTACAATTTTTTTCCTCTTCTATTTGGTTCTTTGACTAAATTGTATTAAAGTGAAATCTATTTCCTGCTACAGGAATGAAAGAATTTTGCTGTTTTTAGAGAAAAACTCATGTAGGAATGGGACTGTTTTCTCAGGTTGAGGAACCTGTCACTATTCATGCCATGATGTTTCTAATGAAGAAGAATAGAGTTGCTGTGTTCCTGTCCCTTTTCTTCTGTGTTTCAGTGCCTGGAAACAAAACAAATGCTAATTGCAAAGGAGATTCCTGAGCTTCCATTACAGCTGCTCGCCTTTTGCTATAAAAATAAACTGGAATATACCTTCAATCTAAGTAGAGATAAATATAAATGTTAGGAGACCAAATAACCAAGAAACTGAATTTATCTTCTCAAGTGATTGAGGAACCATACTGTAATTCCCTGCTCAAATTGTGTTTACAAAGACTTTTGGTTCCTAATTCATTCCCACGTGCCAGGAAATCCTTCCAAGAAGTGTAAAAGAATGGTGGTCGCTGTGGAATGCATTAGAATATTGCTATTATTTAAAGTAATTTTTCAACAAATTGTAAATTCATTCCTTGAACTTCAACTTAGAATTAGAAAAAAATGCTGGAGGCTTTTGAAATTTCACATCACAGAGGAAAAATAAGGAGCCTTCACAGCAGAATAGATTTCTTAAATCAGGTTAGGAAATTTCCATCAGTACCTAACATTTTGAAAGCTACTAAGGTCTAAGTTACTTTTATTACTTTTGTGTTTTTCTGCAGTGATAGCATTTTGTTACACTATTGAGTGAGTTACAGTGTGTTTCCCTGCTCTTTTATGTTTGGTTTGAGTTCAGTGTCTTGGCTTGAGGTTGAATATATCTTTAATAATGTCTTTTATAACATGTCCATTTTTTATGAGTAAAAGTATTTGAACAACTTTTAATCAAGTGGAACTTTTGTGAGAGGATAGATAGAACTGAAATTGAGCCCTCTTCATGATCTTGGAACTGTGAAAGCTGGTGAGGCAGGAGGGGAGCATGGGATCAAACACAGATAGTCAGCACTGCCTTGTACTTGCCAGGGTAAGGTGTTAGTGCTGGTGTTTTACAAATGTGCTCTTTGGGGAGCTCGGTCAAAGGGATTTCAGGAAGATTTCACCTCTGGCAGAGGTGAGTGACTGCTTGGGGGTGAAGACCTGGCTGGGGCACCAGAGCATCAGCTCATCCTGGTGGTGTCTGCTGATAGGCAGTGCTGACAGTGGGAGCCCTGTTCCCCCATTTTTTTCCTTGTTTAATTCCAGAGAAAACTCGTTGTTCAGAATGGTCCTGTTGGTAATTTATGATGTCATGTGCAACCAAATATGCACTTTGGCCATTTTTAATGTGTTTTGCTAACGATGGGTCACACAGTTTCACTGGAAGGTTTTAAAGATTAAAGTCATCAGAAAAGACAGCTCTGGTGACTGATATTCTCTGACCCCATGACCCACCAAAGGCCACAGAGCCACACTAAATAAAGCTGTCTCAAGCTTATCACTTCTGTTGCGCTCTAACACAGAGTTTAAAAAGATGATCAGATTTTACTTAAAGACTTTCAGGATTTATCTGGCATGCCCTTGAACAGGCAGCTTTAATTAAAATATATTCTTTGTCTTTAAAATGTCATTTCTCTAATAGGAATTTGTCCAGTTTTCTCTTGCAAAAATTTTTTTTCTATAAGTAGAGTTTTCCCTCCTACAAACCAGAAGGTACTCGTTGACTGAATTAGATTTATTTGTTTAATATATACAGCTTTATATTATATATATAGAATGTGATCTGGTAGGAAGATATTCCTCTGTTTTTTTCCTTTTTTTTTCTCTAATGATATAGTGAAGTCCTCCTTGTGAAGTACAAATATCTAGGTAAATTGATGGGCTTCTCCCATATGTGCAAGTAAAGACCAGTCCCAAGTGCTGCAATTCAACATGACAGTGTCTGTGCCTCCTTTCTGTATAAAAGGCATTGGAGAACAGCTCTCCTCAGCTCAGCCCTCAAGAAACAACAATAGAATCCTTTTGATTTTCATTCTTTGTTGCCTGGTATCTTAGAAAAGATAGATGCAAAATGCAGGGATAGCATCGTGAGTCACCAGCAAAGTGGGTACACCAGGTGCCACAAAGAACAGACTCAGCCCCACTTGTAAAGCCCAGGAATTCTGGCAATCATGTCATGCTGGAAAGGACACATCTATGACAAATGGAGTGTTCCAGTTTTCCTGTGTCCCTTTGAGTTTCCTTAAACCTGGCCTCAATACTAGCAGAGAGCATCTCCTGGTTCTGCTTGGCTGGGGGTGCTTTGAGTGCCTGGAGCAAGGGGAGCACAAAAGTCCCCAACTGCTTTCTCATGTCCTTATGCATGTGGCCAACACTCAGCTTATTTTTTTATTACATTTTTATTTATTAACTTAGCCAATTTAAGTCTTAGATATCTGTCTTTACTGTACTGCTATTCTCCAGTAGAAGCCCATTATACTGTGACTTCATACAACATGTAATATATATTTAGCCCTGAAGATTGCACTTCTTGTCACTTTAGATTTTTAATTTACTGTGTTTCTTGCTGCTGGCACCTTTGAAACTCAGTGGAGCCCTGCAGGGGTGTTTCAATCTCCTGTTTCCTATCTCCTTTGAGCTATTGCATTACAATCATCTGTCAAAGATGAACGGGAGTCAAGGAAATGGAACACCTCAAGTGGCTGACACTGCTGAGCTGATATCCTTCTGTTTTTGCTGAGTGTGTACATACCTCTAGAGTACAGATGTGGCTGAGCTGGATTAGGTGCACAGGAAGTTTGTAACACCTTTTTCATCTTAGAATAACAGCAGTTCTGATTCTATATGAAAATTATGTAATTTTAGCAACTTCTCTGACTACTTATACATACAATTCCTTTATAATTCATTCTGTGGGTGCAGTCATGATGTTGTCTTACACCAGGCATAACTGCATGTGCACTGTGGTTGTACTCATTAATTGTGGTTAAAATAAGCTATTGGACCTCTTGAGGATTAGCTCAGAAATCAGTCTGAGAAGGAGTCCTTACACACCATTTGTATCCCATTTCCTTCCTATAGCAGCATCAGGGATGAGAATGTAGGCAAAAGGAACCATCGCAGGATGCTGCTCCCAGTGGTAGTGACCGACACTGGAATCAGTTCTGTAGGATCTGTGATAAGTATTGGGCAGAAGTTTAGCCAGTAAAAGTGATTGCAGCTCAAGGGGAATATACATTGGAATACCACAGAGCACACTTTGAAGTACTAACAGCAGTGAAAGTTTAACTACTGCAGGTATCCTATGGCCTATAATGCTACATACATTTCAAGTGAGATTCTCCTTTTTCTCTCATTTTATTGAGGTGGGTTTATTAAATTAGATTGAAGAAGACTTTATGTATTTTTTCTTATTCTAAAACAAACCAAATTTCATGGTCATGTCTTAAAATTTTTGATGTGGCCGAATATTAGTTGACTCCCTGTTTCTAAACCCAGTGTTTTATTAGAAATCCCATTGAAGTCAATTTTCTTCCCTGATTCATTTCACTTGGCAACAGAAAAGTAAGCTCTGGCCTCTGGCCCTAATGAAATCCTTCAAATGCAGTCTACATAGCAAGAGGTGAAGGGGGCAAGGCACAGTTTAATTTCCCAATAACACTTTACTGCAGGCTTTGTAAATGTACTCACTTCTGGAGTTTTCTAACACCCCTCCCTCTGCAACTAGTCAATTTGCAGCCCAGAAGTTGCTGTATTCAAATTGCTTACACGAGAGAGGTTGGAGGGCAGTGTGACACAGGACCTTCGTGCTAAATTGCTAATCCAAATTGGGCCTCAGTCAATCTTGGGCAGAGTTGTCAGTGACCTATAGGAAATGAGTCGGGCGCTTCAGTCCAGCTCGCGGAGAGGTGCGCACATCACAGGAGCGATAGGCTGGCACTAATTGGCACCCTGTGTAGCAGCCTCAGCGCAGAGCCAAAGGTCTGCAGGGGAACTGAGACTCAAGTGCTCTCCCAGCCTCAAACATGGTCCCTGTGGGGTGGAGTTTAGGGCACGTTTGCAGTGCCATAGGTGGAATTCTGCTGTGCCTCTTGCAGTGCGAGACCGGAGCTGTGGCTTGGGAACTGAGCTTCCCAGAGGGCCCATAGGGTGTTGTGAATGCCACATGGCTTTTTAAACCCTGAAATCACTTCAGGTTTCCTTCAGGTATAAACATGAAGGGAACATTCGCTAAGTACTAACCTGATAGTCTGAGGTGTCAGGTTCAGGATTTCACAGGAAAAGGGAGAGCGGGAGTGTGTATCCTTTCAAGACAAAACTTTCTCACGTCTGTGCCCAACATGCATAAGTAATTTTACTCTGCCAGTTTTTTTTTTACCTGTTGGCCTCAGAAAGGTTATAAATTAGCACTTAGCTTAAATATTTAAGATATATTTTTCCATGAGTAGGATTGTGAAGCTCTATTCATTATAAAAGCATAGTAACACATGGTCTTCCTACACTTGGAATTGTTCCCAGACCATAATAATTACAAAAAAGTTTATTATGAGTATTATCTTCCCAATAGCCTTGCATTTAAGGAGTGTATTTCTTGTTTTGTAGTTCTGTTTGCATAGTTTCAGCCATTCAGTCAGGGTGGAAATAATGCCATGAAGACATCTGTCCATTCAACATGAAGCACTAAATTAAGAAATGAGTGATGTACATACCTAGTATTTTAAGCCAGATAGTCAGAGTACTGATAAAATTTATTGTCTGAATTGGAAGCTGAGCAAATTTTCTCTTGAACATACAAATAAATAAGGAGCAGCAGTGACAAATTTTTGACTGTGGATGTCTGCTAATATGAAAAAATAGATTTGTGTGATGGAGGTTATTTTGTTTCACAAAGCATTTGGTATCTCCAGAGAGCAATTTTTGTCCATCCAGTTATTGTCTGTACCCATAGAGATGGCAGGAAGGTCTGCACAGAGCATGTATACTTCCAGAAATCAGAGTATACTATTTTTCCTTTATAGCTTTGCATGATTGGACTTGCCAATGATCTGCTGTAATGTTTCTCCTACTCTATCAGACAACTAAAGAAATCAGGATTACAGCCATAACTGAAATGATGGAGTTCTGAAAGTAACACCCTTTTCTTGTCAAACAGCAGCCCCTCCATGCTCTCGCACTGCATTATGTGGTGCACATTCATCTGACAACAAATTGGAACAGCAAAGAAAGTAAGGCAGCACTTGCATCCCTGAGTTTGGGATCATCAGCTGTTACAAAAGGTATGGGAATTCAGGGATAGCCTCTACTCTCAATATTTCTACAATGCAAAAAAATCACCCTGAAAAATGTTGTATTCTTGTGTTTTAATGGTCTGCAACACAGTGGTGCTCTAAGTGTGTAAAGCATTGCCATTTGCGAATCCCCACCTGTTGTTTCTGTTTCCGGAAACAGTATCCCTGGCTGCAGTCTGGATGTTGCCCCGGGTGGTGTCTGACTCTTAACCCAAATCAAATAGTAATTGTTCAGACACTGTCTGGCTCTCATGCAGTGGAAGGGGAAGGCACAGCAGCTCTCTAGTTACCTCTTAGGAAGCCCAGGCAAGGATTTCCCTCAGGGAATCTTCAGCCTGTTGTGCTCACAGACCTTTGGTGTAAGGTTTCGGGTCACAATGCCCCTTGCCTCCCTGCTGCAGTAGGGTCCAGCACAGTGATAAGCAGACTGCAGCATGTGAAAGACTGGGACATAGGAATGAAACTGTGGGAAAGGACAAGATTAAGTTTTCCTTTTTGCTTTTGCTGCCAGTACCTTGTTAATGCAAACCTAGCAGTGGAGCTGTAAATGGTTTGCCAGCAACTGAGATGGTGTTTGCCACTTTAGCTGTTAGTGCCACTGAGGGGATGCAGTTATTGCAGGTGAGACAGAAACCCCAGCAGGTTTCTCTGAGACTGCTGCAGGTCCCAGGTGTACTCTCCCTTTGACTCCTCCAGCAACATTCCTGCAAGTTCTGGTTGCACTCTGCTCATGAGTTACCCCTGGACTCCCCCATCCCCTCAGTCCCTCAAGGCAAGGGGCTGGACTCAGCCCCAGCTTGCAGAATCAATCAGAAACTCTCCTCTCAAGGTATTAAACCAAAACTGTGAATCACTGATGGTTCCTTGAGAACTGCTGACTCAATCCCACTAATGCTGTCCACCTTTGTGATATTGCAAGAGGTGACACTCTCCATGCCTACAAAATCTGACAGGTTCAAGTTAAGGCCCAAAGAAAAGACTGAAAGTGTGCCAAAGTGCTTGATGGTGCAGCAAGCACTGCAGGCAGTATGGACTGCCCCGCTGGACTCAACCAAAGTTTATCACTGCCTTCCAAGGGCAAGGTAGGATATGGGGTTTGTGCTTGAGACCCCCATTTATTTGATGCTGACTTGAACCTATTAATTTGGTCTTTTAGCTTGATGTTGCCCTGTTGCTGTCTCTGAACTCAAAGGAAATAGTGACTTTTATACTGTGGACCTGAGCAACAATCGCTGTCTTCCGTGAAAGGGACAGAGAAGTAACTTCTCTTTGAAAACTTAGTTTTTCTTTTGTTCTCATAACACTGAACTATTTAAGTTTATTTCATTCAATGGACAGTATCAGAATAATATGGAGTTAGATTTATAACTAGTAATTCAGTTAAGAAATTACATGTACATTTAAAAAAAATATTTACTGATAGCAATGAAAGTTACAGGGAGAGCTCAGGTGATGATTTACTGTCTGGACGAGGGAGCCAGCTAATGGGAAGGATCTCCAATACCAGTGATTATGAATGTTTACTCTCTTCTGGAAGAGTTTGCAGTTTTGTTTTTGAATGCTAGATAATTTAATTGTTCCAGCTCACTTTCCTGAGTGATTAAACTAAGCAATGTAGCTTTGAACGTTCAGGTTTTTGTATGGACCCCATATCATCTCTCAAAATGCATGGTAATCCTAGGGAGGACCAAAAGAATCTACTAACATATGCACACTGCCAAAATAAATGATGTCTAGATTCCTGAGGTAATCTTTGCCTTTGATCACTTATATCAGAATATTTATTTGCCAAAGTAGTGATGAAAAGGTTTCTGATCATTCCGAAGTATCAACTGCAAATAACCTAGACTTTTTGCTTTTCAAGATAAATCAGGACATGTGGAATATTTTCCTCCCTTTTCAATCCTTAGGAGTCTCCAAAGAAAGCTTTATAGTAAAGCTGTGTAGTGAAGTAAGTTCAGAGAATAGCAAAACCATTCCTTTTCTGGCATTATTGCCTTGTATGTGAAATTGTGTGACACGTTCTGTCAGTGTGTGGATATCTGACTCTGTTGTTACCTCTGAAAGTAATGGCAGAAGGAGATGGCAATGGTTTTTCTTATGTTTTTTCCTCATTGGCTATGTTTTTTCTTTCTTCTTGTTCTACCTAAAGGTTCACAACTCCCAATATTTCTGTGCTCACAGAAATTAACATGAAAGCATGGTAATGGCACGTGGTCATGTCTGTCTTGAGGTGCATCTCCAGCATGAAACTCGGACTATTTTGTCCACATTTCACATAAAAGACATATTTTTTACATTTCACACATCAAATAGCACTGTTTTGTCCTTCAGTTATTGATGATTTTGCTGGGATGTTTTCCCTAGTTGCTTTTTTTGCTTTATGAAACCTTCCTGGTTTTTGCACTATCCATTCACTTTATATTTTCATGTGTATTTATGATTGTGTGTTTTAACAGATTTATGGTGGATTTTTTAATAGTGTAGAACACGCCTTTCCATTTTTAACACATATGGAGGCTTTGGTGTAATTTTACAGAAATGACTGAAACTTGATCTTTGCGTTAGACTCTTACTGAGGAAAGTGGGTTTTTTGGGGTTTCTTTTGGGTCATTGCAAGCTTGGTTTTTTAGGTAAAACACAGCCAATTTTTTTTTTTTTTTTTGTTTGCAAAACACCTTGTTTACACTGATTAGCTCTTTCTTGTTTCAGGACGTTCTGATGTATACAGCCACATGTGAGAACAAAAATGAAAGACTTTCACTGGTTATTGCATAAAACCTGTTTGATATTGAAGTCCATATTATATGCTGTAGATGGAGGTTTTCAGGTCAGAAATCGAAGTACAAGAAGCTTAAGTTTTTTCATTGAAGATTAGGGAGATCAGGGTGCAGGTCTGGGCAAAGCTTGAGCAGTTCTTACAAGTGCTGATCATCATGGTCTCATCTCCTAGGGTACAAAATGTATTTATGGGGGAAAAGTCCAAGTTCTCATTATCCAGGGGAGAAATCACAGTAACAGCTGTCATGGTTGTATAATTTGTTTTGTTAGGATGTTCTGCCAATGGCATCTAGGAATGAGGTACAGACTTGAACTAAACCCACCAAACAGTTCCATCCCTGTCCCCAGAGCACCTGCAGGCAGAATGGGGAAGGTCCTTGCCTGCCCACACAACTTCCAGCCAGGCCCTACACCTTCTCTCTTTGCTGTGGGGGTTCCCAGGATGTCAGAGTGCTGCCAGGGTCACCTCAGGAAGGTGGGAGGCTCCACAAGGTACAAGAAGAGAAAGGCAAGGACTTCCAGATGGGGGTTGTAACCTTGCTCCAGCTTTGAGTGGAGGAGGACAAGGGCACAGGAGGACAAGGGCACCCTTGCTTGCACATCTGAAGCCCAGCAATGGCTTCAGTCATTTCTCAGTTGTTGCAATTTGAGATGACATCTCCAAGATGGAAAACTGATTTCCTTGTCACTGAGTGTGGATCACCTTTGGATTGCAAATCTGAATTGATGTTGTCCCAGGCTGCTCCCATTGCTGAGCTGTATGGAGAAGGTGTGATTTTGCATGCACTGGAACATCACAGTAATGAAAACCTTTAAAAAATCAGTAGCAATTAAAATAATTTTAAACTTAATCAGCACTCTATTAGTAAAGACTGCTTTCTTATTATTCTGTACAAGTGTACTTGATAGATATCAGGTGGATAAAATATATCTGCTTGTGGTGTCTTTGTCCCCTTTTTAGTTTTTTCGTTTAGCTCATGATTTTATTTAATGGAAGAGACACTTCTCACATATTGGCTTGACAATTTACAAGCATTTGTTTGTGCTGAATTAAGCACATTTTTAAACTTTGTGTGTTGCTGCTGACAGTTTGGGGATTGATTTTTATCCCTAGAGAAATGCCTTTTTGTCTTTAAGGCAAATTGAACTTGACTGCTGGAGCATTCCCTAGTAAGAGAGAGAATCTACTTTAGGGATATTTTTTTACTGAGAATTCATTTTGAACCCAGAAGCTTCAGCAAGGTCATGTTTTTCATGACACTTGAAAAAAAAAGTAAAAAAGTTCACAGACTAAGAAGTAACACTAACTTCAGAGAAAATAAATCGGAACAACTATTACTAAGCTTTTTCCCATTGTAGTGTTCTGTCAGGGAGGTGTGCCTACATATGTGGGTAGGTAAAAACTTTTCTTCTGAAAGCACATGTTAAACCCTGGTGTGGGCAATGGCAGAAAAAAGGTTTAACCCATCCATGTGTTTTCATGCATGAGATTAAATTTTTAAACTTCTGTAACAGTTTTAGGACATTCAGATTTTTTCAAGAACGAGTTCATTGCTTGTCCACATTGGCAACATGGGATGGGGTTTGCAGACATGAAAGGATTAATGTAATGAGATATGTGTGAGGATGTAGGATCTCCACCAGACAGGTGCTTTAGGAAGTCTTCATTCATGTCAGGTAGAACTAATTACCTGCTTCCTTTTAAACAGTAGTGGCTGGACATTCTGGGCTAGACTTACACCCAAAAATTGCCCAACCTATATTCACCCACCTCCCATCAGCCGGGCACAGTTTTTATGCACAAGCATTATGTTGTTGATATATTGGCAGGGAAGCTTGGAATTAATTTATGTATTTTTCCCTCAAGGTCTTTTTTGGCACTAGATTTTTTTTATAGGTCTATTTTTTTACAAGTGTAAATACAGCTCAAGTAAGTAGTGCCTGTGTATATATCTGGTCTGGTTCTGTGCTAAATAAATAGCACCTCTCACCTGAACAACAAAGCTGAATCAAACCTGGCTGGCAGGCAGGTCTAGTGAGGGCTTTTGTGGTGTTACCTGGCAGGTTACTGATGAGGTGATGGACAGACCCCATTAAAATCTCATTTAATGCTTGTCTCTGGAATGACTGAACTCTCTTTAATCTCTTTGTATTCACTCATCCCTCTAAGACCCCCAAGTGACTTAAAAAAATAAATAAATAATCTTTGTCCTTCAATAAAGTACCAAATGACAAATTCACACACACTTGTTTTCATTTCTAGGAAATCAAATCAGCTGGAGGAAGTTTTTTTTTTGCCACAGTGCATCTAAACAAGTTGTAAGAACCAATTTCTTCAGGCAGCTTTTATTCTGCTGGTTATAAAATCTTCTTAAAGAAGCTGCACACCTGTGTATTCTTCCTTTAAATCTTCTTTGGGATGTTCTCATTGGATTTTTCACACAAATGAGTCCTAAATGTTTGAGTTGTCTCAGTATGTTTTTGAAAGCCTGGATATCAATTACCAGAATTTTCATTTGCTTCTTTGATTTTTTCCCCCGTTCTCAGATTCCTCCTGCAATATTTGTGACCTTTGTTCTTAGTAGCTACCGGACTAAGACATTTTGCAAAATCCGAGAAACAAAAACGCATAATATTCTTCGCACTATAAAGAAGAAATGAGAACCTGTACCTTCAAACTTGAACAAGTACCTTGCATATACAGCAGAAAGAATTTGGCTAGTGTTTAGGATGGGGTAGGTGAGAGGTGAGAGAAATCAGGGACTGACATTTTTGGTTGCAACTGGTGAGCAACATCACCCCCTTAACAGCAAGGAGCACACATTTTCTGCCATATTCTCACTTCCAGCATTTTATTAGTTAAATGCTAAAGCTTTTGCTCTGATTTACCTTGGAATTTGGATCCTTTCTGAAATTATGTTATCTTTGATTTAGAACATAGCATTTATTAATAGCAGGAAATTCCAAGTAATTATTTTATCCTTCTTTCTCCTCCTATTTTTTATTGGAGCTAGATGTTGATTTTTGTGAACTGTACTCTTTCTACCCTAATCAATCTTGTTTCTCTTTAGTCCTTTAGCCTGAAGACTTTTGTTGTTTAGAATTAACTTTGTTCTCAGTCCTTTTCCATTTTGTGCACGATTACACACCTAATTAGAGGTAATTGTTTCCTTGTTTCCTACAGCATCAGCCAAGCAAGCAGATCTCAGCTCCCTCTGAGGGTTATAAGGAACCTCCATCCTAGAAAAAGCGCGGCAAAGACTTTGGTAATTTGGTATTTCTCTCTGGTATCTTCATTGTTCTGTACCTGTATCAGACATGCCTTAGATGGGTTTCACCTGCTACAATAAGCTGTAGGAAATCATGGAAACCTGGGTATTCTGAGACAGGGAATGGCAGCATGAATATTATGGTTGTCGATCAAGATTCTTTTTTTTAATCAAAGTTTTAATATTTATTAGCTTTGT
Organism: Turdus rufiventris; assembly: GCA_013186435.1. NCBI lineage: Eukaryota > Metazoa > Chordata > Aves > Passeriformes > Turdidae > Turdus > Turdus rufiventris. The sequence continues at coordinate 5,472,343 of PYHW01009851.1, forward strand.
GTGAGATTCTTTCTTGGGTTTTATTTGTAATTAGGAACAAATGCATAATTTTAGTGATTTTTCTGCACCTTTTTCAAACTTCTGAATTCCAGGAATGAATACTTATCTATTTTCTGGGGCTCAGAAAAAGCATTTAACTTGGTCTAATCATGGCAAAATGCAAATTGTCATTAATTAAGTTTGTAACTGTGCAGCAGGAATGAGAGCAATTTACAGGAGCGGGGGTAGGAGAAGACCTTTAAGTAGCAGTGCATGGCGAATGAGATGCACAGCTTCCATTATCACCAGGAGCTGCATGGCTAATCCAGCAGCCTCAGCACTGGGGAAAATGCACCCTGGGATGTCAGGTGTTAAGGGGAAGAATGGGCCTCTCACGTTCTTTGCACTTACAAGCCGGCTGTAACCTTTTGACTCTCTCTCTCTTTCTCTTCTTGAGTTTTGTTTCCTGAAAGGAAAAGGGGGTGGGGGAATGCAGGGGAAGAAGGCTTAAAGAGTGAAGGATCTGTTTCAAAGTACTGTAGTGTATTTGCAAGCTTCTTTTTTTTTTTTTTAACGGAAAGATTTTTATTTTATTTCTTAAAGAAGCAGTTGTTTTTAATGTGGAGTGTTTAGAGCATGACTTAAGATACGAATGTCTGCTGAGTACCACTATCAACACCATAAACTTTACACATGTGATTCTGCTACAAGTGTTTTGCACATAGTTGTTTATCTTTCTAACTAAATTAATTTAATCTCATTTAAGAGCATAACAGAGGAGGAGAGTTAGTTCTATGAATTAATGTTGCTTTTCCTGTTGACCAGTGCAGAAAAACAACTCCCAAATAACAAGAAATCCCTTTTATTCTCCAAGGAACCCTTATTGTAGCATGATCATATACTGATCACATTGAACTTGGGTGTAATCCAGGTCTGAAGATCTGCACATGCAAAGAAAAGCTTGTAAAATTCTTGCACATTTAATCTTCTTGCTAGCTCTTAGTTAGTAAGCGTGGAAATACCTTGATGTAAGGAGTTGAGCATTTACTTAGTCTAAAAGAACATGGGACAAATAAGGGGGAAAAAGGTGACTAGTTAAGGTAGATCTCTCCAAATTCAATTACTTTTGAGGGAAAAGAGCAGAATGTGCAAAAATAAGTGAAAACATCTATTATCCTTTTCTGAAACAGTCTGTTCTGAGCTGATGCTTATTAGAATGTAAATGGGGATACATTAAAAGTGATGGTTACTTTCATTAGTCAAAAGGAATTGCTCATAGCACAGCACCCTGAGAATGCTAAAGGAGTTTTGTATATTCCTGGTTGCCATCTTTGATATGAACATCTAGTTCCACTTCAAACTTTGTGTCTTTCTTTGTTAGAGATAGTTTTGAAATGACTCACATTGCCTTTCCATGGCTGAAATGTGGCAGCAATGGAGTGGAGCCAATGGAGGGGTAATTTTCAGCCAGCAATCAGGAAAAGGAAGAGTTCTTAGCCAGGGGACTCAGCAGTGCCAGGAGGAGCCATTATTCTATTATTATTTCTCGTGTGGAAGCATTGTTTTAAGTTACATCAAAAACATCCTTTACATTTCTTTGTTATTTATCTTGTAACTTTTCCATATCAACTTTTCCAAAGGAAAGGTGTGAACGTATATCAAAGTGGGCTGCTTGGGAATCATCTTGATTTGGAAATTGTGGGTTAAAGAGAAACCTGAAATCAATGGTAATTCCTCTGCTTCAGCCTGGAACTTCACAGAGACTGGCCAAAGGTGGAATGTGTTCTCCTTTTCTTAACATTTGCTGAGAGCAACACTCTAGTCAGCCTGTCTCTTCACAGGCACTGTCCTCCCATTTTTCCCTACTATCAGGGAGTCCAACCTTTTGAGTTTCAAGCACCCAACCCTCCAAGTTTTCCAGGAGCATTAAACTTAGAGGGCTAAAGGGGAAAGAACAAAGCCTGTAGTGTTATTCGTGTGTACGGACTTGTTTTAATTTCCTGGAGACTGCACAGATTTCAGAAGATTTGATGCAGATAGTTTTCTTGTTCTCAGTTACTGAGAAGTCCAGTGTCAGTAAATATTTCATATTCAATCCTGCTTTAATTCCACTATGCAGACCATGTGTTGAGAACCACTATTGAAGGGATTTGCATACAGAAGATTATTATCATGATCCATTTTCTTATTGATCGACTTTGAGGAGGTGATGGCTTTATAACTGCAAGAGAAGGGCAGTTTGACATAAATGAAGAAATTGAAGCAAAATCTACCAAATAATTTGGACCATTTGAAATATGAATGGGAACAGAACCCAATATCCTAAATTCCAGTCCAGCATCTTAATCCCAAACCCATTTTTTTCTTTCGAAATTAGTTTCCATGATTATTATTTCTACTGCCAGGGATTTTCAAGGATATAAATGTGACCTAATTTATTAAGTGTTGTCTTACGTGCAAGGCAGAAGCAGAAGCCTTACCCCAGGGTACTTACTCAGTGGCCCTGATTCTGCAATGTGATCTCTTGAATGAATGTCTGAACTAACACGAGCCCTGCTGCCTGTTCTGAGAGTTTGGCTGGGATTTTAACAGCGAAGGGGACATGAAGATTGCAGGTTGTCTACAACACCCTTAATCTACTTCACCACATGACCACTACTTTCCTACGTGGTTATGTGTTTCCCTGAGACCTCTATGAGCTTTTGTGTAGCTGTTGCTCAGTTACCTTATGGTGAAGTTTGGGCTGAAATGTTTTTTCTTCTGTGTATAAGCCTTGATCTGTGGCACTACTTAAAGATGCTTTGTGATGCACCTGGAGATTAAACTGCATCACCCCTGCAGTGTGCTGATCTCGCCTGGCCCAGAAAGGGGTTGTCATAGATCTGCTTTTCAAATCAGGACTCCCTCATGGGTTCTTCCAAGGCATCATCTCCATGTCATTGGGTTGGCAGGATATGAAGCTGAGGGTCTTTTGAAGTTTTCTTTCACACCGAGGGGTGTATACTTGTTGTGTGGGAAATGTGGCAAGTTACACCCTCTCTTCCCTGAGTGTTCAGGGCAGGATTATTTAATGCAGTGTTCAAATATTCTGGACCTTTTCTAAAAGTAAATTGTTCAATTTGTTATGTTGGAGTGTTAAAATGAAGAATGGAATCTGAATGCTGAAAACTAGTTTCTTGCGAAGGACTGAAATACAGGGGATGAACTTCATTAACTAATTAAATAGTCCTGTAAACATCTATGCCTTTGCAGCTACACACAATAGTCTTATTTTAAGAAGCGTGATTGTGTGCTTTGTCAAATATCACTCCAGCCAGTATTATTTAGCTTTTGCATAATCATAAAACAAATACCACTTTAAAGTCATCTTATGCATCTCACATTTAATTCTTTTTTCTTGTTTTTTTAGAGTATAAAAAAATTAGTTTCCTGAATCAAATGATTTATTATTGAAAAAGCAAAGCAGCATTTTTTTATGCAAAACTCTTCTTCCTTCAAGACTGTGGCACATGGAAAGTATTTTCCAGCTCTTGGAGTTTATTTTATTTTGAACTCTTTTGGTTATGTAAGTTTTAATAAGCAGCTTTGGTGTACCCCTAAAGGCACACCCCACACACTTACGTTGTGTGACCTAGGGTCACAAGTAATGGCTGCAAGCTAATTGATTGAGAAAGGCTTGTCTGACTGGGCCCCTTTGAGTCCTCCCTTTACATTCCTAAATTTCTGTAAAGGAGGCACTGGCAGCTTCGCCTGGTGAGAGGAGGGGTTGGGGGAAAGGGAGGAAGTTTCTCAGTTTCTGATTATGCGCAGAGTTTCCTTGTACTGAGCTTATGTTCTCCACCCACTACTTAGTAAGAACTCCTTAACAACTTAAAGCTTTATCCCTGTGAGTACCAGAAAAGTGATCTGAGTATTTATTGAGCAGGGAGAACAAACTGCTTGCTCCAGGCAGGGAGAAAGCTTATGGAAATTATATTAGACCTTCAGCAAAGTGCACAGCTGCATCATACAGAAGCTGAGACTCAAACTGACAGGCAAATAAGCCAGATCACGGAAGGGGCCTCTGTGTGGCAGCTCTGAGCTACCAAGTGTTGGACAACTAGGCAAAAAGTGCACTGGAACAGGGCAGAAAATAACACACTAACTTCAGGCAACTGTTGCTTATTCATGGTGAGTCCAGATTTGAAATATTGTTTGAAATGTAGCTTTTTTTTTGTTGTCTCTAAAAACCCTTCCGTTTTACCACAGCGATCCTTCTGCAGAGCTCATTGTGTTCCAGATTATTTGTCCGGATGTGCACTTCAGTTCTGAGTGATACAGAAATGCACAGGGATATCCCTTTCCTCGCTGCTTGCTCTCTCTGGTGCTTTCCTTGCTTCAGGAGACAGGTCCTGTCTCTAAAAGCACGCTGCATGGCTTCTGGTTTGGAAAGAAAGAAGTTTTGCAGCCAGTCTTTGCACTTGGCGTGCAGCTGCATGGGGGTGAATCAGTGATTGTAATTTCTGTGCAGTTTTCTGCAGTTTGAGCTTTGTGGCACCTTTCCATTGCTCCTCATTTCGCTGTCTTATCTTGAGAATGTATGGCACGGTCACTATGAAAAGAGCTTTGTGTTTGAATTCCTGGTGAGTCGAAGGGTCAGGGCCTATGAGTTATCTGCCTGCCAGCAAGACTCATTGCCGTGTCCCTTTATTTTTCAAGCTGAAATAGAAAAAACATGTGTCCTCATCCCTTTTCTATAAATGTATTTTGAATTCAGGTTTTACATGCTGTTTGTGTGTGCTTTGTTCTTTTGACAAACTCGGGGTTTGGGAGGAGGCCAGTTTTATTCTATCCAAGTTTATTTTATTTATTCAAGCTTTCCTGCAGCTTTTCTGAATTCCTTTGTTGTGATGCACATAATTCTTTCTTAAAACAATATTCTGAGATTCTGATTTCTGCTGAGAGAAAAAGGATTTGTACTCTGATACGTAGTAACAAAATTGCCAGACAACTATCTAAATTTTAGGTAAGTTGCATAATTATACAGAAGATAAAGCTTTCATAACATTTTACTTGCTTTAGAGTGAAACACAGTACTTGTGGGTAAGTTCTTGAACAGATTGTTACATACATTAGTCATCTAATATAATGGCAATAAATGTAATCTGAGCTATAATGTTATTTCAGGTATGAGTTTGAAAAAGCTGCTTCATTAGCACAGCAACAGAATTAAACATTGCATGTTGACAGTAATGTTAGAAATATGTTTGTGAAAACTGCTGAGTGGATGAAATTTAGAGTAATAAATCATCAAGGCATGTCAAAGTTACTCTGTATATGAGGTTTTAAGATATCTGTAATTTAGAGGAGAGTCTGGTTTTACTTCAGCAGAAGTGTGATTCTGTATAAAATTATTTCCATAGAATAATTCAGGCACATGAAAAATCTTAAAATGAGGTAGCAGATATTTGGGGCTAAATGGAAAATTCCCATTTGATAGGATAATTCTAATATGCAATGTAAGAACTTGGTCAGATGAACTCTGCACACAGGGTATGTTACTACTTGTTTCTTGATCTTTCTGTTTTTATGCTCACCTAACAATTAGCAGAATTCTTGCTTAAAAAAGTAAGATGATTCAGATCTGAGTTGATCTGACATTACAGTTCCTTTCGGGTCCAGAAGTTCATGTTGTTCACCTATTGTGTCCTTTCTTATTTGCCAGTTTGAGATCTCGAATTCACACATCAATTTTGAAAATGGTTTTAATATAAAGGGGGGATTGTGCCAGAGAAATACTAAGAAATACAGATTGGAATGCAATGCTGCAATGTAAGGTGACCTAAGTGGACCTCAAACTTTGTGTTTTCTTATTTTGAATAGAATTCCTGTATATTTTGACTTGGCTAAGCATTACTTTCCACAATAATATCTCTGTGTTCTTAGTTCACTTAAGGGGGTTCTTTTCTTTTAGGGATTTCAGGCTTGCTCTGAGGGAAAGAAATTTGTCCTCTTCAGTAACATAAATGTACAATTTCCTTCTTGGCTATGCTAGGAGGGAGGAATACCTGCTGAAGTGCTCTTTGCACCTTTAAAAACTGAAAGTAAAAGAAACTTTTGAGGAGGTGGTCTCTTACCAGCCTTGGAGGCATGGGCAGCTGGGGTGGCACCCACCTCCTGCTGGCCACGAGCCCTTGGGGAGCAGGGAAAGGTGGGAGATCACACAGGGCACATGAGCAGAGGATCCATCCTTTCTGTGCTCTGGGGCTTCCACTGGCGAAATAATGCACCAGTGGTGTTGTGACACCAGACTAGAGGATTATGAAACATTTCTTCATGCTCTGATGATCAGCCTGATGAAGGGGAAAAGATTTAATGAGGAAGAGAAGAATTTACTGAGGACTTTATGCCTATATCTGTTATTAAAAGCAGAATATCTGCTTGCAGTAGTTGTGTTCTGTGATTCATGGAAAGCTGGCAATAATGATGATTAAATGTGCTGCTCTCAATGACTGTCTGAGGACTGGCACAATTTAATGTGACTGGCAGGAAGCTTAAACATCGATAGTATATCTCCAAATACTATTATTCTCTGTTAGAGAAAGTCAAAGATCCATGAGCTCAGACTAAAATAATTATGCAATCTTTTTTACTTCTCTCTGACACTGCTTAGTGAAAAAAAAAGTAGTTTTGAAAAGGTCAAAATGTTTGAAAGGTTTGTATTTTACATTATTAATCTCTTTGAAGGAGTAAACAGATTTGTTTAGTGAATTTCTTAGAAAGTGATTTTGAAGGTTCACTTTTAGGTTCACTCTGTTCTGTATGGAAGAAAGAAACCCTTTATTTACAAGATCTGTTCCTTTTTATTGGCATCAGTATATTAACAGAAACAGGTCTGCATGACACCTATGAATATCTTTAGAGTTACAACAGAAATCATGGAAATTCAAGACTAATGATTTTTCTTTCAAAGAGAGGAACTACTTTGTGCTGTCATAACAAGATGATGTCTATAACAATAGATGAAGGAAAATTGGCAGATATAAGAGAATTGTAGTATTCATGGAGTCAGTGAATCACAACATTGGTAAAATGAATTTTAAAAAAATACTTTAAATTAATTCCTAGTAATTTTTAAAGAATTTTGGAAAGAATTAAAAAAAAAAACAGAGACAAAAATTTCTTTCATCTTCTCAGCTGTAGCTCATGATCACATTGGAATGTGATCTTTGGAATACCCAAATTAACATTCAGTTTGCATTTACTTTCCAACAACTTATTCAAACCATAAGCAGAAGACTGTCCCAGCAAGTGATGATTACGGTGAAAGAAGAACAGATAAAAAGAGAAACATTTGGCCTATGAAGAGATTTAAATAATTGTAGTATATGAGTAAAAGCAAATGATCTCAGAGAAGAAGTGAGGATAGGAGCAGCAATAAGAGAGGCAGAACTTAAAAAGCAAACCAGAGGAGACCTAAAAGTAGAAAGAACATGGCATGAGAGAGGAAACCTACCCTGTCTAAAATGATTTGTCAGCCAGTGAGACGAGCCTTGGGAATTTTGCTGTCTTTCTGTGGGTTTGTTCAGAAGCATTTCCACTGCTGGCAGCCAGTTTTATACCTGAAGTTATAAATTCACCCAAGAAAGTAGGCTGTTCCTTCCAAAATTATGATCACAGCATTTCAGAGAGGGGGATGTGAGAACCTCTTTTTTCCACCTAACATCTTTACATCTTTCTTTATCCTCTTATACACTTGTCTCTGTCTAACAGTGAAGGTAGAGGTGAGGATGGGTGGTTACATCTGTCATGACTGTTTTTTGAGCACAGGTTAAGTAGTTTTTTCTTTCAACTCCAACAAAATCCCTGTAACTTTTTAAAAATTCTTGTCCTTTGGAAGGACTTTCAGCAATTCTGATTCTTGGGTCTGGAGGAGATGGGTGAGAAATATCAATGGACTTTTCTCTGCCTCTCCTCTGACCAAGCCATCCATTTTAAATTCTTTTTACCACCCAAGGGTTTATGCAGGAGTCTGTCAAAGATCCTACTGATTTTTGTAGGGATTGGGTGAGGCCAGCAGGGGATTTCAAAACTGTGTTCATGATGATTTTCAGTGTATGAATGTGGCACCAGAATGGTTTAAGATTCCTCAGTATTCTACTGGAAACGATGCCAAACTCCACAACCATGGAAGTACTTAGAGTGCAATCTCCAGTTTCTGAAATACCTGCTTCTCGGTTACAGAAATGTTTGGTAATTCAGGCAATAACTAGATGAACTTTCCAATTCTGATATTGCTTTTAAAACCCCAAGACTGTGGTAGTATTAATTATGTAACCTCAGTTTATTCAGAAACATGATAGAGGTAGGTAAGAAATACAGCTTCAAGTACTGCAAAAAGAACACACTCCTCCCTCTTTTAGTGACAGTGATTTTGAATGACAATATTCCATTTGTATCATCAACTGTCCACATCTCCCCTTTAACCCAAAAGATGTTCCATGGACCATAAATTTTCTGTGAAAGACCTGCAATTGGTCCAGTTATTTTGGTCTGTGTATAATAAATTCCTGATGTAAAAATCTGTGCCCTAGGTGGAGCAGAGTAAGTTATATAACATGTAAACAATAAAAACGGAGGAGAAAGTGATTGACATAGAACTTTATTCAAAAAAAAGATACAAAATATGACACAGCAGCATGACAGAATCTGCCTGTGTTGGAAATACCTTTGTGTGGAAAACAGAATGCAGTTTCTATGAGCCCCATAAAGCTCATTTCAAACTGAAAATTCACTAGGAAGGTTTTTTCCAGAAGTACCCAATATAGGTCCAACTATCCTCCCACTGACATCAAGGAGAATTACATCAGTATTAGGTAAAAACTGTAAAAAATGATAGGTCATGCTATAGAGAAAGTAGTGTTCCTCAAATTCTTTCCTTTGTGGTTTGTTTTTCCTCTTCATTTATAATCTACTGCCAGTGTCTTGAAGAAAACCAAGAAATTTGTCAGGATCTGGTAACTTAATAATGTTTTAAGATATATCAGACCATTTGGTTTCTATCAGTTTTTCTCTTCCTTTAACTGTATTTTTTGGTCAGAAATTTTCCATTGTGTAGTCCCAAACCACAGGTGATTCTTTTGTTTGTTTGTTTTTGTTGTTTTTTTTTCTTGTTAAAGGAAGTATGTTGAAATTATTTTAAGCAGCACAAGTAGGAATGCATTATATTTTTCCTTCTAAAAATGATGTAAACAAAACCAACTCAATAAGTCTTTGAAAAACAGCCTTTGGAACAATGTGATAAACAGGTGGTTTGTGGACTATTTTTAAAGGGCTTGACATAAAAAGAGATCTAAATTCTTATATATTAAAGATGGTAAATTCTAGCTACTTATTACACGTGTTTTGGCAATAGATGTCAAGGTAGGCTCTAATTTTTTTTATTTGCTACGAGGATCTTAAGACAAGCTGAGCATTGCATATGGATAACATTGTCTCCTGTCCTTAGAGACCACAGTGCTGCAGGAACTTGGCATGAGCATGTATCCAAAGCTGGCTTAGCTGGATGCTGGGAAGTAAAAACACAGGAAGCAAGATTGCCATCTTGAAACATTTCTCATGGGCAAAGAATGAAGGCTCTCTCCATCTTTTTCATGAAGCTTTCCAAGACTGTAGTTTCAACAGCACCAGGTGGTGTTAATTTAAAATGTTCCAATGTGTTGGGGTTTTTTCCTCATCTTTATCTCCTGCACTGTATATATAATTGCAATAACTCAACAACTTCTGCATCTCTGCTGACATTACCACCAGGTGATTCACAATGGTGCTGTGTACTGATTGGTGCGATTTAAAGGAAGAGAAATTTAGACTAGATTAAAAGAAAATAAAATCTTTACCGTGAGGGTGGTGAGACAGGCTTCATGTCCCTTCATGATTCCATGGTTCCATGACTCCTTGGTAGGGATAGCTCAGCTAATTAGCCCTGTTTACTCTCTGGCAGGACAGGCAGTAGCCACCTCCCAGCTCTTAACTCAAAGCTAGTACTGGTTTAAGTTTCTTTCTATTTTTTCTTCCACTTATATTCAAAAACCTATTGGTTTTCTTTCCTTTTGTTTTGTTTTTTAAAAATCAAGCCATATACTGCTACATTATGAGGTACATACACATTCTATTTTTGCATTCAGGCAGGTCATGGAAAATGCATCTTTTGAACTGGTTTTTGAATGGTAATACAGAAAATTCTACAGAAAATATCTGCAGCAATACTTGTTTATGATTAATATTTATGTATTAGGGAACAGCATGTTTGTGACACACAAAGTCTTCATGCCATCTACTCTATCTTTTATTTTATATAATTGGGAATTCAAACTTGTCAGATTTTTATTGGTGACATGGTTTATTTCCTGAACTGAATTCACCATTCTTTTGTGTGAAATTTGGCCTAAACTACTCTTTTTAAAAGCATGTCTATTAGAAAAAATCTCAAAAAAGATGATGAGCAAAATCAATGCATGACAGTGTTCAGTCAGGGGATGGACGCTGAAAGGAAAAACATTACAGTGACTTTTTTAACCTGGCCAAACTGAACCATCAGAAACTTTGGATGAAAATTCAACTCTTTTATCTGTATTGTGCTACATATGTACAGTTGCACATCCAAACTGATTTTCTGGTGGAGGAATTTGTTCTTAAAACAGTCCAGTTATGAACTGATGGAAAGAACTTCCAACTTCAGACAGTGCCATGGCTGAATACCTTAATTTCAGTTTAAATATTTGTAAAAGTAACCATTTTATGGGGATTTAGTTACAGAAACATTGTGCACAGTGGCATTGCATCCATCTCTCTCATTCTGGGTTTATTTGGAGTTTACCACAGCATTAAGAAGTCCTAAAAGTTTCAATTTACCTCTGGATATAGAAATCTCAAGGTGTCATCTAACTTCTTTGTACCTTTGGGCAAATAACTTAAAACATGTAATTGCTTACTGCTAAAATATTTTTAGTATTTCTATTTATTTTATAAATGAATGTGTTGCTTTTTAGCTGAAAGTACATTAACATGAATATATCCATCTAGAAGGGCTTTTTGTTTGTTTTTTAGCTTTGCAGGTCTATTTACCTGTGCTCTGTGAGTAGTTTTCTACACCTGGTTGGATGCATTTGTAGGTTATCATTGGCATATCTAGAGTCAGGAAGTGAGTCCTGTAGTTTAAGGTGCTAATTAAGGTGCACATCACACTTAAAGGCTGTATTGCTGCTGTATTTGAAACAGGGTCCCTCATCTCAGTTCTTAAAACAGATTTAATCTTAGAATCTTTATAAAAACCCCAAACCACCAAATCTGGATTTCACAGAACTGTCATATTACCAACAGTAATGTTCCTGAATATTTGTTGTTACTCTCATTTTCTAAGTGAGACTTCTACTAAGGTTTGTATGTTCTCCTTTGTTCTTTCCCTCCTTTGTGTTTTGAGCCCTTTTGTTTCTCTCAGTTAAATCTGAAAGACGAAATTCTCAATGAATATCATGTTTTATGAAAATCTGTGAGTGTATGGAGGAAAAAAACCCACAACTGGTGCCAATTCAGAGGAAGAGGCAGGCAGAACATAGCTGTTATACATTCTGTTTGGCAGTGGCTCAGGGGCCAAACAAAATGTGTGCAGTCCCAGACTCATCACAGTACAGTTTCTCCTGCCAGGTGATGGTGTAATAAGCAATGTGGAGAGATATGGCCATTTGCAGTGAGAAGAAAGAATGTGGAGCTACAGAGCAAAGAGCAGAAATCTGTAGGAAAACAGGTTTCATCCAATCTGGTGCTTACAGGATACCTTGGGTTTGCTAGTGCAGAAGAATAAAGGACCAAATGCCAGAAGATCTTAAAAGGATGTAAATTGCTTATTATAGGCAAACAAGAACATCTTGTTTGCTTTTTTTTTAAATTTCTTTTCTGTTTACTTAGCATTTTATAGTGCATGGAAAAATCACATACTATTTCAGTCTTCACAAACTGCACTGAACACATGAGATTCCTACTAATCTTTCATATGAGATGGCCAACTGCAGTTAAATTCTGTATAAACAGTAAACTAGAGATGCCAAAGTATGAAATATGGTCATAAACTTTAAATTGGAGGAAACCTATGTTTTCCAAGATTGAATTTAGACAGAACTTTGTTCTTTATTTGGCTCTGTTGAAGTCAGCATAAATATGTTTGGATGAGGATAAAAACTTGATTTTACAGTAATTCAGTATTTTCTATTTGTTTACATTTAAAATGCCTACATATTCCATCTTACCTTGGGCAAATTGCAAATGGCTTTTGTAAACTTGGCATTAGTCTTTTCTAAAGATGAGAATGTTAATACTGAAAATATTAATGCTTGCCTATTATTGTTATTTAAGTAATATTTTTAAAGAGCATTTCATTTCTCAGCCAAACAAGGTTCACCAGTGGAAATTTATGTTGACTTCCTCTTATTATGCTATTGATTGCATAGATTTGGTTTTCTAAAATGCTGCAGCTTGTGTAAGTTAATTTTCCTTCTCCTAATGTCATTCAAAATAAGGAAAAACACCAACCCATTTTCATTTCTATGCTTTCTGTTTTACAAGCTGGATGAGCATCAATGCCAGATGGTGATCATCAGCAATCACTACTTCATTTATTAGAGGAAAATAGAAACATTTCACATTTGAGGAACAGTTGTCTTTTATGGATTGTTTTGGATAGGGGCTGCTCCTAAGAATCATTTTTCAAGAAATGGAGATGTTACCAGTAGCAACAGGAAATCTTAATGATTCGGATTGCTGCAAGCAAAGTCCATTCAGCAACAGCTTTCGGGTAGAATTTGCAGCTGAATTTAAAAGGTTGCTAGCAATTAGAATGTATTCTGTACTTTGAAGTGCTGGATAATGGATTTAGCCACAGTGGCCACTCTCCAATATCTTTTCAGCCTTTTCCCCTCTTAAGGGCTTTTACAGTTTGAGGGAGCATCTTCCATTCTCTCGCACCTGGCAAAGCAGAGCATAAAGTCTTCTGTGGCATATGAAGGTCTTTCTGTTGCTCCTGAGCATCCCTTTTGGTGGATAAACCCTTGCAATTCTCTGAAGGACAAGATTCTGCATGCAATACCCAACTATTGCTTTCAAACATGGAGTTCTTTTTCCTTTCAGGGCTCTCTGATTCAGTAACCAGGGGCCAGACCAGTAGTGTGCTTTTCCTTTTAGCAGCATGTTGTGATGTTAGAACTTCCTGCAAAATCATGTGTTTCATATGTTTTTTTATATTTTAATCACGTTTTTAAAAGTGCTTCCAGATGCATTCACATATTTGGTTACAGCTTACTGCACGTGGTTCTGCACCAATAAACTGGAAAGGCTTGCATCCAACAGCCTTGAAACCCATGTGTGACTTTGTGTGTGACTTCCAAAAGCTCTGGTTCAGGATGTTGGAAGTCAGGGGGATCAGGCTGCAGGTTTTCTCAGGGGTGTTCAGCCACAGTTAGAGCAGCTTAGTAATGTGAAAAGTCCCATTGCAAGAGGAAATGCTTTTCTTTCTCCTTCTCCTCCCTCCTCCATGAATCAGACACATAGCCATGCTTCAGCTGGCTCTTGCCCAAATCCAGAGAGGCTGGTTATGTGCTTAGGACTCCCATGTACCTGTGCAAAGTTCACTGATGAACACAGAGTGAGACTAATGCATTCTGGGCTTATGAAATCCTCATCCAAGTCCACTGTGTGTGCCCATACAGCAGGTAAAATTACTTCATTCGATTTCCTTTTTCTCTCTTCATGTCTGTTCATGGCATCCCTTATCCAGAAACCTTTGCTGTTTTCCCACCAGGCTGTTCTGCTGGGCATAAAGAATGCCCCTAAGGGAAGCAGGAAAAGGATGAGGTGACTTTCCCACATAATGCAGGAAGTGACAGAAAGTGCATGTGAGGTAGGTGAAGCTCGTGTTGGCATTGTAGAAGGCTCAGTCCTACTTGTGCTTCACACATTTTTTCCTTTCCAAGCAGGAATCATTAGCACAATAAAACACCAGCAGATCCTTTTTTGCTAATTCCAGTTTTGTGGTAGCTCAAGAAGACCTGTATGGAAAGGTAAAAAACATAAAGCAGCTCTGTGTAACACTCCTTGAGTGTGGGTGGTGAGAGAGATAAAACCTTATTTTATCTTGAAAATCTCTTGAAAATCTCCTGGGGTGTGGGAGAAGAGGCTTTTGAGTATCCTGAAAAAGAGAAAAGACATGAGATTGGTACCTAATAGGTTTTCTGGAAGAAGTGGAGGCTTTGAGACAGATGAAAGTTCTCAGAACTTCATATGATGAAAAAGTCAAGGACTTGGAAGCTTTTCACAAAGATAAAATTGGAATATTTTATAAAGACTCAGTGTGTGAAGGCTGAGAAAAGGAATCTTAACTTGATATATATATATTCATATTCAACAATAAATTTGGATAATCAGAAAGAGTTTGATGCCAGACTCTGCGGAGGTCATGCAATGTAGGGAAATTTGTCAGTAGCTTGAGGGAAATCTTAAGAAAAACCCAAGGTTTATGTGAGAGATGCACAGAAATGACCATAATTGATCTGGATAATTTAAATGTGGTAGGTGAAATCAGTCTTGGCTTTGTGCTCTTGAATTTTAAAAAAAATAATAATTTATTTGGTTAGCTTGGGATATCTCAAATGTTGATAAACTGGAAAGAACTGTGCCAGTACTTCTGTCATATGGTGACAGAGAAAAACATGCACAACAGAAACGTACTGTGCAATGAATCAAGTAACACAGTTTCTATTCAGATCACAGCCCTGCGGGTGGATTATATAGAGAGTAATTTTAGCCCTCTTAGAAGTGTGTTGCTAGAATTTCTCTATAAAGAGCAGAAATAACAGAAGCCTGGTAATTAAACATGCTGAATTAAAAAAAAAAAAAAAGGAGTGAAAATATTTATTGCAATAAGAATGAAACAATTAAAATCTTTTCAGCTAGAGTCTTGCATTAGCCTTTGTGCACCAGTGGCATTTAAATTAAAACCAGTGCGCTTCCCTAAATAGAAAAGTTGGTTTTGATGAAGGCAGAATTTGTGATTAAAACAGCCTCCATTTGAATTCCCTGATTGCATCTACAAAGCAACTCCTTTGAACAGTATCCTGCTGTCATACTGTTGATGACAATGAAGCTAAATATAAGTACAGAGAGTATCTGCAAATGTGTGTTTCCAGTTATATATTTATACATGTAACTGAAGCACTTGGGAAACTTGACGTATTTAATTCAAATGCAGATGTGATATTAGAATCCCTTTCCCCCAAACCTGTTCTTGTAATAAGGAAGGAACCATTGTTTGAAATGTCATCCTTTTAAAGGGTGAATTGTGGTAATATAACAAAGACAAACATAAACTAGAATTCTGAATCCATCTCTGATGTTGTCTGCTTGTCTACACAATTCACTAAGCATTCAGAGAAACCCAAGAAGTCCCTCTGTATGCACTTTCATTCAGTTGTACTTGGTGGCAAGATCTAGAAAAGATGTTTGTTTTGGAATTTTTCTCATCCTTCTTCTTTTTTCTATGTTGCACCTACAGCCATATCTTATTGTGTATCCATATAGAGCATGAATTTTAGCCCAGTGTAGATGTCTTTTCTAGAAATACATAGATTCTATATATGCATATATATATATAAAAGCAAGACATCATCTCAAAAAGATCCTCTCCAAATGTCATCTGGTTTCTTTGGTCCTTGCTAGCTGAAGATACCTGAACACAAGCTAAATGGAGCAGAAATGAGAGAGCAGAAAATGGCACTTGTCAATGTAATCAATACCTAGACCACAGTGTAAATATCTGTTGATGTTTGTAGTGTCTGGGATAATGGGGAAAGGTTTCGTTCTGCTTCTGCTTTGCAATATTTTAGCAATCCTTGTAGCCATAAACCTGCCCTAAAACACCAATTAAAGAGGGTTTATGAGTGCTTTGTGTTACTGGAGTGATGCAACAGATCAACACATGTCAATGAAAGCAGCCTGTTGTTTGGCCATTTTTGAAATAACAAACCTGAACAACATAAAGTAATCTGAGTGCTGGGTCTAAAAGCAACATGTTGGATGGTCCTCTCTCCCCCTGTAAATTAAGAAGTTATTGAGTTAACTAATTGATTATAGACTCTTTGGCCCCATTTGAATAATCTGGCAGCTGGAGCATGTAGAGGCTGGAGACTCAGGATGAGAAGTGGAGAACAGCTGGGAAAGGCCTCGGGTGGCAAGGAAAGGAGGCAGCAGCTGGAGAGTATAAACAGTGACCTGACAGAGAAGTTTTAGATGAGGAGAAGATCTGCAGCTGGGTTTGTGAAGCTTTTCCTTGGTGGTAGCTGCACCTATACACAGTTTTTTCTCAAGAACTTTTATTTGCTCACCCTTTAATCTTCTCATCCACCCCTTTTCCACATCTTTATGTATGAGTCTCAACTGTGCAGTATATGCCATGTTTGCTATGCTGTAAGGTATGCTATTCTTTATCATAATATTAATTTAAAACATAAGAAGGAAAAAGTTATATTTAATATTCAACTCACCAATATGAAAACCACATCATATTAAGGAGCCAGTATTTCCATGAACAATAATTTTCAATTGTGACCTCTCATTAGGCTTTAAGACTTTTTTACAAAGCCTATTGAATTACATAAGCCTATGATATCAAACATAAATATCATTATGTGTAGTGGATGCTTGTAGATTAAAAAGAAAAAGCAGAACCAGAAAAGATAATTTAGGTTTGAAGTATGATTTTCAAAATAAAAAGTCCAATCTTGATTTAAAAGGTTAAAGGACGTCATGATCCTTGGGAAGGTCTTCCAGTGGTGAAGCACTGCTGTGGTACAACAGGTATGCTGTGTACCTACATTAAATATATGTAGATACGTATACCTATAGGCATATATATGAGATCATATATCTATATAATCTGAACTTGACTGCTGGGATTTTTTTGTAGTGTTGTGTTTTACCTGTAAAAAACTCTTGTCAAAACTGATACAGACAGTGATCCATTCAGACATAATTTTTGAGGATAAATGGAACTCTGTTAAAGAGTTTCTTTTTACTTATGAGGCTCTTTGGTGAGTTTCTTGAATTGTGCACATCAGACATTGATGCAGCCTTCCAATACCAGATGTTTGAGTGCCAAGTCTAGAGGTAATCCAAGTTCTTTAGTCCTCTTCAGACTTTTTCCAAAGAGGCCTCTGGGGATGTATTTTTCCCCTCAGCCCTGACAGTGCATCAAAGCTCATGTTTGGTGGAGTTGTGTCCACTCTTAGTGCCAGCCTTTTTTAAAAATGTTGCCTGCAGCATCAACTCTCTCACTCTGCCAAGAGAAGCATACTCTCTTGTTTAATTTGTAGATATATAAATTGGTTATCAGAGTGAAGGGACATACCCAGAGGCTCACCGAGTCTGGGAGGAGCAATCAGTCTCCTAAATATCGTATTGTGTCTTTGCCAATGGTAATTTGCTTGTTTCTTTCCCTGTACTTGGTGTGACTGAATATTTGCATTTTTCTGTTTCATTGGCCAAGGCTGTACGTGCTCTTTCTTTTAGTTTTTATCTAGTTTCATCTGCTGAACAGAGTATACTTGAGGGATTGCATTGTGATAATGCTTTTTCTCTAATCATGTTTTTTATTATTATTACTATAAAATGTTATCTATGGGGTTAATTATTTCCTGTAGTTGTGTGATTAATAAAATATTCATCTCAAATACATTAGGAAATGCCTTCCATCTTGTTTAACTTAAGATTAAATTTCCTTCGTTGCTGCCGAGCCCTGTTCAGGGTGGTTCTCCTCTTCTGCTGTCTCTGGAAAGCTGATTTCATGCTGGTTTGGAATATTCATTAGCAGCCCAACCCTTTTTCCAGGGATAACTCCGATTATTCCCATTTCAAATGCTTCTGCTTTTAAAAAGTGCATCAAGAAATGAACTATTTCAAGAAAAAGGGGCTTGATCCTGAAATCTACATCCTGGTCTGGCTACAGAGGAGGAAGAGAGAGTTCCTGTCTTCTTTAAATGGATTCATGTTGCCAGCATGACACTCTTGCACAAGGGGCAGAAGCTATTTTTTTCCTTTTCCAGATGTAAGAAGACTATTCCCTGATGCTAAATAGAAAATCCTTTTTTATTTTTAGGATTACTCTGTGTTTAAAAGCTTCCATTTGAAAGGAGCAAGTGTTTTATTGCAAAGGAAAAAGGAAAACAATACAAAACAACCTAATTTCTCAAGATATCAAATTGTATGTTAGAGGAGAAACAAACCCAAAGAAGAGCTGAGCTAACTTGATGTCAGCAGGTATTCTTAGGAATTTTTTGGACTGTTGTTCACCTTTTTTGAAATGAAGGTGGCCTCTTCTATTATTTTTAGTTATAATTTTCTCTTTAAATCCTCCACTAAAGCAGTTGTCTGGTGTGAGTTATAGGGGTTATAGCACAGCTGGGTCCTACCAAGTGGCCAAGCGGGGAGTTGTGCCAGCCTGACAGGCAGCAGTGTGGCACCTGGTGTTGGCAATGACTCCCTGGTCCTGGCTACCTGGCATTCACGACAAACTTTGGGTCTCTTGGTGCTGGAGGGGCAGAACTGTTGCTGTGGTTATACACTTTTCAGCAGCAGCAGGGTTGAACCTTTACCAGGGCTATTTTCTTGTGCCAGGAAGGAGGTGTGGGCAGAGAGAGGGAGGGGGAGCTGCTGTGTTGAGGTGAAGCAGGAAAGTCTCCAGGTATGTGAGGCTAATGGGCCATCTTAGAATCATAGGAAGGGATCCATCAGGACCATTGAGTCCAACTCCTGGCCCTGCACAGCACACCCCAAGAATCACACCATGTGCCTGAGTGTTGTCTGAACACTTCTTGAGCTCTGTCAGGTTTGGTGCTGTGACCACTGCCCTGTGAGCCTGCTCCAGTCCCCAACCACCCTCTGGGGCAAGAATATTTTCCTGATACCCAACCTAAACCTCCTCTGACAAACCTCCATATCCTCCTGCTCTGACCTGGACTATTCTCAGGAGGTAGTACCACAATGATCAGCAGAAAGTATTTTAGAAAGAGCAAGACCAGCAGCCTCTTGTAAAATATCTCAGTTGCTGGGCTGGCAGGTGTGAAGTGATTTCTTGTAGCAGTTCTTGAGCTGAAAAGCAGATGGTATCTATGTGCTATGGTGTGAGTGCAGCACAAGCACTTGGAGGATTAAAATGATGACTCATTGGAGCAAAGCAGGTCAGGGAGATAACAATTGAGAGGTGGCATTAGTTAATACAAAGTTGTTGGCTTTTTGAGGCATGCACAAATGTATTTTACACCAATGAGAAGCAGTAAGTTTTCAAGGTTGTAAATCTGCTCTCCACTTTTTAATTTATATATATATATATATGCTTTAGCTTTATGTTTTGTTTTTCATCTACCAAGTAATGAGTTATTATGGAATTAGGAAAGCAGTCCTTGTCTGGCTTGGGTAAACAGAAAGATTGGCTTATCCTTAAATGATTGATTAAATCAATCATTTTAAAATTACTTTTAAATTACTGTGAAAGCTCTTTTTAAATAGGTCAATGTAAATGACAAAGTAAGCAAAGCTATTCCTTTTCACCTCTTTTTGGAGGTATCTTTAAAATTTTCAGCATACATTCGTGCTGTGGAACTTAAGATATCGTACCTCTAGCACACTTCCTAAATGACACATTGTGGTTATAAATGCAATAGATGTACTACATGTAGCGAAATTTTATGGGTTTTCCAGTTTTTCCTTGAGATACAGTATTTGAGGGATTGTAACTTCTGTGAAGCTCAGAAGCTGAAGTGTTTTCTGCTTTAGAAAGTGAGGTTTGGTAGCCATTAGGTTATTTGATTTAGATTTCTTGTTTGATTTGGTTTGGCTTTAAGGAAGAAATTGGATAATTATAGCATCTCTGATTTGGAGACAAGGGAGAAAAATGCAATATTTTAACTGCTACTTTGTGGGTTGTTTGGATTTTTTAAAATGTTTTTTGTTTGTTTGTTTGTTTGTTTGTTTTTTAATTTCTGCAGCTAAAACAGGGAAGAGATGAACCAATTTTGACAGACAATTCTGAAACAGTTCATGATGAGGCTGAGTTTTGTTTTAGTGCATTGTAAACTACTAAGCATGGGCAGTACAGTTTAATGATAAACATTCAAGCTACTAAGCATACTTAAAAGCTGAATTAGCTGCATGTTGAAAGGCAGAACTTGGTATAACCCTAGGAATTAGAAAGGTAACTGGAAGGAGCCATCTGCAGGAAATGTAAAGCCTACCAAGGGCTCAGGTAAAGGTTTTCCTTTTTAAAACTCATCATTGCTCCTCCTTACAGTTTATTGTAATATTAAATAATCCTATTACAAGGATCTAACTCTGCAGAATAGCCTAAATAGTGACTTAATTTATGCCACCAACGTTTGATAGAAGAGTTGAGCATATCTATTCATACAATCTAAAGTTTCTGCATTTTTTGACTGTGTACTGTTCACATTTTGTAGCTGGGCTGTGCTGCCATGGGATGATTTACACCACTTGGAGTAACTTGTGTAGCAATCTGTCCCTCACATCTAAGGATAACACAAAGTTGCTGTTTTAAAACTAAGGAGAAATACTTTATAGGAGAGATCTCTTTTCTGGACCTGTGTGTGTTTGACTTGTCAGAACACCAACAGAGGAGGTAGGCACACCCATAGACATGCTAGGAAAGCAAATTTTACTTTGCTGGTGTACCATGAAAGTTTGACAACTTTGAAGAACTGCATGAAAAGTCTAATGCAATAGAAAATATACATGAACTGCCAATAATCAGAAATGTGAGGGGAGTAAATCTGAAATACAGATAAAAATCAGGGCAGTTGACTGACCTCACTGTAGAACCGCAAACATGGTTCCTTTGATGTGGAATTCTTTTCTTCTAAATCAGTCCTAGTTCCATTTCTTCCCTGATTTCCTGACAGGTCTCTCTTGTTCCTGAACATTCTGTTTTGTGGGCAGCACAGGT
>PYHW01009851.1:5494195-5505683 GCA_013186435.1 Turdus rufiventris
TCACCTGGTGTCCTTCCAGAAGGGAGGGACCACGACACAGGGAATTTGTGCGGCTTGTTACTTCCGATGTGTGGAAACGCTAACAAAGGGGATGGGTTGGTTCCCAACCCAAAAGTCAGAGAGGATTTTATGAGGACACAAAGAAATAAAGTGGCTGCAGCTCGTGTTCGCCTCCCAGGGACAGCTGAGGGCTGACATCTTTGGCCTTGCATCTTGCCAAAGAGCTGTTGGCTGCAGCATGAGGATTAAGGAGAATGGATAAATATTTGGGGAGTGCAGGAGTGGAACGAGTCTCCTTTGCTGTGTAAGTTGTTTAAAGGACACAGTTTGGCAGCCAGAACTCTGTGTGGGTCAGCTGGCTGCCCTGTGGGGAGTCCAGAGCACCTTCATGCAGTGAGTTGTTCCTGCCTGGCTGAAATCCTGTTTGTTCCAGATGTTTGGCATACAGATATCTTTACTAATGATTTATGTATAGTTAAGACAGTAATACTGGCAATCAGAATAGAAATACTTTCAAAAATGTGTTTGTAAAAAACTAGGAAACCACTGAATATTAATTTCAAAAATCTCACTTCTGTTCAGTTTAATTTACACAGCTGATGGCCCCAGGACTTTTGTTCATATTTTTGTGGATGAGTTTTCAGTGGACTATGCCAGAAACACGATGGTTGCCTACACCAAGAAGTACCACTGTATCCTTGTGATGGTTCATTCCAAATCACCCTTAAGTAAACTTTAAGAAATGTCCTTTTGTTTAAACTTCTTACGTTTGCTTCATACGTCTGAAGCCAAACTAAAGATTTGGCAGTACACTTGCGCTACATCTTGGTAGGAACAGCTGCACTATGCTGAAAGCTTATCAAGATCCTGAAGTTTTAAATGCAGCTCTTCAGAATAAATCATGGTTAAAATTGGATGTGTCAGTTTGCGTGTTTACATTAGCAAATATTAGCATGCAAGAGAAGCAAATCTGAAAAGCAAAATGCTTTGTGCTGAGAACCCGATGTCCACATGTGGGGACACTTTTGAGGTTTTTACTTTGGATTAGGTTCAATCCAGTTCTATGTATTGAATGTTCATTTATGGTCAGAGAGCATAATTTTCATGAACTACCATCCCCACCCTTTTTTACTTTGCTCTTTAATTATTGTTTTTTAATATGTGACTTTTTTCTCTGTCAGCAGGTGAATTTAATGTTCTGATATAGGGTTACATTCCCGACATATACTAGGTCAGCACAATGAAATGCAAATTTAAGTTATGTTGATTCAAGAGGGTTTCAAAATGAGATACTGCTTTACAAATATCACACATTTTGGTGAGGTTTCACTACATATTTTACTGAAATTAATGTTTTAGGGCCACGGAGATTGCAATCTGAAACAGGTTGCAGGCCATCTGCTCAATATGTTTTCTGTGATGGCAGCCAGTTCCAGGTGCTTAGGAGCTTAGAACTCCCTGTATTAGATGGCTGTGGAGTAAAATAGCCCCAGGGCAATGTCTTTGAAATCCATAACAGGTTCTCTGTTTGTTCTATTACCTTAAGCAAAATATTTTGAAAACATCTTACTTTGAAAACAAATATGATTTACTTCACGTGAACCAAGACATTGGTAATTTGAGAGCTCTCTGTGTCCAAACTTTAGGTACAGATTACTTTCAAATGTCACCACAATTATCTTTAAATGGTTTAGAATACAAGTTATAAATTTCCTGAAGTTGATTATTTTGTTATTTTTTTTTTTTAGTTGTGAAGTTTCTGTTTGTCTATATATATATTTTTTTTTAATTTTCATTTTGCAAATAGACTTGTCCCTCAGTAAGTTTTTCAAGCTATTGGGTCCAAACCAGCTCTGGAACTGCAGAATCCATAGTTTACCTCCAAAAATAGTTTCTCATATTCCTGAATAGAATTTTTGTAGTTTCTTGCAGTCCTTTCTGCAGTCTAGTAGATATATTGAATCTTTTGGATTATGCTTTCCAAAGTTGCAACTGGGGCATTTGAAAATAATGTTTGAATAATTGGGGGGAAAAAATCCAACTTACATATGTCCAGGCAATTGCAGTGTTAAATGTTTTTATCTTCTTTTTTTTTTTTTTTCTTTTTAATATAGATGCTATTTCACAGCACACTGAGACTCTGTATTTAAATATTATTTGTATATCTTCTTTTGCCACTGGCAACATTTCTTTCTACTGTTCACTTCAGCATGCATTTGTGAACAAGCCCATTTCATTAGACTTCTCTTTGACATTTGTGTTTTGTTTTTTGTTTGTTTTTTTTTTTTTACTGGAAATACAGTAACTTGTCATGAAAACCCCTGCAGAAGACCTGATTTTGCTCCATCTGTTCTACCCAGACTGATAGGGAAGAGCAGGATGGCTGGCAGGGATCACTTATAAAACCCAAGTTGGCACTCACAAAACACAGTGCCCAAGACAGCAGTGAAACTTTCCAATTGGGGCACAGGGGTGGCATTTTTCTTTTCTTCTCCTTCCTCTGCTTCATGCAAGTATTGGACAGCATTCACTGGACAGCTGGCTTAGCTGTCAATAGGGAAGAGGTGTGGAAAACTAAAGCAGCTGGTTGTTAGGAACCTCTTTTTTTAAAATTTTATTTTTTGTTAAAATGGGGCTGAACTCACAGAGTTTATATTTTAGTGTGTTTATAAAGAGTTTACAAACCATTAGTGTGAAACTGGGAGTTGTGTATATGGCAGGCTGCCTACATCTCTGCCCATCTTCCTGTTCCTGTTCTCCAAGCTCAACATGAGAATGACCTGACAAAATCCAGTTCTATCCAGACATTACAATTTTTTATTCTGTTCAAGCCTAGTTGACATTTGGACCTTCAGTAAAGCACTCTGCAGCTCTTATAGCTGGGCCTTTTGTTTCCTTTATCTGTACTTGCCACTCTTCTCCCAGTAAGTACCCTCATACTCTCTAAGAACTGTTTTAAACTTCTGCTTGCTCAGAAAAATTACTCCAGAGGTTCTTATTTCAATAATATTAACA
Organism: Turdus rufiventris; assembly: GCA_013186435.1. NCBI lineage: Eukaryota > Metazoa > Chordata > Aves > Passeriformes > Turdidae > Turdus > Turdus rufiventris. Next base: position 5,497,211 of record PYHW01009851.1, read on the forward strand.
AAGTTGTTTTTAAAGAAATGCAAAGACTGTAATAAAGAGTGAACAATGCCAGGAGTTGTGCTGACTCCAATACTGAAACCAACGTGGAAATGAAATTACTTTTCACTTTACTTTGGGAGGGGATGGTAGAATAAGTCTTTGCAGTGTGGTTACTTGAGTAAAATATGCAGGAGGAATAATAAATTAATTCAGTTGAATAAATAAACCAAAAAGCTCCACCTTCTTATCAAGTGACTCTTTGGAGAACTGACACTAGGAAATTCAAAACAATGGATTTTTATTCATGTATGTCTTACTAAGCATGTATATTTTGAATTCTCTAAAGCAATAATATAGAGGCGAGAAATTAATAGCTTGCTTTGGAACTTTGCTGTGGGTGTCTTGCAGTGGAGCTTGATTTCTTTTTAATATATCCAGGAATGGTAGGGAGGCAGAATTTGGTAGAGAGACCCAAGCAATGACAAGAGGACCACTCCTGTCCCTTCCACAAAGTTTTAGCCTGTTTCTCCTTGTGAGCAGTCAGCAGATTCCTGCGCAGGGCATGCACTGTCCGATGCTGAGCTGATGACCCTGACTGCCTCTCCACACTTCCTCTTGAGGACACCACACTCCTTAAGGGCAGCGTTGAATTGGAAACAACTTTATGGACTTGCTTTTGTTATGTGAATTAACTACTGAATTACTTGCCTTTCTGCTGTGTTTATGGACTTGCCTGTTTCCTACACAAACCAGTTTAATTGGCTGTGTCAGTTCCAGTGCTTGCAGAAAGATTTACATGGTTGATCTTTGCTGGTATTTCTTCTCTGCAGTCTCTGTTATAAGTAGTGCTAGCACTACACGAGAGTTGAGATCATGCTGTGATAATTTCTTATGGAAATTGGGGTGTGTGTGTGTGTGTTGGTATGTCCTTGTAACTAATCATTATCTATAAATATTATAGCTACATAAGAAGAATTAAAGCTATAATAGAAATGATAGTTATTTTTTATTAATTCTCCTTCGGTTTGACTTCAGGTATTGGTTGTACATACCTTGCTATTTAGGGGGGATAACATCTCCTGAACATCACAAGTAAAATGCTGATTTAAGAAAGAGAATATTTTGAACTATTAACTGTTGCAGTTATTGCTTTAATTATACAGTATTAAGAGTCTCAAATACTGCTTAAAATCTCTTACAGATTACTTGAAATATACCTCCAGTTTAAAAATAAAAACAAACAAACACTGGGTTTGTTCAATTTCCATCCAAAATATAAACATTTTCTTACTTCTGATTTTTCTCCCTCTTTAGCATTTTGGGTGCCCCAAGTTCCAGCCTTCCTAATAAGCATGTCCCAAAACAGAGTTTAGGTTCTGAAGGTGTATAAGGGAAAACAATTATATTGTAGCTTCTTTTGGAGTCTGGTTCCTCTGTATTCTGCAAGATTCATTAGCTTAGACTATTTTGTGGGTAAAAGAAACCTTCTGGTATGTTATAAAAAGGTTGTAGGCCAATGTATTTATCTTGTAACTAAAGACATTTTATAATCAGAATCTGCAGTGGGGACAATCTTAATCATTATTTCAAGTGATAATGGAAATATTGTTCTATTTGGTGTAAAGTGGTAAGTTAGGGAATTTTTCAATATTAAACCAGATGACACCTTAAACACTATGGACTTTTAAAACTATTTTTTTGCACTGGGGAGAATGGTCAGGGAAAAAAGCAGCAGTCAAAACTGCTCTTAACTTTGGTGTAGCACGTTTACAAAAAGAAATATGAGGAGTGTGTTAACTGAGGAAGTAGATRTRGGATAGTTTAGCATTCATATTAGTTGTTCACTCGTAGCCTTAGAACTATCTGTGCTAGAAGTCAATAAGGATATTATCAGTGCCTTCTCAAAAAGGGGGAAAATCGAAGCAACATGGCAATGCCTCATTCCTAAACATTGCCATGGTTTGTTCAGCCCAAGCACTTGAAGGTAACTGTGAACACAACATTTGGCATGTGACTCAGTGTTTTAATGCTGCCAGGTTACCTTTTATGAGTGCAGTAGTGTTGAAAATTCAGAAGGTGTCAATTCCAGCCTCGTTTAAATAGCCTCCCACTGATGTGTTCAGCTAGATCTCAAACCAGAAATCACACAAAATTAACAGATCTGGAGTCAAACTTAGTTAAACAACACATGCTTTGCTGTCTTTTATTGCCTTCCTTTTCTAGGTCTTTAGGGATTTTATACTGCATATCTGGAAAAACAAATCCCCATTTAAATGTTAAATCTGCAGCTTGAATGGTAAGGGGTAGCTGTATTAATTAGTGTGTGATTATTACTCAGCTAGTGTGGAGCTGATGACTTGGATGGAGGGAATGCAGTTCTAGTTTATTTGTGTGGAACTCTTGTGCTTTAAGGCAATATATACCCCAAAGAACAAATTTTTAAAAATCATATAAAGCAGAGTTTTAACACTTCCATGCTCTCAAGTAACTAACCAAAGGAGACATAGAGACTTACCAGCTCTCATTGAATTCATCACTATTCTTGCACCTTATATATGGAATTTCTGTTGTATACATTTCTACTTTTTTATATTTAATATTTTAAAATATTCTGTATACACTTCCTTAGGACTTTTGTTTTGTCCTCTCCAGGTTTGCAGTGACTTTTCCTTCAGGCAAAGTGTTGTCTCTGAATGGCATCTACCCTTTTCCATTCTAAAATCTTTCAATCTAGTTCTGGAAAACTGGGAATTTTTAAAGTTAAAATGATCCATCTTTGCTCTTTTGTTTCCCTTTGCACCAGAAGGATTCAGAAACTCAGAGGAAAACCATCTTTCTGCTAATATTATGGCATCCCGTCCCAGAAAGCATATTCTGCCCTTCTTTTAATGTAACAGGGCAGAAGGCAAGGAGCCTTTAATAGTCCTACAAAAATTTCTCAGATCTACTCAGGTATCAAGCATTGAGAATAACTGAGCATGTAAAAACTGAAGCAGAGAGCTCTAGGCCTCTGCAGCTGAAGAGTTTGTATTCTTTGCACATTATAAAAACAACTTAGGACTGAGCAGAGTATTGGCTGCTTCAGTCAGGACCTGCCTTGGGCAAATCTGAATTTTGGCATAGAAGTCCCAAACCAAAAGCAGGTTGACTGAACCTTTCTTGGGCTCTCAGTGGCTGTGCTTCTGGGTTTGGCTCAGGTGCAAACTAGACACAGAAGGAGGTTAATTGGGTTGGTATGATTTGAGAGATAATTATACATGGAAAGTGGCCCCAAAACTGCAGTTCTGTTTAAGGACCTGACAAGAGCAAGAGTACATAAAATTAAGGCTGCCCTTTGAAAGAGAAATTTGTATTTATTAAAGTTACTCTGAACTAAAAATCAGAGGTTTTTTTCTTCAGAATTAAGTGCAATTATTTATAGCACACAGTTAGTTGTAGTTATTTATAGCACTCACTGAGTGCATGTTTTGAATTCAGTGTGGTGATAATTACAACATTGGTAGAAGATAGCAGACCTTCAGTACACTGAAGCTTGAACAACTGGCAAGCAGTAATATCTGTGAAGAGTACAGATCATTCCTCAGTGTTTCAGATCCATTTCAAATTTACTGAAGGAAAAGTAGTCCATGGATTTCCAAAGGGGTCTGCTGTAGTACTTCATAACAAAGTGCTCTGGACTTTTAATTTCATATTTCATATTAGGGCCTCAGTTGGGGTCTTTTAGGTTTCAGTGGGTTTCTGAACACTTCAGAGATGCTGGAATTTTTTCTCATTCCCCTTTATGACCTGAGCATGCCATGGTGAACTCTGACTCTGGCTCTCTGATCTCTTCAGTGTAACCAGCCCACCAGTCAGGGCAAAACTGAGGAAACAAGGTTCAAAACCTTGAGCTGTTTCTTTAACTTACATCTCAGTGAAAGGATGAGCAAAAGATAGAAGAAAAAGGATAACAGAGATAAGGAATGGCAAAATCAGTTACCTAAGTGATTACAACTGGTTTATTCACATCACCTACTGTATAAATTAGCAGTACAAGTAAGGGTCCATTTAGAAGCTTATGGTGAAAAGGATTAAAAGAGAAAATTTTGTGCAAATGTCCTAAAAATATTATGAAACACCCACAGAGAGAAGATACCTTTAGTTGATTTTTAAGAATAAAATACCTGTACTTCCCCTTTGGGTGCTTGTATATGAGGCTTCTGGCTACCCAATTTATATTGAATCTTGTTTCAGGACAAGCTGGCCCTTTCAAAGAGGCTTCTTAGATATTAAAGATAGTCTGAAACATGCAATTTCCTAAAGAAATAGCCTGTGAATACAAGCTTGGTATTCCCAAACTTGTAAGCAAACAAGAAAGGCTGGAAATTAATCTTTTGGAAGAAAAGCTCAATAGGAAAGAATGAAGATGCCCATCTTAACTCCCAGTAAAGCATGTGCAGGATGATGCCTGCAAGGGATTGCTAGGCAGAGGAAAGCACATGGATGATATTTGGAATTTATTTCTCTCAAACAAAAAATGTAACCTAAAACTCATGCCCTGAAGAAAATTAACTCCTATAGCTCGTAGAAACTCTCTAAACACCAGCCAGTGAATTAAATCAGTGATTTAGAGGTTTCTTGGGTAGCTTAAAAATATATGAAGTCTTCAGGGCAGCAAAATATTTTCTAATAAATTTGTATGCCATCAAACACAGTGCCAGTTTCTGCTGTTTCCACTTATGCCAGTAAGAGTATACTATGAAAACTCCTTTGGATATCTGTAGTTTAATTTCCTTTTAAGGTAATTTATACAAAAAATATTTTATTATACAGCTGATTAGTTTTTTAATTGTTTTATGTGAGTTTGCCCCTTCAATTTTTGTTGAGAAAAAACAAAGTAACATTTCATATAGCATCTAGAAACCGATGTAAAGGGCTGCAACACTTCTGCCCGCCTGGCATCTAGAGCATGAAGGATCAGTGAACAGTTAAAAATCTTTTTTGCATGAGGGAGTGTTCAATGCCAACCTTTATCTATGGAAAGGACTGGAACAGACAAGTGGTCTTTAAGAGGATTCAAGAAATGGTGAAGTTCAAGAAAAAATAGGGAAGCATGTTAATCTATTTCAGACCTGTTTGCTCCAATATTTAGGGATAAATAGCATAGGACTCAGAGGGGTTTGTTCTCATCACTGACCGCTCTGTTGTCAGTCCCAGTGGGAGAAAACCTGGACCTAAGTGGAATCAGTTGAGGTATTTATGGAGGCAGGGATCCCATGTGTGGTCCCAGCATGAACATGCCAGAGGTAGATGCTGATTTGAGAATCAACTCCTCTGGTTGTAGGGCATGTCTGTGCTGCAGAATTGGTTAGAGTTGAAAGGCAGCTCCACTGCCAGTTTCTTGTCCAGCCAGCACAGTGCTGTGAAGGCTTCCTGGCATTGCTGTGGGAGAAGGGAAGCTCTCTTTATATGACAGAAAGAGAGAACAGAGTCTTGAGCTGTGCCTGGGGAGGTTCAGGTTGGACATTAAGAAGATTTTGTTCACAAAAAGGGTTATTAGGCACTGGAATGGACTTCCCAGGGAGGTGGTGGAGTCACAGTCCCTGAAGGTATTTAAAGAAAGAGTGGATGCGGCACTGAGGGACACGGTCTGATTGAGGTGGTGGTGTTTGGTCACAGGTGACTCGATGATCTCAGAGGTTTTTCCAGCCTAATTGGTTTTTGATTCTGTGGCTGTGCCCAGGCTGAAGTGAGCAAGGCTTTGCTTGCATTGACATTGTACTGATGGACAGAGCCATGGCCAGGCAGCAGCTGAGCTGATTCCAAATATCTGCCAAGCACATCCCCTCACCCCTGGGGTTCTGCCATCAGTGAGGGTCTCCAACACGGGGCTGTACTTGTGGGAGTTTCTGTAATTAATCACCAAATGTTAGAAGGATATTGCAACAACCACCTTTACATTCTGCCCCTCCCCTGCCCACCACCCAACATAGGTTTGATAAATATTTTCAAGATTCTTCTCTGGCTTTAATAACTTTTTGTTTGTTCGGTTTGGTTTGCTTTGGTTTTTTTATGGCATAAGTTCTCTTAATAATGCTGATGTATCTTGTAACACATCCAAGAACCTTCACCAGGAGTTAGAGAACACTTGGTTATGTGTGTCTGTGAGGAAAAGAACCCACTGTGTTGACAGAGTAACAGTAAAAGGTATAAATGGCATGTGACTTCTGAAGTGAAAATCTTGCTGTCATATTTGTGTAGATTGTTAGGTACTTAATAAAACAAATGTAAAGTAAGTGTCAGTTATGGAACTCTTTCAAAATAATCTTTGATAACTAAGGTAACTTCTTGCTGATAGTTTTGCAGAGTAACCATTTTGAAAGACAAGAAGTTTGTTGTCTTTTATGACATTTATTCTTTTATTCTTTTAAATTTCATCAAGAGCAAAGCAGCTACAAGCTCCTGTACTCCATGTACTTATTCTTGGAGAGCTGCCTAAGAAATACATACTTAGTCTTTCTGCAGTCACTGTAAATAAGAAACTGGAAGGCACCTCCAGAAACATATCTAATTAGATCTGGTTGCTCAGAGCTGTGTCCAGTTGTGTCTTGAATTCCTTCACTGAATTCCTTCATGAGGAGATTCCACAGGCTGTCTGGACACCCTTTATCAGTGTTTGACCACTCTCATGGTAAAACAACAAACCAAAAAATAAAACTTGTTATATATAAGCAGAATTTCCCATGTTCTGACTTATGATTGTTGTAGTTCCACTGTGAAGCTGCAGGAAGGGTCTGGTCCTGTCTTGTCTGTATCCTCTGGTCAGAGAATTGTAGACAGCAATATGTTCTCCCCTAAAACTTTTGTCCTGTGGGCTGATACACATCTGTCTTAATTTTATACCTTTCTCTTGTGAATATATATGCACTTATCTAACTTCACATTGGTTTGAATTTATTTTCTTTTCCCTCCAGCCTGGATAATTTAATAGAAATAGTTTGGTAGCAGCCCAGGATGTCAGCATGTGGCAAGGGCAAGTTGCTGACTTGTGATCAGTTTGGTGTCCATCAGGTTACAAGGTTCTTTCCTGCAGAGCTCTCTTCAAACTGCTCGGGCCTCAGTGTGTGGTGCTGTCTGGGGTTATTCCTCCCCAGGTTCAGGATTTTGTGCTTTCCATTGTTGAACTTCATGGTTTCTGTTGGTCCATTCCTCTGCTTCCCTGTGAAGGGCACAACTCTTCAGCCTATCAGAACTTCTGCCAGTTCTGCATCAGCAGCAAACTCCCTGGGTGTGTATTGTGTCTCATCACTATGCCATTGAAGAAGAGAATTTAGAATTATTATTGTTGAGATTAACTCCAGGGGTAGACCACTGGGGGCTGTCCTCCAGATGGATTTTGTGCTGATCACAACACTTGGGGCTTGGCAGTTCAGCCAGCTTTCAGTCCCCCTCACTAAATGTGGACTTACCTAGTCCATATTTCATTCCTTTGTCGATGGGGGTGTTATGAGAGGCCATGGAAAATCCAGATGAACATTCACAGCTCATTTCATCATAGACAGCTCTCGGGTTGGTCCAGCATGATTTTCTCTTTTCCTATGCTTATTGTGTCTATCATTTCCTTGTCTGCAAGACACCTAGAATGTTTTTCTGGTGGATTTGTCCCAGGGCCTGAGGTGAGCTTAAGCAGGGGCTCCCTGGCTCCTTTTTCTGACCCTATTGAGAGATGGGGCTGATATTAACTTTTTTCCAGTCCTATGAAACCTGTCAAGTCACAATCACTTTTCAGAGATTACTGAGAGTGGCCTTGCAGGGACATCAGCCCACTCCCTCAGCACCATGTATAGATCCCATCAGGTCTCAGGGATTTGTTTACATCTACTTTAGTTCCATTAAATGTTCCCTAAATGATCCCCTCCACTGAGTCTAAGACTTCCCTGCTCCAGATTCAAAACATAAACTTGGACTGTTGAAAATATATGATGTGAAAGATGATTTATGTTAAAACTAAACACTCCAAACTCCTCCATAACATAAATATTCGACACAACAAATATGATGGTAATGACTTTGATGGAGAAACAATTTTTTTTTCCTGGAAAATAGGTATTTTTTCATGTTCTGTGTGGAACGTGCTTGAACTTCCAGTGGGTGATAGGCAGCGTGTTGTTTGTTACGTATTTGCCTTTGTTTCCTTCCTTTGCTACTGAGTTAATAACCACAAGGTTAATTTTTGATCCATAGCTCCTTAAGTAAAGTTTCCAGCTTTCTCCAATTGTTAACAAGTAACGTTTTTAGTCATGTGTTATTTAAACAATGGTCGGATATTGAAGTAGGTGCTAAGTGCATTTCGGTATATCTTAAATATGTTTGAACCTCTTACAAATAGTCCTACCACATTTTGTTTGATAAATAAAAATATCTTTCTTTTGGCCCCAGACTTTGTAGGCAGAAAAATAACCCAGATTGCCTTTAGAAAAGGCTTTATCTCACTCTTTAGAGTATAAGCATATTC
>PYHW01009851.1:5508557-5520400 GCA_013186435.1 Turdus rufiventris
TTTCGCTCGTCCTTTTCCTCAGCGCACGGGTGGCTTGAAAAATCGGAAATGATCTTAATGAAATGTTTTCTGCACAGAAACAAGCGGGCCCTTTTTGTGCGCGAGGCGAAGGCAGCAAACCTTATCACAAAAGACAAAAGCAAATATTTATCAGGGAACAAAGGATGTCCACGGTTGCTTGCGGCCGGGGAGATTTTTCTCTCTCTCCCGGTGAAGATGTTTAACAGCTAAGATGTTTATCGGGACTCCTTGTTGAAATTCTTTGTTTCCCTGCAAGATGTACAAATGAAACTGTTTTTCTTTCTGTGAAGCACATAATGAAGGCCATGAGTTAAACTGTAGAGAATGCAAACACCTGCTTGTCCCTCTGTTGACTTTGCGTTTCAAGAAGGTCTCTTCTGTTCCACATGATAATGCTCTGGGGGCTTGGTTTTGTTAGATTTTTTGTTTATCCTGTGTGGAGATAAATGGTCATCTTGCCGTCTTCACTTTGTGTCGCTTGTGATGCAGCGATTGTCTCTGTTAAAGGAATACCATGTTGTTAAAAGTATTCCTTCTTCGGAATACTATGTGTCATCGAGTGAATAAGCTGTTACATTTTACTGCTTTCCCCGTCTTTTCTTTTTCTTTTCTTTCTTAATGCTCTGTTTGATGAGCTACATGTCTTGCAACTACATTTTCAACCATGAATGAAAGGGAGGAAACATTAGAATCCATGCAACCCCTTCCAGGACTTTTGCCCGTTCCCCTTAACTATTTCATACCTGAAAACACAATATTTCAGATGTCTTGAATGCTGATTATCCAGTAGTTTCATACAAATGTATCCCTGATACAGTATGAATTTTAGGTGGTATTTGAAACATTCAAACACTTCTGTGAGTGTTCACCCCCAACGCTGGGCTATCAGTTAACTACAAGGTCTATCATAACAATTTAAGTTTTTATTTTTCTCCAACTTGTGAAGGGACTACTTATGATTAAATTTATTCACATGGCAAATGTTCAGTGTCATAGTAAGCACCGTAAGTTGATGTTGTTGCTAAGATTTCTGGTACTGGACAACATAAGTAGTGCCTGCAATCAACATTTGGGCTTTTTTGTATTTTACAAGATTTGAGGAATACTTTAAAACACTTTTCCACAGCAGCTTAGAAAAGAGCTTTACAATGACATAGGCTTTTAAGTACAATGCTGTAGAGTAAAAGAACTATGCCATAACAGAGGTGCTATACCCAGACAGGGCTTGTCTGCTGTTATAATATATTTCATAAATATTAGGGACAGGTGGGTGCCTGGCTCTTCGCATCACTATACTTGTAGATAGTCCTTTTGTCTGGGAAAATATATTCAAAGTGAGACTCCTGGGAGCAAGCATCTATGGAATTTAAACCTTTCTACTTCATATGCATCACTACATTTTAAATTAATATTCTAAAATAAAACTTTGTATTGGGAAACAGATTGAAGAATTGTTTTTGTTTCTTTATTAATGACCATAATATTTTTCTCCAACTTCTTTGAAACTTCACAGAACTGCCAGTTTTAGAAGAACAATTCCTGGGTGTGTTTGTAAATTATTTACCTTTGCACAAATCTTAAAGGTATAAGATTTAATGAAATAAAATTATTTTAGTTTTAATTTGACAGAATAGTTCTTAGATAAACATGGTCTATGATTCTTTATTTTCATGTGTCTATTTCAATTCTGATTACAGAGCTTGCATTCTATTTTTCTTTTGTTACTGAGTCCAGAGAGTTTAATACTCTTTTCTTAAAGTTGTAGGGAGACAGTAAATTAGAAAGTTTCAGGACTTTCTTAAAACAGGTAAATTTTTTTTTTTCTTTCTCAGTTCAGAGTTTTCTCTTTACTTACCAGAGATAGAGCATGTTCTATGATAATTTTCAAAATTTCTCTCTTGTAGTAAGGGTTTTTGTATTTCTGATAATACTAGAGTCTGTGTCTGGAAGCTAAAAAATAAATAGAATATGTAGTATGATTTTTTTCTATTTTATCAAATAAAATTATTATCTAGGCTGCCTTGGATTGAAATACTATCATTTTCTCAGGCACTTTGGTGAGACACAAGTACTTCAGTAGAGACAGATTTATTTTTCAGAAACACAGAGTATATTCTGTAGACACATATTCTGCGAAATATTCAATGTCATATACTCTGCACTGCTTTTGCCCTCAGGATAAGTTTTCTACTTAAAAAAACTCCAAAACTAAGACTGGTCCAACTTTCTTTTCTAACAGCACAAGCATTATTCAAGGATTTTATTGTTTTGAGTTTTATAAATACTGTAGTGAATTTTTTTTCTACAGAAGCAGGAAGTAGAAAGGAGGGGAGCAAAGCATAATACCCAAGCTCACAGAAAAATCTGTTTTAAGATAACTTACCTTTTTGCTTCCTTCTATCTGACACCATACCCATAATATTTTTTTAATTTGTATATAAAATTATTTGTAATGCTAAACATGGTCAACAACTCAGAAATAAGAAAAACCATACTGCTGCAGAAATAAATTCACTGCAACATTAGGAATTAATTTGTACAATGGTAATGCATTGTTTGTGATAGCAGTGCTGACCATTCTGTAGGGTGTTCGGTGATAAAAACCCAAATTTAACATTTATTTTCCAATGCAAGTGAAGTATTTAGACATGAAAGGGAAGGATATTAAAATACAAGTATTCTTGGTACAGTTTTGTACAGATGGGACTATAATTGGTGACATGGGAATAGTGTATATACTGAAATATTTGAAATGCTAATTCATTTTTTGCTTCTGTTTTCTAACTGCCAGCTGTAATTATGGATCTCATTTAACAGATCCTAACACAGGGAGTAACTTCACTCCTGGAGTAGTCCTACTGAGACATGGAAGTAAAGTTAAGGCTCAGGTGCTTCAACATTGGTGTAGGTACAGTTTTAGGAATTTGTTGAATGCTACTATTAAAGACTGTCTGGTGCCTAGGTTATAAACCAATTGCATTTTGAATGTATTTAGTTATACATAAACTAAATTATGCACTGATATTCTTTATCAAGATTAATGGAGGACTTTAAATTTAAATTTATCACTGTTTCCAGTCCTTAAAATTTCATTATGTGTTGACAGAGGTGAATGAATCTGAAGTGTTTTTTAGATCCGCAGTACTCTCATAAAATTTGAGAGATAGATGTGAAATGGTTTATGGAACTATTTCAATTAGTTTTATATCATACTGTTTTCCAGTGGGATGTATTACGTACAAAGAAGTGTTCTAATAGCAATAATATTGCGTATAAATTTCCTCAAGTCTTCTTTTTGAATTTTCAAGAACATCTGAATAAAGCATCTGTTTAAAAGAAGTTCTTTACGAGCAGGGGTTCAGTTGGCAGAGTGAACTGAAGTAAAACTTCAGTGTCTTCCCTCTGTGAAAATGATAGAAATACATTAAAAAGGCAACCTGTTTTATTCTATTTATTGTTAAAATATAAAATGAAATTAATGCACATAATAAATTTTGTTGGTTTTTTTGTTGTATTTTTTCTGTTTTTTCTCTTATCAATATTTAAATATATGAATCTTTAATAGTTCCATTTTTATTTACTGGAAGAATTGTATTTCAGTTCAGTGGGAAACCCTATATTCAATCCAATTTGGAAATTTAATTTTGAACTTTCAGGTCAAATTAAATGCCTTTGTAATTGTAAAATTAAAAATCATTAATATCCTGAATGACTTCAGTCCCACGGGACTTTTTAATAGGGGTTTAGTAGGAATGGATCCAAAAGTGTTCTGTATAATATTCATAGAAATTAATTTAAATTCTTTGTTGTGCAACAGGAAATATGTTCCTTTTCTAACACTTTCTGGTTGTTGAACAATTCTTCAAGAATTTGTAATAGCAATACGATTTTGTAAATTCTGGGACAGGGTAATGTGTTTTCCTGCTCTGTAAGGACAGAAAATCCTTACAGGATAAAGAAGTAAAACCCCTGAAGGAATGCACTACACAGTAGAACAAATCCTCCTCAATTCCTGAAAGGGAACTAAGCTTATTATCTTGTGATGTTGTGGTTGTTGTTGTTATTATTGTTGTTGTTATTAATATTATTATTTTATTATTTTCCAAAATTATTTTAAGATGCTTTAAAGCCTAATGAGAAAACAGAAAGCACATTTTGAAGCAACTTCTGGATGCTTCAGAATAAAGGAAAGAACAGCCTGGTTCTGTGCTTCCTTTTGAAACTTAAACTTGGACAAAAGTGTTTTTGCATTTGTTCAGATGGCTTTTTTCTTCTTGCTTTGAAAGGACTGTAATTGAATTTGTTTTGATAAAAACTGATAGAAGTTTAATTATAAAAGGGTGAGTAGAGATTACTAAAGATTGTGCTATTTCAGGTTTTCTAAGTTATTCAGTCATTATTTTTTAATGGTTTTTCTCTCCTTATTCCGATGCAAAGAATGAGGGCGTGAGTGATGCAGTACTTAGAAGGTTAAGATGAATTTCCAGGCCGAGTGCAAAAGCAATGAAAAGTATAGCAGGAAATTTCATATTACTTCACATTAATGTTCAGGGCCAGACCATAACTATGGGAAGGATAACAGAGTGGGAAGTAATTTGTTGTCTGGGCATTTTTGAAAGACACAACATACTAGCTCTTTAGGCATTAATAAGGATTAAAAAAAAAAATCCTTGCTTTTTCAATCAGTGCAATTTATTTGCTTGATGTTTTCAAGCATTTTCCAAAATTGTTTCCTGTGAAAATTCAGAGATGGACCTGAGATGGCTGATTACATAGTTTTGTGGAAGATATAGCCCTCTTTGCCCCTTCCATCTCTTACTATTGCAGGTTCTTATTTTGATACTTGTTAGATCCAAACAAATACAAAAGAGATATTAATCCTGCCATTGTGCTTTGCTTTATACAATCATTGTGCTTTGCTTTATACAGTCATTTATACAGTCATGTTTGTTTTCTTGGTGTGTGAGTGGAAGGTGGCAGCAGTTTAATCAAGTCAGTGTATGATGCGCTCCGGGAGGTTTTTGCCTTTCACTAATTCCTTGAAGGGAAGGACCAATCCCATACCTGCAGCATCTGAATTCTCACCTCTTGGGTAGGATTTCAAAACAGTGACAATCTCTTCAGGCCACAAGGGACTGTCTGTGTGGAGCTTTGCAATGACCTTAAAACTCCAGGAGAGTGAGGGGATGGTTGTGGTGAATAGACAGGAAGCCGGGGCAGGAGAAATTCCAAGGTGTTTGCCTAGCTGTGAGGAGGACTTCATTTTTAATGATGGGAATGGGACAGAAAAAGAGGAAGGATTCAGGCATTTGTTTTCTCTGCAGCCTGAGTAGCACCAGAAAGGAGTTTCTGTTTTGTATGCAACATCAGGAGCAGAATAAATGTATTTGGCTTAAGGATGTCACTAGTAGCTCTGTTGTAGTGAAAGATGTTTGTTAAAAAACTGCATGTTGTGGATAAAATTAGTTTTGAATTGATTTGTTTTCAAATTGGTTTAGCCATTCAGATTCAATTTTATCTATGACATTGAGGGGTTTCTAGACAACTCTTTCCTGAATAACACTATGGAGCTTTCTGGCATTACACCCAAATTAACAACATGCTGCGTCATTAAAAAATAAAAGAGCTGCAATTTTTTCTTGGCGTAGATTTCTGCAAAGCAATAAAAGACTCCCTATGTTGATTACAAATATTGTAAAGTGTTTACTTTGCTCTATAAACTTGGAGCATTTCATGTTTGGATATATTGTATGTGGCCTCTTAAGACCTTTTCCATTGTTCAGCTTGTATCTTTTTCGATGAGGGTTTCAGGTCTCATGCAAGAGAGGTTTTTGAAGGACAAAATCAGTGTGCCCTGCAGGAAAAGCAAAGGCAGTTAAGGTATTTGTAGCCAGGATACACATATATTGGGAATCTGGCCTTTAGTTAATACCTACTTTTTTAGTGATGGAAAGTTGCTGTTTTCCAGTGCCCTCATTTCATGTTTTAAAAAGTAATAAAATTGACCTGGCATGCAAACCAGTACTGCTGCTCCTTATTGCTACATTGAAATACTAGAATTTATTTCCTATTTGAGATTTGTTCATTATCAGACCAAACACAAGTTTCTCTTTTTCTAATTCTAATGTTTATACAGAGAAATCTCCAAGCTTCATACATTCTAGGTGTTTCCACTTCTCAAAATTATTCATTGAAGAACCCCATGTAACTTCCCAGTGAGGTTTGTGTGCACCAAACATCTTCCTGCATAATCCCATGTGACCACAAAGCTTTCCCCACCAGAAACTTCGTGTCCTATGAATTGTAAAATGGTTTGCAGCTGGCTAAAAGCTTCTCAGAAGTATTGATAAAAATGCCTTTTTCTGGCTCAGTAATAAAGGAAAAGGCAAGGATGAACTATCCCTGCCTTGGGCAGGAGAAGAGCTGGCACTGGACTTGGTCTATGGGTCAGTGCAGGGAGTTTTCAAGAATTAGACTTCAGCTATTCACTGGAGCTGGATGAAAGCCAAGAATTTATTTTGACAAAATAGTTTTGTGCTGTTTAATTTTGCTTTTGCATTCCATTGCAACAGAAGCAAGATTTTCATGCCTTTTGCTGTTGCACATGGATAAAGGGATGTCATATGGGAACAGGAGAAGCCAGGAATAGCTGGTGGACTGGAATCCCATCCTGTTCATGATACCTACTGTGCATGACCACGGCAGGATATAGATCTTAATCACCCATTTTGTCTTTTGTTCTGAAAATGAGTAAGTTCTACTTCATAAAATATGTTCTTAAGAAATGCTCATTTTTTTACTAATTTTAGTATTGTTTTTTATTTGTTCATTGTTGGTAGCATTCAGTGGATTGCTTTCATGCCATATCCTACTCCTATGCAGGATTATTTTCAAGTTATCTTTCATGTTGAATAACACACAATTTCAGACTGAACTGACATTTATGAAAAATAGAAATATGAAGGCTAATGTTCTTAATGTGAAATTCTGGAGGCAGTTAGTAAGAGAGTTTAATCAACCATTAAATAATCAATAGTTACTAGTTCACAGAAGGTTTATCAAAATTTTAATTTCTTTGGTTCAGGGATAGTGGAAAATACAATTTTCAACAGCCTTAAGGAGTTAGAAGTCTCACTTCCATTGAATTTAAAAGTAATTTGAACATTTTTATTACCTCAGGCTTCCTTAATAATTCTAGATTGCATCTGTTGTTCTTTTACCACTGAAAGCAGTGAATTGTGGATTCTAAGTTTCTAGTTCTTCAGAAATAAATTGATCTAGATTACAAGAAATGAAACATTCCCAGGTAAACTTTGAATTCTTGGAAAACTTTGTAAAGGGACTTTTGAATACCACACAATGAGTAAATTCAGTTTAATTTTTCTTCTTGCTTGTCTTTAGGGTCCATCTAATTGTGTGAAAAATACCATGTGTTAAGGATTTCATTTTCTTTTTTGTTAGTTGCATAATTTAGATAACTTCATTTCCTGGGAAAGATTTGTGATGTGAAGACTCTTTACTGAAAAATATCTTTTTTTATTCATATTGCCAACAGAAAAAGTACTTGCCATCTTTGAATAACTCTGGAAAATGTTCAGACTAACTTAATAGGCTGAATAGTCAGTCACTATTTTTATTTTATCTTATTATATTGGATTAATTCATCTAAATTTTCTGGGAAAAACATTCTCAGTGAATAACATTTTCTGAGTATATTTGTTACCTTCACTTTTTCTATCATATGACCAATAATTCAGCCACCTTTCTCAACTCCTTGACTCTTTTGGCTTTTAGGTTACCCATAGCATTTCTTCACTTCAGAAGCAGTCCATATGGATCCATGTGAAACACGCTTGCAGAAAAAAATAATATATTATTGTGCTTCACGTTTTGGAGCACATAAACTGGTTTCATTTCAGATGAAACTAATGTGGGAGATTTGCCCTAGCCAGGCATTCAAACCACAGAGGCAAAACAGAACTGAAGTGTTCATAGCATGGGCATCAGGTCCAAGATGTAGCCAGAATCACCCTGTAGGCTGGCAGGTGAAGCATTTCCTTGAAAAGGGGCTTGTGTCTATTAACCTCTGCATGCACAGAAAAGAAATGGCTTGACCACCATACTGTCTGAACAACTGGTCAAAGAGTCTATATTTAAAAGAAGGAAAAAAGATTTGTAAGAATGAGCCAACAGCATTGCCTTTCTCCTTTCATGGTTGGCATGACCTGTAAAGTAAAAATGGTGAGGTGTAAGGAAACACTGCTGAAATCAGGCATCTCTACAGCATCTCCTGGAAAAAGGTGCCCTCCTACATTTCTGAGTGAAATGTTTGAGAGGTAGGATTAGTCCTTAGTATTCCCTATTGCCCAACTGGACACAGTGATCTGAAAACATGCCAAGGACTTTTGTTCCATCTTCTTCCCTCCCTCCCTTCCTTCCAATCTCCCTCTCTTCCTTCCTCCCTCTGTCTCATCCAGCCTTTACCTGTGATAGAGCATTGCTGAAGGACAGAAAGAAGGAGTCCTTCCCTTTTGCCTGGGCTGAGACAGGCTCTTCCATCCCATCAACATCCCAGCTCCAGCTTGCTTGGCCTCCTGGGAATCCTCACTGGCAGGTGAGACCCAGCCTGCTGCGCCATCCTGAGATTTCAGGATGTTTGCACTGGGTTGCTTCTGTGGAATGAGTGGGAGGTGAGTTTGGGGTCAAACTCCAGATTTAGAAATGCACAGCCCCAGTCAGAAAACAGCCTTTGTCTCTGTGGAGTATAAAGACTCCCAAGTAATGGTAAAATAGGAACAGCTCATCATTACCAGCAGTAAGATGAAATCTGCAGGGAGGGCAGTTTTCTCCCATCAGGAGATGGGATGTATTCACCATGGATAGGGAACAACTCTGCCAGGCTGTGAATCTGAAGCCAGAAGTTCCATCACCAGATTCTATCATGTAGAAACCCTTAAAAAATTCCTATGTGTTCTTCCATCTGCTCTCCTCCACAGCTCAAACTAAAACATGCTGCAGAAGACAGTCCATCTTGTCAGAAGCTGGCATTTTTAAAAGCAAAAAACTAGTAATGTAAGAATGATTTGTCTCTTGTGAAACATTTCCTTTTGATGATTAGATAACAGTAGAATAATAGAGACCTTTCAAAGCATTTGTGCAAAGAGGCTTGTTATAAACACCAAATATAGTCTAAATTCAAAAGGCAGGATTGGGGTGCTTTGACTTCCTCTGTTTGTACTGTGGTTTGCGTATCACAAGACAACAGCTGTAGATCAGAGGACAGAGTGCTGCTGGCAAGTGATGGGTGTTTGTGAGCAGGAACTTCCTGGGAGATATTGAGCGGGTCACGGGCAGCTGCTCGGAAATTTGTTAAGTAATCTATCTAATACGTCCATGGAGTAGCACATCCGAATCAATCCATCCAAATGCCTCAGGAATATCAATAAAGAGATAATAAATCTGATAATTCTCTGTGATTTGCTCTGGTGTGAAGCTACCGGGGAAACCTTGTACGATACGAAGATTAATTCAAGCACACATTTGTTAGGGTGACAAATGCTCCATGCCAGGACTGTGGCTGGTGAAAAATTCATTTCAAATTAATTTCAAACTTTGTTTTCTGCAATAATCTGCTGTCATAAAACCGAATGGCGACAAATGGCAATTGCTGAGGATGTTTTCAAAAGGGAACAAGACCCCAGGTTTACAGAGTGAGTTTTCCAGGATTTTTTTTCTATTTTGGCTCTCCCATTAATTTCTGTTCGGCAAGAAAACATTTATTTCTTTGCTGTCAATCTAAATTTTAAATCATAGTAATGATAACAATAAAGCATTAAGTATAACATAGTAAATACAAAGCCTAAAGAGATAATAAATATATTTAGATAGTTAATATCCTACCCAGATTAGGTCCATTGTGAGGGGGAAAAATGTCCCATCAGGCACAGTCCTGGGGTTTTTTTTGTTTTTTTTGTTTCCTTTGACTGTGGTAGGTATAAAATCAAGTATTTAGTCTAGAAATTGTGTGATATATTATAGACTATATATTAGTTATATATTATTATCTATATTATACACAAATTATATTAATCTATATTTTATTTATTATTTTTTTCCATTTTTTAAACACCTTTAAGAAAGAATCCCAGCACTTTTGTTTCTGAATTTATGATGTAAGAGCAGTGACGTTTCTCAGGGCAAACTGGCCCTCTAGGATTTTCTTTTTATGTTTGAAAAATTCAGAATTCTGTTTGTGACCTTCATTCTAAAAATTATCAAATTTATCTGCATCTTTTCAAATTAACTCCACATTCTTTGAAGATTGAGACTAGTTCTTTAGCCATCTATGTCTTGGTCAGTAAAAGAAATTAATATTTGTTTCAAAAATAAAGAGCAGAAAGAGCTGAAGTTTTGGTTCACCTCTACAAGAGAAAAAATAAAAATGGACGGGGTCATAAGATGGTTTGGACTGTGACTGGGAGCAGAACCTTGCTGCATCTTTCTTTTAGTAAATGGTTCAAACCATAGAATTCTTAGGCAAAGCTTGAAAATTTTACCTAACATTTTTTTTTACTGTGGAAGGCAGCAGGTCATGGATATCTCATGGCAGTTTGTTGCTATTACACTTACCTTAAATAAGAAATTATTCTCACTCCTTGTCCAAGGGAGGAACTGTAATAGCATTTAGCATTTAATGTCTCAGAATCATCAATTTTTTTTTTTTTTTTGGTAATTTTTTCCCTCCCATGAGCTCTGTTGTCTCTCAGAGAACTTGGTTTTGTTTTGCTTTAGGAATAAAAATTTTGATTCCCATTTTAGCTCTTCTTCTGACATCCCACAAGACATTGATTTCACAGAAGTGTTTTACAGCCCCTTATTAAAGACTTGCATTTTATAATTTTGAATAGAACTTATAGCTTCTTATTTTATGGACTTTGATCCATCTTCATAATTTATTAAATATTAAATGCCAAGTTTGCTCAGCCATAAAGTAGAGCATGCTGGTGGTGGATCTCATTTCAGCATATTCAAAGTGGATTTGACCCAAGTCCCTTGACACAGGTAAATTTGTATCAAGTATTCTTCATAACTGCTTTTCCCCCAAAAGATCTGATTTATTTTAGGGCAGAAGTATGTCTCAGGTTATTCTGTGCTTTTTATTAAGACTGACTTTCACTGTGAATGTGAATAGGGACATCAGGTTATGCAAAGTGTAATGAAGGAGAATGTCCTACTGTGCTACAAGTTTTATATTGATTGACTACCACTTGAGGAACTGGAATTTCCACTGAGTCCTTATTAAGCCACATAGCAAAAACAACACCAGCACCTGATGGCATTAAAATATCTATTTCAAAGGCTAGAAATGTTATGCAAAAAGTAGCTGAAACAAATAATTTTACTTGTGTGTGGGTTTGTGTGTGGAGATATGTGTGTGTGCTAATAGAGAAAACCAATTAGAAGAATGTCAGGGTTGTTTTCATGTTTGGATCTCATATTCAGTGTGTCCCTGACTGATGGTTTGAACCATGGGTCTCTGGTTTAGTCTTGGATCCATGTAAGCAGATACCCAGAGTGACAAACACCTTGGGACCAGTGTTATTTAATATCTTCATTAATGATAAAGACAAAGGGATTGAGTGCACCCTCAGGTTTTACAGATGGCATCAACCTGAAGGATGGGATACCATCAAGAGGGATCTGGACAAGCTCAAGTGGCCCATGGGAATCTCATGAGATTTAACAGACCAAGTCCAAGGTGCTGCACCTGTGTCAGGGCAGCCCCAGAACCCAATCCAGGCTGGGCATGAGCAGACCCAGAG
>PYHW01009851.1:5520450-5541172 GCA_013186435.1 Turdus rufiventris
CCGTGGGCAGCAGGGCAGGGAGGGGATTCTGCCCCTCTGCCCCCTCTGCTCAGACCCCACCTGCAGGGCTGCATCCAGCTCTGGGCTCATTTGCTTTGTATTTGTGCATACCTAAAATATGTATTACTTTCAGCTGAAAAATAAATTTTCTTGTAGAAATAGTAATTTAATCTCAGATATATCAATTAAAAGGAAAAATATTTTATTTCTGTCAGTAGGCACCTGCTTCACAAACTTCTTAGAACAGATTATTGAAAAAGATTTATTTTCTGTCTTCAATCATGGAAAGAACTTCAAACTCAAAAAAACACACTTTATTGCAAGACATTTTCTCTTTGTCTTAAAATGATGTAATCTGCATACCTTTAATTAATGATCTGCATACCTTTAATTAAAATAGTATGCTAGTGGGGTTCTGCTACTCCAGACAAAGAGAGTAAGAGAGATAGGAAGTAATTTGTACTTAATACAATAAAGTATTAGTCTCTTTTAAACTTGATTGTCACTCAACTGAAGTTATGCATGTTTACAAATGATCTTGAATTTGATTCAAAACCTTTTGAAAAGAGAATGCCTGAAGATAATGTTTATATATTTTGAACATTTTTTTTTAATTGACTTTGTCTTTCTTGTGGTCTCAGCTTGCACTAAAAGGTCCTCCCTATCCAGTTTCTCTGTCACAGATTGTATACAAGTCTGTGTGGATTTAGGAGCAGTTTCCACTTTGGTTAATACATTATCAGAAAAAATAGTGAAATTCCAGTTATATGACCATCAATTCGATCAATGTAGATCTCTTTATTGCACTTTTCTCTAAATCCACAGTGCTTATCTTCCCACTTCTACAATTAGGTGGTATTGCCACCATCCCTCGAGGTCCTCAAGATGCAACTGGATGTGGCACTCAGTACTGTGGTCTAGTTGAAAAACTGTTAAAAAATGATTAATTTTCCACCATAAATAGTTCTGTGGGGTATTTTGAAACTGTTATGGTAGTCAACATTCTATTGTATACTGGATACTTGGCAAATACATGAAAGCTTACAAATTTTTACTTGGCTTTACTTCTAAACTATTATAAACACTCTACTTCTAAATGGTGAAAATCAGTTTTTCAAAGAAAGGCAATTCATTATGTTTGTAAATAAAATCCATGAAAAACATGGCTTGAACTCTAGAAGTTGAGTTTGCCAGTTTGGGGAGGGGGAAAGATTCTTTGTTTGCTTCTCCATTTGTTTTTGTTGTTTTTTTTAATTCTTTTTTCTTCCTTGTGAAACACTGAACTTAACAAGGGTGACTTGAATTAAAATAATCTTGGCATTTTACAGTGCAGTGTTTTTAAAGAGTCTGTTTCTGAAAGAACTGTGATTTGGTTTTATTTTACAGGATGGAAAGAAACATTTTCCACAGATGTCAGCTTCTGTCTGCTGTGATGCTGCACTCTGAGTGATGCCACATTCAGCACTGAGTAGTACTGGCAAGGAGAGAGGCTTCTCAGAATGAGGTAGGTTTCATTATTTTCCACAAAATCTGATGAACTTTTTCATAGTCACTTTTCTGTTTAATATAAGCAAAGTCAGGCAGGTATTCCAGGTCTGACTGCACCTTGACTTGTCATTGGTTTTGGTGGCTTCCTCTGTATTGGTGTTCACCCAACAGAGTAATTAATGAGTTCAGGTGTTGTAGTGGGCTACAATGTTCCATGAGCTTTCGTTCACAGTGTCACAGTTTTGTTCCAAAGCATTCTTGGGCTGTTGTGACTGTTACCTATGACTACAGGTGCACTCTGTAGTCCCTGTGCATGTGCCATCAGAAAGAGCGTATCTCAGCCTTCCACAGCCAGGATTATTTCCTAACAGAATGTTACAGGAGAGTGATTTGAGGAAGGTTTGCATGTTGTTGTTATTGTTGTTATTATTATTATTATTATTGGTATTGGTATTATTTATTATTATAGATAAATTCTCATCAAAGTGCAGTGCAATGAATAGGTGCTGCCTAAAGACCTTGGTTCTCTTTTACTGTTTTTCTCACTGGTGGTAAAAGACATATTGAGGTGAGAGTCTGTTACTTAAACATGGGACTGGTAAATATGACACAAAACAGGCAATAGACCCCCAGCCATCTGGAATGGCAGCTGAGCCCTTGGCAGGATACCGTGGGCTATGCAAAATGCATGAGTTGCCTATGCTTAGCAGCCCTATCCTATATGTTAGATTTCTCTTCATGAGCTAGCAACCTGCAAGTGAACGCCATAATTTCTGAGTTGTTCTGTTGTGCATTATTTCACAAAAAAGAAATGTATTAATTGGTCTATGCTGTACTGCCTCCCCTCGTTGTGTTCCAAGTGTGAGGGAAAATATTACGGTCGGTATCTGACATGTGGAACTAATTTGCCTCTGTTGGAGTTCAGGGAGAGGTCTTGGCTATTACAGGGGATGAAAACACTAGGAATTACAGGCACCTCACCTCATGATGCTTCATTAGTAGTTTACATTTGTGATGATATACTATGGATAGAATATGGGCACCGTATCCTGGCCCCACTGAAATCAGTAGGAGTTTTTCTCTTCATTTCAACTAGGCCATGACCCTGGGAATCTCTACTGGCTTCTGGTGAAAGATTTGTTCTATTCCTTGCCCCTAACTAGACCTCCTCTGAGGACTTAGTTTTTAATATTGTGACCCAATCTGCTTCTTAGGTAATAATTCTCTCTTATTGAAGTTTATTTGTACTTCATTTGGGGTATCTTATGCTCAAAGGAAAACATGCTTCTATACCTATATTTTTCTGTCCTTAAATATGACAGTATTGGGTAATTATCGACTGAATCTCAGTAACAGTTTCTGATGAAAAGATAAAGGACTTCAGAACAACTTACCAAGGGATAGGACAGCAACCTATTAACCCAAATAAGATGATATTATGCAAGAACTGCAAGAAACAAGACTTAACTCAGAGGAAGACTAGATCACTTAATTGCTCTTTAATATCATCAGTTTCTGTGACAGCAAATTCTTTCATGAGCATATTGTGGATTTTACCCTTACTAGCAGTTTGGATTTGATAAGTTATCTCTGTCCACAGATGAAAAGATGTACTTTAGTATTATCTTTGCTATAGTAATGAACTCTTTCACACTCCCACAGCTGGAGCATGTGCTGCTCGCAGGTCATTCATAACTTACAAATCCTTTGACTAAAGGGCACCAGAATTCTTGTTTTCTACATAATATTTTTTTTCTATCAGCAGATTAGTGGAGCTCTTTGCTC
Source organism: Turdus rufiventris (assembly GCA_013186435.1). Classification (NCBI taxonomy): domain Eukaryota; kingdom Metazoa; phylum Chordata; class Aves; order Passeriformes; family Turdidae; genus Turdus; species Turdus rufiventris. Next base: position 5,523,724 of record PYHW01009851.1, read on the forward strand.
TTATGTATTCCACTTTTTGTGTAGTGCAGGCATAAGAGTATATTAAAATTGTTGTGTGACATATGAAGCTAAATTTTGATTCTCAAAAACATGAATGCTTCACCAAAGCTATCTCTGACTGAGATATTTTCTTAATGCAAGTATTAATTGCTTCTGAAAAAGGGACAGATATGAAATAATCAGTGTGCTCCCATCTGATATCTAATTTATCTGTTTCAATATCTCAGGTTCATCAGCTCCTATTGGAAGTTTGATTCTATTGGTGTACCTTGTTTTAGGAATTTTGCAGTGTTTTTCATTAAAAATCTCTCCCAGTCTGGGCAGGGTTTTAAGAAGTACAGTTACGCAGTGTATGTGTCCATATAAATCTGTGTGTTCTGTTGGAGGTTTGAAGCTAGAAGTGAAGTTGGAAGTTTTTTGGGGGTAGAGATATTAAAAATTTTCTCTTCTGTGTGTTCTGGTCCAAGCATCCACATGAATGTTCTGTTATGCTTTGTTACAGAAAGTTATGCTGGGAAAGAAGGCCACAAAGCTGTTAAGTCATTTTTTTTCCCAGTCCTATGGTGCTAATTTACCATTTTATGCCCCTGCATTTTGCATCATTCCTTTAAAACTGTGTAAAAAACATATTTTCCTTCTTGAATTCCTTTGCCTTTACTCTCATAGATAAGAATCCTGCTCTGGTACCGCCTCATGTCCAAGATGGTTTGCAGAGAAGATGGGGGGAAGTATTTTCACCAGGGAAGAGTTGTGATGTCTGTCTACCATGGGTGCTGCTGCATTTAGTTCTCTGTGCTCTCCAGGGGTCATTGTTTGTCACCTTCTGTACTGAACTGTGAGAGATGTTTAGGGCAGTCATGGTGAGCACATATTTATTATGTAAGTAATGGACCAAAATATTGAGTCTTGCTTTTTCCTGTTACTTTTGGATCAACTCTCTGAACCAGTATTGATATTTTGCTTTGTTAATTAACTTGCCAAAGCAAACCACTTACTCACCTGAAAGAGTACCAAGAAAACAAGACCCTGATGTTCTTCTCCTCACAGTTGTTCCAGATGTTCAAGTATTTGAAGTATCCTGTAGGTATAGTCCTACACTAATTTGCAAAAAATTATACTATAAGTAAATCCATTTTTTAATACAGGATTTCGTAGTGATAAGAATGTTTGATGGAGGGAAATTTATTCATTGCAATTTGTGACTTGGAGAACACAATCCATTTGACTCTTTTTCTGTATAATACAAAGAGTTCATCTGTTTCACAATGTTCATTTTTAATTAAACATTTTATCATAGTGCAAGCTTTTATTGACATTCCTCATAATAGAGCTGATAAGATCTTGACCTACTCTTCAATACAGCAATGTATAACTCAATACTCTGGCACACACTGTTCCCTTCAGAATTAAACACATGATTTTCTGATTTAATTTAAAAATCTTATGTACTTTTGGTCCCATTTATTTACTTTAACTTCCTAGATTTATCCCCCCTTTGACTTATGCATTTTGGATGCAACCATTTCTTGGGCTATCACTCCTATTTGCTCAAGCTTTTTAGCTAGCTTTAGTGAATCTTTTTCTCCTTTCTTTCATTTATTTTTCAAAATTTGCAATAAGAGGTGATTTATCACCTGATCTTGTTTCCTACTGTACAGTCTTGTTTCCTACTGTACCTTTTGTGTACAATTTTGATTAGGTGTGCTAACTTCACTCACTATTGCCCTAATCACAGGCTTATAGAATTTGTGCTACCACAGAAATTCCTTGAGATAGCTCTTGAGAAGAGATTCCTGAAGATGTCCCCAAAGATGAACCACAAGCTGACACCTGCCAGTAACCATAATGAACCCTGAGATACAAAGCTTCTCAGGATGGTGTGTTCAGCCATAATCCTGGCAGGATTTTGTCACCTCCAGAGGACCTGCACCAGGGGAGTGGGAACCAATCTCTGCAGTGGTGCTGTGGCAAGGAGAGATCTGAGACCAGCTGGCCACAGCGCAGCATCCAGACGGAATAACCCTGAATACATTTCCAGGGTTTGCTGCTTCCTGCATTGGGTTTTAGTATTCCTCTAGATGGGAAAACCAGAATTCTCTAGTATTTTAATGCAGTAAATCAATCCTTCTGAGTTGAGAACCCACCGTAATCACCAAAGTTTCTGAGGACCATAAGGTGTTGCAAGACCAAATTTCTCAGTAATGTCCTCACCTCTCGCTATATCAGCTGTGTCAGATAATAATGACTCAACTGCCCCATGCTTCCCTTTCATACTTTGTAAAATCAGCTTTGCTATTCATGCTTCTCATACTGCAGGCCTGCCACTGTTCACTATAAATGTATATATCTTGATTTGAGCTGATAATTTTGAGATTAATTTAATACCCATTTGAAATTATTTCATGTAACAAACTGCAGAAATTGCAGAACTGCTTTGGACTTGAGAAGAGTTTCAAAGAGGGGGCAATACTCAACTGCTGAGGATGTTTTCTTATACTGTGAAAAAACTTTTTAATCTTGCTTGGTCAGCACAGAAATTAGAAATCACACAGGACCTCTGACAATAGGAAGATACCACGGATACATTGGTACTGGTTTTTCCCAGCTTTTTACCACAAGCAATCTTCTAAGTATTTTCTAGAATTAATAAAATAATATCCTGGTTTTAAACTTACTCAAGACATGTTAGCAAAAAAAAAAATTCTGTTGTATTTGCTGGTGAACATCTGTATACATGTTCTCTTTTTAGTGCACAACATTTTCCACCACCTTTTCACAGAAAGTAAAGGAAAATATTAATAAGAAAACACCCCCCAACAACTAAACATTTACTTCAAATGGCATCAGTGTAAATTTTGATAAGTATTTTCAAATGTTCATTTTCATGAACACCAGTTTAAATGGAAAAGTTAGATTGTTTTTAGTGACAGAACTCAAGTAAATGTAGATGTTATTTCTCCAATATGAAATATTTTATATAGTTTAAAAAAAACCCAAACAACTTGCTTAGCTGTGGTTTTGTTATTCAAAGATACACCCTCACCAGAGGGTTGGCAAAAGTGGGATTTAATTAAGTCTGTAATCTCATTTCAAAAGATGTGTTCAAATTTATGCCAATTAGTATTTTAATCCCTGTCCTTGGTCACACTGTGTACATTTCCTGGGCAGAGTAGAGTCTGACACAGGTGGCAAAACCGTGGAAGGGCAAGTCCACAGTGGGCCACAGTGGCCAAGACTTGGATGACCTGAGCCACACAGGTGGTTCTAGCTTTGCTGCTGCTGAATCATCAGCTTTGCTAAAACTCATGAAAATTCACACCCACTTGATGTAAAGTCTAATTTGCTACTGCATGCACTCAAGACAGGAAGAGAGGAGTTAGGTAGCATTGTTGTTTCTGTGTATATTTGTTTAGTGCTTTATATTTTGTTGAAAGACAAAGTCTGTTGACTGTGTGCTTTGGTTACATTCTGCTCCTTAAGAAGGGATGTGTTTTGCTTATCAGCTTATTAGCTGACAAAATAGCATTAAAAGTTAATTTTAGAAAACTTTATTGGAGTATTACAAGGGCATCATTTAAAATGAGTGGATAATTCTTATTTTGCTGATGTTTTATTGAGGTTTACCCATTGTAAATCTTACTATTTCATAGAAAACAGTTTAGTGATTCGTGAAGTACCAAAGTTAATTACTTAGATAGTGATCTCAAACTCCTGTAAAAATAAATCTATTAACCCTAAGAATTTAATTCTAGTACATTATCAATATAAACATTTACTCGTCTCTTACATTAAAAAAAAAATAAAAAAAAAATAAACCAATCCATCTTAGTATTTGGACCTTTTTAAGCTCACAGATGGTCATGCAGGGAATAAGGGAATACATACTGTACCTAGTGTATGTATATGTAAGGTAACGTAGGAAATAGGAAGATATTGGAGAAAGCTGTTTCTTCAGTTAAGGCATTTCTCTAGAACTTGCAAGGTGTGAGTTAATTTGCTGAATTCTTCTGTGAAATATCTAACATTTTTCATTATTCCCTATGCAAGATGGGTACTTTAATCTCCTGGGAAAAAATAAGTGAGAATTTTAACAGATTGTTTTGCAGAGCTTGCATTTTAGTAGACTTGCCTTCTTATTTGTAAGATGAGGTTAATTTTCTGCCTTTTTTTTCTTCACCTTTCCTCTTAGCTTTATTTTATGGCAAAACCTATTAGAACAGACAGATTCGTTATTTCAAATTGGATAAAGTCAACAGATTTTACCTGTGAATTGTATATACGTGATGAATAATTTTTATTCCACTTCCTACTAGGATGTTCTCCTCCTCCCTGTACCCACATGCACACTGAATTGCAGTTTTGGTGTGGATTTAATGAAAGGACATTCTTCTGCTCTGCAGTTTCTCTCAGTTTTTGTACTTAGTGGTGTGATTTGGCAGCTTTCACTGTATCCAAAAATATGAGTGAGCATCAATAAACTATCCAAGAGAAAGGAAGTGTTTGAATGAGAAGAGGGTGACTGTACAAAAAAAAAAAAAACCACAAAAACAAAAAACAAAAAAACAAACAAACAAACAAAAAAAACCAAACAAAAAAAAAATCCAAAACCTGAAGGGAAGTCCTCTCAGTTTATAATCAGGTAAAAAAGGAAGAGGTAATTTGGGCAAAAAGGCCTGTAAAATCCTGTCACATGGGTAGAGGATGTGTTGAAATTGTAAATTCCACATTTGGTGTGTTCTGTGAGGGTGCATATACTGGTGTGAGGAAGCTCATCCTCTGTTCCCTCTGCAGCTCTCCAGGGATTCATAGAGTGAAATCAAAGCCACCAGGCTGTGTGGAGGAAAAAACAACCTGCAACAAGTATTTGCTAGAAAGTCCCATTTGAACAAAGCATTTTAACTGACTCCTTAGGCAGTTGCAAGCATTTGTGGAGAATTAACAGGCAGAAAATGCCTCCTTTTCTCCCCAGCCAGGAAAAGAGCACATTTTTGTGCTTTAAGTGACCAGTCAGGCACTGTGAATAACGAATGGTGATTGCTCCTATTGGTCACTTAAAAATTGTGTCACAGGGTCAAATATGTTTGCATACACTGCTCAAGGACTTGTGGCTAACAAAGTAATTAATAACACCCATCACCTATGTGCAGACACCTGGTGAACAGATTTAAGGGCTCTATCCATTGGCTGCATTTCCCAAGGAGCAATTCCACCAACCCTAGCTAAAAATGTGCAAAATCTAGACTAGAACAAAACCATCATGTAATAGCAATGTCCATCCTCAACACCTGCTATGATATATCCTTGAACCTTGAAACCTTGAAATACTTGTATTATTTTAAAATCAGCTTTTGAGTATGAGATACTATCACAAATATTATATCCTTTGATTAATGGTATGCAATAGTGATTCAGACAAACACTGTTCAGAGGTAGGCAAAGGTGTAATCTGCTTTTCCAAGAGTTTGTACTTCCTGCAAGGATCAAGTTTTTGTGGTCAGCAGCCAGAAAAGGAAGCCTTGGTAAGTGAAATGATGAGTAGGATTGGTCACCGACACTCAGCTTCAGCCTTAAAACTTTCCTTATTCGAGTGATTACTGCAAACAGAAATATCTTTCCAAATGAGTGTGAGGAGGAGGGAGTGGAGGCCAGGGTTGGGAGCTTGCAAAACTCAGAACCACAAGATTTTAAATTCCATCGTATATTTAGTGCTGTTATTGTTTTTCTGAGGCTGAAGTGCTGCTTTAAAGAACAAGTGAAAACTGCATCAATCTCTGTGTTATTGTATTTCACACAGCTTTTACTTTAATTTTATTTTACTATATTTTGTACCTTCAAAAGAAAAAAAAATAAAACAGTTTTGAGGAAGAAGTAAAGGGAGTGTTTTGGTTAGATAACAGCATGTAAACTTTATGACACCCAGTTTTTAAAATCTTTAGTGTCTCTTTTGCTTTTTGTTCTGTAATTGATTACCGGCACCCCCTTTAACCCACCTTAAAGGGCAAGCAGGAAATTCATGTTTTTGTTCCCCAGCCCATCCCTCTGAAAAGCGTTCAATATTAAACCAGTTTGCAAGGAGCACAGGCAGAAGAAACAAGAGGCCCAGTTAGACCATGGCAAGGTTAGGAGAAGCATGTCTGGTGCCTGCAGCAAATATCAGCTCTTGTTCCTGTACAATTTTTGCATGGGGAGACCAAGTTAATTGGGGTATGGCTCTGTTCTTTCCTTTATGTGTGACCTTTTATTATCTCTGTGGCCCTGTAGTTCATGCAGTGTCATAAAGCTGTGGGAAAGTCCTGCAGCTGGTGTTATCAGCTGTTGGAAATTAACTTAAAAATTGAAATATTTGTGTTTCCTTTTGCCTGAAGGTGTCTGGGAGCGTTTAAATTGCGACGAAGGTGCAATTATTGTGGTTGTGATTTTGCTGAGCATTGTTCCTGTATCTTTTTCCCTTCTTTCTCTCTCCTTCTTTCCCCCACTGCTTTTTAGTGCAAGCTGTGGGCTCGCAATCAGGTGTTGTGCTGGGGGAGGGGTGTTACTTTAGGAGGGGGGGGTTACATGGCATAATTCCCACGAATGTAGGAGGAGGATGAAAAAGATAAAGAAATTTTGTTTTTCTGAGCTAGAGGATTCTCTGCATGACTTCCCCACTGATGGGATCATGTGCTTTCAGGCTGAGATTTTATTAACAATTCAAATGGAAATTGAGGGCACAGGAGGAGCAGATTCTCACATAAACTTGATCTGTCCATGAATGCAGTTCTCTGTTTGCCCTGACCCTGCATGGCTTAAGACACTGCCTGTGAGGCCTGAGTGCCAGACACAAAGACCGAAATGAAAAGCAAGCACATTCCAGTAGTCTGCACAAAGGCAATGGAGCAGTTTCTAGCCGTCTCCCCAGGGAGAGATCTTATCTCCTTGCAGCTAAAACCCTTTAGAGTGTTTATTTGTACTCTAGCACCCGAGGTTTATGAATTGATATGGATGCTGATTAAACTGTAAGTTTCCTCGGTGGGTCTTTTTGGGAGACACGGAGGTGTTCCGCCTGTAGTTTCTTTCCCAAGTTCCTATCGACATTGATCAAAAGGTTGCTTTGCTTTCCTGGAGAGTGGAAAGTACTGAGGGAAAAGAGAGTCCAGAAAGTGCATTGGTTAATAAAATTCATCCCCAGCCTTAGGAGAGTTTTGCACAACTTTGCCTTGAGGACGCATCCATCCATCCATCGCCAGTTTTGGGCGTTCAGAGCAGCGCGGAGGGTCGGCAGCGCTCCGGAGGCCGCCCTGAGTGGCTGTACAGATTAAATGTGGTGTGCAGCAGGGTGACCTTGTGCTGGGAAGGCTCAGGGAGGATGTGAGGCCAGGCAGCTGTGGCCACATCTGCCGGGCCATCGCTCTCCGCCAATGGCAGCCAGCGCGGGATGCTCCTGCCGGGAATTCTGCTGGGGGCTGGGAGACGGGGCTTTGCTGGGGGTCTTGTCCTTTCTTTTTGGGAACACATGAGTGCAAGGATATAATTCACACTCCCTTGATGTTAATATTGTGTCAGTATATTGCTAATAAAGTGGAGATTCCTTAATCAAGCTATTAAGTATTGATACTTCTGCCTCTCCTAAACAGGCTTCCTTTTATGAAAACTCCTTGAAACAGGAGGAAAACTGTAAAAAACCAAATGTTTTGACTATGCTAATTCCAAAGAATCACAAGAGTATTTGCCCAGTTTTCCTTATTTTCAGCCACAAAAGAAAAGAGCCCCAAAGCAAAAGCCAGCAACTTTTAGATAGGAAATTATAACCATATGTTTTTCCATTTTTCTTACAACGTTTAAAAGTTTCATAGTCCTGAAAGTATTTAAATTAGTGGGAAGAGATTAGCAAGAGATATTGATTCAAATAGTTTTCATCTCTTAATTTTATGGGTTTATATTATCCAAAATTAATGGTCGTACTTAGGCACATTGTCAGTAATTGGTGACAAAATCACTTTATTGCTTTTCTTTCATTTGTTGCTAATTAATGGCCCTACATTATTAAGTTCAAGCCTCTTCTGTATTTCTCTTTCTCCATAAATATGCTTAGTGGCAATGTGTTGGGCTAAACTTTTTTCTTTAGTGTATGCAGTAACTGCCTTATAGAAATGTGATAACAAACAGCTTTCTGGTATGATTCATAAAAATGTGATAACAAACACATTTCTGGCATGATTTTTCCTGAAAGAATATGTTATTTGCTTAAGAGCTTGAAGTCATTTTGATATGAAAGAAACATTAGTAACACAATGTGTTAATTGATTCATGTGGTAAAACAATAGTTTTTCATATCAAAGCACTTCTTAGTAACTTACTCAGCAGTTACTTTATAAAATCTGGATTTTTTTTTTGTTTCATCAGTTAAAAGCCCCTTACCTCTCTCCTGTGATTTTAGAGTATGCTTGCTTAAAAAAAAAAGTTCTTTTTCAGTGGGCTAGTTTTACACCACAGAACTGTTCATCATATTTTCCACCTGTTAATGTAACTGGTATTTGGTACAGAGCATTATTTATCCATGTTTCTCCAAACTAAATTATTTTAATGATACATAAATATATTAGTCTAGAATAGGTGCAGTAAATAAAAGCCACTTTAGCTCTTTTATACTAGAACTATGGAAAAAACAGATTGTATGCATTATTTTTTTCTGAGTTTTTTTTTCTAAGTATTTTTTCTATGTTTTCTAAGAATTTAAAAAGAAAAAAGAATATATGTCACAAAATTTGATATTTTTAACATCATATATTATAGTAGAATAGTGAAGCTAAATATCAAAATGAGTACTAGTGGTCTACTAATGTGAGTTCTAGTGGCCTTGTAAGAATAAATTGGTAAAAAATTATTAAAAGCCAAAAGGTTTTCAAAATATAGGAGGAAATAGTCTCTAAGCTTTTATAATTTCACAAATTATCCCTATTTTTCTGCTTTCAAATCTTGTATTGCTAAGCTGAGAGAATGGTACCTTTCACTGGTAGAGAGTTGCACCAGGGATAAAATATTTTCTCTGTGGTTGTTGACAAAGTTTTATTTATCTTTAATCTCAAGTACACTCAGAAAGTTTTCAAAATTGTGATTTACTAATCCTTGAAGTGGTTTTTTTTTTCATCTTTTGTCATGAGTTATGCTTGACATTTTTTTCTATTTATATATTAATGAATATTTATTAATATTTGTTAATATTTCAGCCACAGTAGTGTTATCTAAATAAATCTTTAGAGTCACTGAATTTTAAAAATAAATTGTTACCTCTTTTTGACAGAATTTTAAAAAATGTGTTCTCCCTTAAAAAAAAGCTTTGAGAAAAAGGAGATAGAAAAATTTAGTTATTTGATTTTGCTTGAATGTGGAGATTGTATTGCTGGACTACAAACTTCTATGTTTGTGTGCTCTGAGTTTCACCTCTGGAGGAAAGCAGCTACTCTCTTGCAGTGCCTACACAGACTTTATGTTCTAAATTTAGGTATTTTGAGTTTCATCATAGATAATAAGCTAACCTCAGGTAAACAGTATCTCCTCACAAGTAAATGAAAGGAACTGGAGAAAAATTAGGATCAAATTAGGATCACTAGAATTAAGCAGAACAGTGTCAATCTGTGGGATAAAAATATGAATTTAATCTTGCCAGAGAATCTGCCCACAGCATTTGTTTGTCAGTGCCTGAAATAGTGTTGTCTTAGGCTGCCATTTTTGCTGAACTAAACACACAGAAAAACAAAGAAAATGAAGGGACAGTTCTTTGGGGAAAGGAATAGTCTTCATGACAAAGACAACCTTTGAGTGATAGCTGAACATGTTTATGTAGGTTACTAGAGACCAAAACAACACTTCTGTAAATTGATGTTGATGAGGGATTAAATGTATGGGTTTTTTCTGTTTTGTGATGAAATACAGACTCATTTGATAAAACATTTTGTTGTAAATTACTGAGAAATTTACCACATGGATGGAATTGATTGAGGAGAAGGCTCTGTCTTCAAATGGAAATCAGTGAAATTTGCAAGTGGGCTTGGAAATCCCAAATATTCTAAATGTACCTTAAAAATGAAGTAAATTAGAATTTCCTTAGAATTGCTTTCCATTTCTTCTGACATTCTTGGGTGCTGTCTTGAGGAATTCGTATTCTACTTGTCACAAATAGTCTCTAGCTTGTACTTGGTGTGTTTCTTCAACTTCTATTTGTGGTTCTTGTCCACTGATCCAAGCAAGGAAAGAGGAGGGAAGGAAGCCTATTGCCCTCAGTCCCCAGTTTCCACTGAGGATGGAAAATTGGATGTGGAAAATTTTGGATGTGGAAAATTTCATGTCTTCCTTGCCCTCGTGGAGTGGGCACCAGGGTAAAATATCTTCTGCCTGATCAGTTTGCTCTTCACAGCTGTGCAAGTGCTCCAGAGGGCAACCACACCACCCTGGTTCTGTTACCCAAACTGAGCATCTAATCTGGGCTTTTTCCAAGACACTCTGGGCATCCTTCTTTTAACCTTTTAGAGCATCCATTTTCTTCTCACTGACTCTGTAGGCATCCTGAGGTCATAGTGTTGTTGCTTCCGTGAAACTGGCGTTAGGACTTTCCAGCTTACTTCCTTCAGTGAATGGTGTCAGCTTTTCTGGCAAATTCTATGATTTTGCTGTCTAGTATTTAATATCAGCCATATACTAATAAGGCATTATCTGATATTGCAGCTCTGATTTCTGTGATTGGAAGTTTTCAATCATAGCTTCGTACTTTTTGGCTTTTCAGTAGTAATTTTTAAAGAAAATATATTAATCTGAACAAGTCCTGGTTTATCTGGGTGACTGCAACTTCAGGGGACAATCATCAAATTTAAAAATTCCTTTTATTTTAATTTTTCTATTCAGGTTTTGATACTATTCTGAAAGATGAGAAGTATATACAGATTTTTTTTTCAGTATACTTTTGATAATACCACCTATTTAGAGATCAATAATGTAATTTTGCTTTAAATTTGGTATATTATTAAAAATTAGCTCCTTTTGGGTCTACTTTGTAAATATAATTTCTAAAAAAAAAAAAAGAACTGAAACTAAAGTTGTTGCACACATAAATTTGTCAAATAGGGATGACTTGAGGAATATTTCTATTTTCATAAGTCATGTCTGTCTCAGTCTCCTACCTCCAGCTAAGTCATATCTGTTTGTTGGTACTTGAAGAAAAGATAAGGAAAAAAAAAAAAATACTGAGCACGGACATAATGATGAAGAAACAATGCAACAAAGTCAATCAGGCATGAAGAATTATGTATTGAAGCTAAGAGGCCAAGTGTCTCATCAGCTGGATTTTAATAGTGCCTGGCAGAAGTGCTTGTACTTGTACAGCAATTCTTTTAATAACTAATTGTGTTTGAAGTTGAAATATGACAGTCTGTCTTGAAACATGAAGAGAATATTTCCTGTGATGCAACGTCTGAGCATTTCTTTATGTACGAAACTGAGACCAGAAAATTGGTGATACTTGTGTTTTCAGATTCCAGGAGTTTCCTAATTATGCATAACTAAAGCTGTATCCTGTGCAGTTTTACTATTGTTAACTCTTTCCTCTTCCTGTCTTTATAAGTCATCTTGCTTACTGTATTCATTTGATGGAGCTTGTTCCTTTTTTTTGTTGTTGTGTTGTGTTGTTTGTTTGTTTTAAATACTATTAACTGCCTCATTTACTACTTAGCAGAATACCTAGTTTTGCTTGGGGAGTTTAGCTACAAAAGCAATGTACACTTTAGATATAAATGTGACTCCAAAGCTGACATCTGAATTATGCTCCTGATAGTCTTGCATTACCCTAACAGGGTCAGGAGTAAAAAATCATCATAATTGAAGGTTAGGGGAAAAAAAGGAGCTTGAAAAAAAGCTTAAATTTTTACTTAGCATGCATACTGAAATGGATGCAATACTCAAAGTGCAGCCTGGTTTTGAAATGGGCTTTTTTCATTTATTTCTCATGATCGATTGGTATGTGAAGCTGGAGCTTTTCAGGAAAAGTCTGGGATTATAAGTGCGTCAGCCTCTGCTTTTAGCACAGCAACGAGGTATCAATAATGCATTGGAGATCTCAGAATCCTTGAACATAGGGAAATCACAGCTGGTGTGGGCTTATTGTTGAAATTGCAGATTTGCGCCAAGAGGTCACGACAACTGCATGTCAGACGGTCACACACACGCACACAGACATGTCTTGAGGGAATGAGGGGAATAATATCTGAAGAATTGCCAGTGCCCATGTTATTTAGAAACTCTTCGTATGTTTCTGTAGTTCAGCTTTAAAAGCAGCATATTTAATGCTGCTTGCAGCAGCCTTTTGACATTTTGGCCTTTCCCAGTATTGTAAGTTTTATTGTTTTCCTGACAAGTTTATTCATATACTAACAGCTTGCTTGGCAGCAACGTTCAGACCCAATACTTAGGCTTTCTGGTCACGGTGATGGCTGGCAGTAATAGAGAGGGAGAATAAGTGAGTGTGGAAATGCAAAGCTGTCTCTTGTTACATTTTATCGATCTCATTCTGGTGTCATTCAATTAAGACAGAAATGTGATGGATAGTGTCTGCATAGATCCCTACTTTGCTTTCCAGCCACTCTATATAAAGCTTTTTGGGGGGAGGGAGGAGAAAAGAGAGTGTGAGGGGAGGAGGGGGTAGCAAATCAAAGATACAGTGTGATTTGAATTACAGATCAAACTTATCTTTTAAAAAAATCATTATTCTAAAGCTATGCTGAAAAGCAATATTAGCAGAGCTAGTATTCTCTGTTGTCTTGCTAATAAGTATGCGTAAATGTCCAGCACATTGCTCATTGCAGTTGAAGTAATGTTGGTAGTCTTTTTTTTATCCCAGATCTTGTCTGTGGTTTATGAATAAATACTTGATTCTCCTGAATTTAATACACAGATAGAAATGAAAGGATTTACTTGCCTAAGAGAGTTGCCTGCATGCTGTAGGGCAGTAATTCCAGATAAACATCTGCAGATAAGAGTTGTCATTTCAGCCCATTGTTTACTTTAAATATGGTGGAAAAAAAAAAATCGAGAAGCTCTCTCAGTGTAGTACAAAAACATAGAGATTAGCTCCATGGGCTTAAGCAGACCTACATCAATGCACTACCAAGCCTCTTGCCTATACTTCACACAGTGGTAACTTCTGAACTCATAAATTACTTTCAATCTAACTCAGAGTTTTCTGCCTAAAATGTGAATGAGACAATCCTAGAATACATGGGTGATTTCCAGACATGTTTTTTGTCATCAGACTTGGGGCAGGCTCCTTAAATGTTCTTTAGAATGTACAGGCTCTTTAGGTTGCTGTGAGGAAAGCCTTGATAAATCTCATCTCCTGGTTTTCATCCCCATCTTCTCAGTTTGGAGGTAGGAGGGCTGTCTGTGCAGTTCACCTCTGTTCCCATGGAACTTCCAGGGCAAGGGTTTGCAACTCAAAAACCTATGTCCGGGGCAGGTTTGGGATTCTGTGCTGAAATAAGGTTCCCTGGACAAAAGCCAATTCACCAGAACCAAAGTACTTTATAGTAGATGTTTATTGGCTATTCCAACTACCACAAACAAGAAAAGACCAACCAACCAAAACGAAAGAGCAAACCAGGCTGTGCCTCATGCCCCATGTAGGGTTGGTATTCCTGGCTTTCCAGACATGGAGACTGTGGGGAAGTTCCACCTTTTACAGCCTGGCTGTCTCCCTGAGTCCCTTTTCCTCCTCTGGGGAGCAAAGGAACCCTAGGAGCGACATTTTAACTGAGAGCCTTGGGGCTTTGATGTTCAGGACTGTATTTTCCTTTTTTACTACCATTGTTCAATACACAGTTACCACTGTGGAAAGCACTAATTGCTAAATAAGAAATAATTATGGTTTAAGGTTTTGAGGTTTTAAGGTGTTTAATATTTAAGCTATATTTTACATGTGACAAGGCTAAGATTTTGGAAATGAAAGCACTCTTCTGTCATTCATTCAGATGAGTATTCTAAGTGCTTGTGTGCCTCAGGTTAACACTAGTTACTAGGTGCCCTGCAGAGCCTACAGCAGAGTTATGGGCCTCAGTTCTGGATTCATGGGATAAAAGCCCAAAGATCAACTGGGGTTTGAGTTTTCAGAACCACAGAATTTGAAATGAGAGGTTAGGGCTGAGAGGAACCAAGGTTTTCTCAGAATCATTTAACCTTGTGCTATTAATTAGATGCTTCTGCTAAACTGATCAGCAACAGTTATACTTCTGTGATTATCAAGTGTCTTCCCTTTGTCCAGAGTTCTACCACAGATCTAGAACTTGTCTTCTGAGGACTCTTGGAAAGGAATCACTTTAGCAAAGTGCTGCCTTCCAGACATGAGGATGCAAGAAGGGTCTCAGGCCCTTCCAGTCATTGCTATTTTTTTTACCTAAAAGCAAAGAGAGGTATGCTCAGGACTCTGAATAATTGTTGGACCTGCTCTTTGAGGGCTGATCTAGAGTGGGGATGCTGCTTAGGTGAATCATGGATGTTTAATTTCCATTGAAATTCTTGAAGTTTGGGGGATAGTGAGTATATATAGCTTGAATACTTGCTCCATTGCAAGTATCATTGGAAGTTACTTTTACTATAAGACAGAGAGGTAGACTCTTGTTATGCTTCTATCCCACCATTGTTTTTATTATTGAAATTAAATCATGGTGTAGCATGTTATAGCAAAGACAGCATTGTTTGTGCAACATCGTTGTTTTGGAGGTTTTTGGTGCTGTACCATTTGATGAATCATATATTTGTCACTCGGTATGAAATAAAAAATATTAGTATGCGTTTAAAGCAAATAATGTTACCCAGATTTTACAGGCAATCTCACAGCCAATGCTGTTGCTATAACTGCTTAAAATAAAGCAGTTAAAGTAATTTCCTCATTTAACATCCTGACCTGCACAGGTTTCTGTTTCTTTCTACACTTCAAAGAGAGAGTTTGCTTTGCTCCTTCCTGGCATTATGGGTTCACATAATGTGGCATATTAAATAGTTTTGCATTTTTAATTGCTGTCCATTTAACTGCAGGACAAAAAATATTTGTGGCATAAAAAAAAGTGGATTTTTTTTTTTTAAAAAACAATGTGGCTTTGTGGGAGGAGACTAAGGGGCTTTGCTGTAGCAATCTAAAAAATATTTAACTAGTGTAAAATCTGACCATGATTTTTAAAATTTGACCATTTGGATTTTTCAATGGTTCATTGAAGTATACCAGGTTCTAAAAACCATACATAAAATAGCATCAAAAAAGACAACCAGTCTCTAAAACAAGCACTAATAATAAGCTCTACAAGGAAACTTTTGATATAATTTGTCTACCACAAGCTTCTTTTTTCCCTAACCTAAATGAAGAATCATATAGTTTTGGATAAATTCAACACACTGACAGCTGTCTCTGGAGCTGAAACTGAACAGGCATTAGGTTTATAAAACTTAATTTGGATGGTTTCACATCAGTGTCATGCTTTTTGTAGATGTCTCCATTTCATAATTCCAGAAGCAGTACCACAAGAATTACCTGTTTTGTACAGTATTTTAATCTTAGAAGGGAACAACTAAAATGACACAAACCAAACCTTTTTTAAGACATACATTTGAATTTCCAGTTTTGTTTCTAGACTTCAGAAATTCATAGAAGTTTGAGGAGAGGAGGGAGGGAGGCTTCCTGAGCACAAGCACGCAAGTGGTTATGGCCTATTGTACTCTTTTTAGAACTGAAATATTTCAATAGCTTGAAAATGAGCCAGACACACTGTATATTATGAACAGGGAAAGAAAAAGAAAAAAATGATAAAAATAAATAAAGAGCAGCTGCAGTTCTGTTAGGAGTACAGAGTTAAAAGAGACCTGAAAAATTATAGCTGACATTATGTGTACAAATCTAGGAGAAAAGAACCCTAAAGTATATCAAGTCTTGTCATATTCTGTTCTGCTCTACTCTGAACTTAGGGTTCAGTGTTTAATGTATGAGCAACAACCTTTTTCTTTTTCAAGTACTTCTAAAGAATTAGGATTAAATATATAAGACACAAGGCAGAGCTTTAAACAACTTGCTGGAAAACAGAAAAAAGTAAGTCAATATCTGAGTCAGATATGTTTTGACTATTATCAGCTGTAACAAGAATTTATAAGTAATTGTCTACAACATGAGAGTAGAAAATACTAGTATTGTTTAAGAAAAAAATAATTTTTGCTTTGGAATTATTGTTTGGATTCTCAGATTCCTGGATTTTACTCCTTGATATTTAACTGTTGGTGGAGTGGACAATTATTTTTTTTTCCAATGTGGAATTCACCTTTATCACTCCAATGGACAGAGATGTGTATAAGTATTGTTACATTAGTTGGTAATTAGCATGCTTTAAGTGAGAAAAAAGAACTATTCAGAGTCTGATTGAATTTGAAACCTGTGGCTTCAGAGTATGGCAAACATTCTTTTAATTTCTGTGTGAAGATTGAATAAATAAATATAATTTTTCTTTATTGCACTTTCCCCAAAAAACTAAAGATAGTAGAGTAGAATAGCCCTTTTTAGCCTTGCCTTTTAATTTTTCAGTATTAAGTAGTCTTGTCCATTAACCAGAATCTGGACAGTCTTTCACAGACTGTTCCAACTGAAGAGGAATCAATGGTGTTTATACTTTTCCACCTGAAGTTCAGTATTTAATACATATAGTAATTCTGATTGTCGGAAAATGTCAGATGGTAGGCATAAAAGGAACTACATGCTAGAGAAGGGTAAACTTAGTTTAAGCTAAGAAAGAATCAATAAATAAAGGCAGAATGCTTTATTAATTTAGTTCTAAGAATGATTAGATGTGGTAATGGTGATTACCAAGATTTTGGAAGTCAATTCAGGAATGCAGTCATGTTAACTTGCTATAAAAAAAGACAAAAAAATACCCTCCTCTTCATCAGTTTTTTGTTTGGAACAATTGGCTAAATTCTTACTACTGATTTTTTTATGTGTAATTCTGAAAATCAGTTTGTGTAATTCTGGGTTATTTGAAATAGAGAGAAGTAGTGAGGCAAGTCATGTTAGCAATTATTGAATCATCATAGAATCAGAATGGTTTGTGTTAGAAAGGACCTTAAAGACTATCTCATTCCAACCCCCTGCCAAGGGCACGGACACCTTCCACTAGATCCACCAGGCTGCTCAGAGCCACATCCAACCTGGCCTTGAACATTTCCAGGGATGGGCCATCCACAGCTTCTCTGGGAAACTTGTCCCAGTGCCTCCACATCCTCACAGAAAGAATTTCTTCCTCATATCTAATCTAAATCAATCTACTTAAATCTATTCTTCCTCTTCTATTACTATGTGCCCTTGTAAAAAGTCCCTCTCTCCTGCTTTTTTGTAGGCTTCCTTCAGGTGCTGTAAGGGGTTCTAGTGTCTTCCTGGAGCCTTCTCTTCTCTGGG
>PYHW01009851.1:5541222-5570488 GCA_013186435.1 Turdus rufiventris
GGGGCTCTGGCTGCAGCCCAGCACAGGGGGGCTCTGGGCTCCCAACACACGGCCGGGGAATGTTGAGCTTATGTGGATATTAATAGTGATTATGGAAAATATGGCTGTGATCAATGTACCCATTTTGTATCTTTATATTCTAGCAGGAATACTTCCTCTTTATTTCAGTTTTATTTCAGTTTTCTAGTCCTCAGTGGTCTATATATGTTTCTACACTGTCTCCAAGTGTTGGCAAACAGGAGGTGGAAGTCTACGTGGCGGTACCTTTGTCCTGAAAAATGGTAGCTCCCAACACTGTGGAAAGGGACCTGGGGGTCCTGGTCCATGGCCAGTTGGACATGTGGGAGCAGTGCCCTGGCAGCCAGGAGAGCCACTTGTGCACCTGTAGTGCTATTTTGATTAAAGGTGGTGTCCACTCTAGAGACTACACTAAAGATGTCCTTTCTAAAAGGCAGGATAGACTTTTTTGGTTGTCTCTCTTTTTTTTATTTTTTTTGGCAGCTCTCTTCTAGCACTAGGGATTCCAAAATGTCAATTGTATTTTCCAGCAAATGTCAGATGCTGACAGTAAATTTGAAAACGAGATAAGGTATTTATAAGTAAATGAAGACTAGTTTCTACTATAATGGGTGAGAATTTTTCTGAGAGGGTCCATCTCCTTAATTGAAAGGAAATGCCTGGAATATGCATCATTATGTGTATTTCTGCTTATGCAATATGGGAACTCCTCAGCCTCTTTACAGTTTGAGGTCCCTTCTCCCAGGCAAGGACAAGAGAGCACATCCTCAAGCTGCACCAAGGAGGTTCAGGTTGGACATCAGGAAGGATTTAATCATGGAAAGAATTGTTAAACGTGAGAATGGACTGCCCAGGTTGGTGCAGTCTTTAGAGAACATTACTTGATGTTCTTGCATGAGCCCTGCTTGGCTCTTGGCACTTTGTCTTCTTGAGCTGCAACATTCTCTTAGGCTGTGTAATGTCAATTCCTGAGGAGCACAGGGTAATTTTGTGCGTAAAAGAATACTATTACAAATCTCTGAAGAGGTGTCCAAAATTATCAGGAAGTTTTACTCATGCCTTTTATGATTGCTCAAGTCACAGAAAAGCAGATACTTAAGAATAAAAGCGTGGACAACCTTAACGGCTGTTGCTCAACAGGATTGCATTTAATTTTTTCCAACAGCACCACTGTGTCCTAAAATAGTTCATGACTTCCTCACCATAAGGCTCACAGGAGCAGAAGGGCACCAGAACCTCACCAAGTCATGCCTAAAGGAAAGACTATTATCTTTGTGCAGGAATTTCGGGATAAGTGCTGGAAGAAAAATCCAGCTGTTTCCTAGCTGTTGTCAAGAATTAGATGTTTAGCCAGAAGCTTCTCTTAGTAGAAGATAAGAGAGGGATTTTTTTTTTTTCTGTTTAATTTAATTTTCTGCTCCTCTGTCTTGGTTCTGTCACTGTGCTTTGTGGCTGCTTTGTAAACTGGTGTGAAGCTTCTGCAGTTGTAAGGTGTTTGGGCGTGCTCTTTTTCGTTGGTTTGCTTTCTTGAAATTCAGAGTATGTTTTGAAGATTTCAGTTCCAGAATAGTGTCATCTTGCCAAAATGAAATTAATTATTCTTGTTAGCTTTATAGCTGTGGAGGGGGAAAAAAAATCAATGACCTTTTACTTTTTCTGCTTTTCTGTTTGGCTGTGCTACAAGCAAAATCCAAAGAATCCAAGATCATCTTCCGAGAATTAAAGAGAAAAAGAGATTCTGTTTGTAATATTCCTGTTGTAATTGGAACACTCCTTGAAATTGCTGGGAGTAGAGATTTAAGTTGCTTTTAAAACTAAGATGCTGTTAAACTGCTAAGATAAAAGTATTGTCATAGACTCATAGGTGCCTTTAGGTTGGAAAAGACCTTTAAGATGATCAAGCCCAACCATTAACCCAGCACTGCCAAGGCCACCACTAAACCATGCCCCTCAGTGCCACTTCTACGCATCTAATTACATCTAGAAATGGTGGCTCCAGCACTTTCCTGGGCAGCCTGTTCTAACACTTGGTAACCCTTTTTGTGAAGAAACTTTTCCTAAAATCCATTCCCTGGTGCAATTAGAGGCTGTTTCCTTGTACCTTGTTGCTTATTATGTGGGAGGAGAGGCTGACCCCCACCTGGAGTGATAAGGTCCCCTCTGAGCCTCCTTTCCTGTGCTCCAGACCCTTCCCCAGCTCCGTTCCCTTCTCTGGACACACTCCATGCCCTCAGTGTCCTTCTGGCAGTGAGGGGCCCCAGTGAGCACAGGATTCCAGGTGGCCTCACAGGTTCTGAGTACAGGGAGCTGGTCACCGATACAAAGCCAGGTGCCACGGCTTCCTGGCCACCTGGGCACACCTGGGCTCATGTTCAGCTGCTGTTGATCAGCACTCCCAAGTTTTTTCCTACCAAGAATCTTTCCAGCCACTTTTTCCCAGTCCTCTTGAACCTCATGCAGTGGTCCACAGCCCATGGATGCAGCCTTTCCAGCTCCGTCTGTAGGGCCTTCCTGCCCTCCAGCACATTGTCTCTCCTGCCCAACTTGGTGTCCTCTGCAAAATGAGAGTGCACTTGAACCTTGATACCATTGATAGAGATATTAAACATCAGCAGCCTTTCCTTCATCCATTATGTTGGCCAAGCACGACCTGCCTTCCATAAATCCTTGTTGGCTGGGCCTGATCCCCTGGCTGTGCTGCCCCTGCCACATCGTGCCACTCACTACTGACTACTCACATTTTAGTCCTGTACTGGATAAATTATTTCTATATCTAAGTATATTCTAAATGCTTCTAAAGAAATGTGGGAGAAAAATTAGATACTAAGGACTGTGCCTTTTCAAAGAGATGAGAATATGGAACCAAAATGTGTGCTTTGTTCTTTGTGCTTCCTTGATGTACATGTTGTTCAGACTATGTACATCAGGTTTCTTTCAAATATCTTGGAGTGGTAGATGGATGGACAGATTGGTGGATACAAATATGGGTACAAATACATGCTTATAGGATCATACACAACTCTTCTGGTCATTATTACAATACCATTTCACATGAGTATATTATCTATACATGATTCTATTTAATGCAGAGGCAAAAAATTAATATGCACAACTCAGAAATTTTTTTTTCTTTGTATATATAAGAATTATTTAATTGCCTCAAATAAAACAAATACCTAAGTCTGTTTAACAGTGAAATTAATATTGGTCAACTACAGGGATAATAGAGCTTCCATTGAGCATTTACACTTAGAGGAGAGCTTGGGTCAATTAGTTTCCATTATTACAGGTAACAATATTCACTGTCCTCAGGTCTTTCCTCCTCTTTCTCTATATGCTTTAGATGGTTATATCTAACCGATATAACTGATATTACTCAACTGATGGTTGACCTTCTTTCTTGACAAACAAGAAAATTCTGGACTGCTTGTATTTAGATGTATAACAATGAGATGAATAATCTCTTTCTTAAAAAATGGAGGATCTGTAGCAATCAGTCTTGAAAACTGTTTATTTGAGTTCTTGAGAAAAGGGGGGAGTTGAGTTCTATATGGAAATGAAATAAAATTTGGGGATATTCCCAGAAGTATGATAGTGGCATGTAAATATAGGTATCATCAGGTGCTCTAAATGACATAGATATCAGAACTCTGGTCCCCTGGTCTGGTGGAAGTAAATTTAAATATGACATTTCTGAGTGTTCATCTATTTTGCTTTTTTTGTAGATTATTTATCTTTTTTTTTTTTTAATTAATTTTATGTATGAAATCTTGACTCACAATATAAGTCCAAAAATTGTGAATAAAAAAGATGTGGGTTTCTAGATTATCATGCTATATATAATGTTAAATATATATAATTCAATATTTGTGGTCCAGGAATGTAATACCCTATAAATGAGTTTAATCTCATGAGTATTAGTAATTTGTTTCTTAAAGAAAATAATGCCCCCATTGCATGTTTCAAAATGGGTGTATATAATCAAAGAACAGTAATATATCTTTAGGAAACCAAAAGTAAATAGTAAATGACAGAGTATTGCATGGATAATAACTATAGAACACTGTCTTTACCAGTCTAAGGACATAGCAAGTGACTTGATGAGATCAGGACAGTAGTTTAAAGGCCCAGAGTTCTAGTGACTTTGTATTTATGGGTTTCTGCCTGAATTTGGATTTGGCCGGATGAATGCAGAAATATGCACTCAGATGCTGCACTGCAGGTGCTTTGTTTAAGGGACTCAAGAACACCTATCTTCTGACTTTAAGTGGTCATTAAATTATTTTCAATAACCATCTCCTGTTGCTTCCATAAGTAGCGCAGGAGAAATTTGTAGTTGTTTGATCAATTTTTACCTGCTTAGGTAAGCCATTGATCACTGACCTGTGCTACATGACTTTTTTGTCAAATATGAAAGTAAAGCAAAAAAGTAAAAACTTTTATCCTTGTGGTAGTGGTGGTGGTGAAGGGGATTTCTTCTACTGAGAACTTTTTTTCTGTGAGGTTTCAGTTGCGCTTACATTCTGGTTTTGTTCTGGAGTATTTTAATAAAGTTATTAAGGATACGATAATGTAAAGTTATTTCTTAGAAGAGACTTGTGTACTGCTTCTATTGTGATGGGCTGTCCAAAAAAGCAGGAAGTTATAAAATGAATATAATTTACTTTATTCAAGGATTTATATATATATCAGTCTTGCTGGTCATGTCTTACCACAAACAAGCTTTCCTGAAAAATGAACCATATTCTGAAACAAATGAGTTACTCGGTATGTATAAAGAGAAAGGGCTATAGTGATTTCAACATGGTTTTAACCTGGAAGGATAACTAATGGATGTAGAATAGAAAGGAATTGTCTTTCACATTTATTTTCAAAATACTTCAGAGTGCATTAGAATAATGAGCTAGTTACTGGTAATGGAATGAGAATAAACAAGGCCGTTTTTATGGTATGGCAAATTAGACATCAATTATGTGGCCAAGCAGCACTGAAGGATGTAGCAGACTGGGAATTAAGCTGTAGTGTTAATTGATTATGAAATCATTTGATAGCCTTTGGTTTTATTGAAATGATTCTGAGAGTGCATCATAAACTCAAAATCCATTATGGGAGAGGCACCGCATTCTGTACTGAGGGTAATCTCAGTAGTGGGCCAACTTCTTACAACAGTGAAATATTTACTTTGATTTTTTGCAGCTATTTTGCCAAAAATGATTAGGGAATTGTGCTTTTTTCTGGCCATGAGTACAATTTGGATCTACATGCTTTAGTTTTGCAACACGAATATCTTTGTTTCAGCTCTTAATATGTTTAGTTAAATGACACGTGCTCTTCATCTTTTATACATGTATAATTTGCTTCCTCAAACTAGAGACAAGTGTGCTGAGTACTTCTTCTTGAAGAGGCAGGATGATACAGCATTAGCTGATTAATACTGTCTAGCCTCTGTGCAAGGTAACAGATCCCAGATTCTTTTGAATTTGAAGAACATTGCACTTTTTGGGCTTTTTTTACACCCCTTCCCAAGGCTTTTGCCCTTGGGTTGCATGGGAGAACACCAGATGGCAAGAAGGAATCCTACTGTGCCTCTGGGTGTTTTAATGGCTGTTCTGAGGCCAGATGTGGTGCCTGCTTTACCAGACTGCCCACTCCATTTTTTTGTACTGTGTTTTGGAAGATCTTGCATTGTCTTCTTCTCCAGTTCGGTCTCCTAAGGCAGCTGCACCTTTTTCATTTCAAAGTTAGAGCAATTGCCATAAATTCATAACACTTAAATTCCAAGTGGTGTATAACCTTCTAACAGCTTTCTCTCTTGCTGCTCCTAATGCAGAAGTCCCTGCCTTTTCCTCATGGAAGGTCTGGCCACTTTGACAGCCATACTCATTTCGACTGCCTCACCTCTGCCTTGCACACTTCTCTTTTGGCTGCTTTCCACTTTCTTCTCCTAAGGGCAGGAGACCTAGGGCTGTGGAGAAGTCAGAATGTAATGATAAAAGGAAGATGAAATGGCAAAAAACAGTAGTCTGCAGTGCAAAAAGCATAAAGAGGCAGGCTATAAATCTGCACCACAGGTTGGGGAAGACAGAGGTGAATTATGTGGCCATTCAGGATAGCTGCACAGTTGTGCTCTGTGTAGTCAGAGTTTTGCTCTCTCAGGTGGGTTTTGACATTCAGTTTTACTTTTTTTTTGAGAACAAATATTGTCCTAGACAACAGGTGCAATTTCTATTTTGCTGGAACGTATCAGGAGGTTTCAAGTCCTGCTCAGGCAGCCACTGGAGATTGGCAAAAGAGATCTCCTTTTATTGACTAACTTGAAGAGAAGAAAGAAGGAACCCTAGTAAAAAAACACACCACCAGAAGCTTTTATCCCCCATAATTCCACTGAATGATGTTAGCCCTTGTACTGAGCTATAAGACTTCTGGGTGTATGGAAGGAGGTGCAAGGCAGTTGAGCCAGTCTGACATTATTTGGTCACTAGTGCATGTAAACACTCTTCTAGTGCCACTTTTACATAGGTACCATACATATCTTTAATGGTATTTAATTGAGATTAAAAAAGCTGTTGCAGTGGATGCTGTGAATGCATATTAGGAATATTACTTAAACCTGTAAGCCTTGATATGATAAACCATAACAAGTCTGAAGGACTCATAATGGCTTATCATGTCAATAAAATGCACTTAAAAATCCCCAAGTGATTAGAAGGAGCCATTTCAGTCTATTATATCAATTGTTATATGCTGAGAGCATGAGAGATTTATTTTTCTTTTCCATCCTCTGTTTAAAAAAAAAGAAAGGAGGAAATTAAATCATAATAAGCTATGTTCAAATAGAATCAAGATACTAAAATAAACCCACAGAAGGCGATTTACAAATTATGGAAGGCAGTGAAAAGTTCTTTCCAAGAAGAGAATACTCTCATGTTACATTTTGTCTCTCATTTTTAAGCACCACAGGATGGCTGATGGGTAGAGTGCTTGCTTGCACCAGAGATGTTCCTGTTGAACTGGCAAGAAGTGTAAATTAAACATATTGTCACAAGAAATCAGAATCATTGTGGCGCTTATACCAAGTGATGACCTCCAGCACTGGCACACGGGGAAAATTGAATTGACTGTACTACCCCATGTGGTAGTAAATGTTCAGCCACTGCTGTAGCAGAAGAGGATGGTGATATTTTTTCCTAATTTCATACTTTTCCTAACTGATTTTTCCAGGTATCTTCTTCAGGGCATGGGGAAAGGTTAAGGACGTAGCCCCCAAGCTTTGAGCGTGACAGGGGCTCTGATATTTGTTCTTACCACTCTGACTGCTTCATCCAGTGGCTCTGAAGCAGATGTTGGAGGGTAGTTTTCCATCCTGGAGGAGGTCTGTCAGACTGTGTGTTCCCCATGTGTTCCTCTGCCTCTTGTCCATTTGGTCTTGTTATGTGGCCTGTGAGGCTCACATAGATCCAGCACGCAGGAGGAACTGCCCTAACAAATGATCTTTGGTGAGAGGGACGAGCTGATTTTGGAGGTGGTTATTGTGCTGGTCCAGTGTTCCTCCCAGCCAAGAGAAAGCCTTGTTTGCTAACTTCCACAGCTGAGTCAGGAAAACTCGGAATTATTTTCTCTGATAATAAATAAAGATCCCTTTTATCACTTGTTTGTGGGCTCTGAACTGGATTACACAGCCATTCTATGGCATGTCAAACAGACCTGAGCTGGCTCTCTGGGGCCAGCTTTACAGATGGGTCTGGGACAGTCTTAAAATAGCCCCTGGGGGCAGATTGTTGGTGAAATTGGTGTCACGGCTCCCCAGGCTGGCGCAGCAGTCGGAGGGAGAGGCAAGGGCTGCTCGGTGTCCTGCTCTCAGCAGACAGGCTTAACCTCTGCAGCGCACACGTTTCAGCTGTTTAATGTCTGAATAGGTTAAGAGCATTCTGGGAAAGCGAATTTTTCTCTCCCAGCAGTATCCCTGCTATCTCGCTTGCAGATATTACATCTTACATTTAATGCAATCCTTCCAAACTGTTCGTGTTCTCAAAGCCTGAGTCGTGCCTCTTCCTGCCTGCACAGAATTAACCTGTTCAGTTCTGCACCCCACTCATGTGCTCAGGGTGTCCCTGGGACAAGGATGCAGATTTTGGGAGGATCCTACAGCAATGCAGCTGGCAGATAGGCAGGAGAAAGAAAATAAACAGTTTCAGGAGGTGGGGGAAAAAGAGCTGGTGGAAGCCAGGGGAGGGAAGCAGTGGCAAGTAAACACAGCTGAACAAGAGGAAAAAGATGTTTATGTATGCTTGTTAAAGGTTTGCAGTGGGGATAGCTGCAAATCTCTCTGTCAGGACAGTTTCTCCCCTCACAGTGCTGTGAACCCTTCGCCTTATTTACATGCTGTTATATGTGAGTAAGAAATCTGGCATCCAGTGAGGCTTGGCAGAAATAAACGAAAATGGTTCACGAAGGCTGCAGTTTGATGCTCAGCTGCAATAACATGGCAAAAGAGGCACATTCCCACCTGTACATGCACATGTATGTACGTTCGTGTGTACAGGGCTGGCCTCTGCCCAAGAGAGGTGGCTGCTGATTGAATGGCTGCTAGTCAGGGACAGCAATTTAAGAGCGACTTAAAAACATACATGGGCTTAAAAAAGGAGATGGCACCCTAAGAAACATCCAGACATTGCATATCCCAAATTATCAAAGCTGAGGAAACGTTGGACATGGAAATGCAGCCTCTTCGTTGTTAGTCTGCACCGGGCTGCACATTCTGGAGCAATATTCCAAGATTCATTTTTCATTTTCTGATATCTTGTTGGGGAGAGAGACATGTAGTTGAACAAAGTGATCAATAAAAGGACAAATAAGGAACAAATGCTAAGAATATTCAAGATAAGATTTTATTGTGCAGAATTCTCTGAGCAGGGCATTTTTCAATCTGTTCTGTTATTTTTAAAATATTTGTTTGACAGGCTTATGTTTCAGGCAGACAGAAAGATAAAATAATGTCTTAAAACCCTAACAAAGATGCTGGAGAAACTAAGTTGAGAAAGTAGGCTGGGAACAAAAGGAAACCAGCAAAATAAACCTGAATAAGAAAAATAAATTTTAAAATACCATAAATAAAAGTACTATTTGGAGTTTTACAATTTTAAAATCTGGTAATATTTTAATATGTTGAACTAGAAATGCTAAAGAAATTATGAGCATTTACAAAAGCTTATGAAATTACGAACTGTTATAAAAATGGCTAAATTACATCTGTCTAAATGATCATAGCAAATTCTTCGGGAATGTAGGGAAAGACATTTATAATATTTTACGGTTCTTAAATACCTTGTCTTTGTGTCCCCTAGGAACTTCAAAAGAGCATTATGAGGGTGAGAAAAATGAGAGAAGCATGTTTACAAGTATTTGTAAGGTGATAAAAAATAGTTGTTTAAGACAGAGTGCTTAAATGCATCATCTACATTCATCATTTGTGTCTGCATGTGTGGATGTTGTACAGTTTATGTAGCATGCAGTCCTGTCTTACTGCAGTTGTAGAAATATTCGTGGCTTACTGTGACTTAGGCACATAAAACTGTCCTTTAAGAGATAATTTGTGCTATTTACTGAAGAGCAATACTTACACAAAAGTGTAGTATCAGTAAATTAGTGTTTTCATTGTTTTGGTTTATGCTTTGGGCTAAAAACAGGTGAAGCCAGGATAAGTTTGTTTGTGAAAGCTTGGTGAATACTAATGAGAAGAAAAATCATCCCAGTCAAACTGAATAAATTCTATGGATAGTATGAAGGATTTTCAGTGATCCATATTGTCCTTGGACTTGGCTGTTGCATTGTACTTTAAATGGAATTGATTGTGTGGTTGTAATGAAAGTAACGGATTGATTTCTATACAGAGTTACACAGAGTAAATAGAAAAATGTTCTTGTCTTGACCTGCATTCATAAACTAAAAATCAGTGGCTTTTGACCTAATCCTTAATAAAAAATGCAAATGTAAAATAGGAAATCAGAAGGTTTCTTTAATTCTTAGAAAATCTACTGTTTATCGAGTTTTGCTTGTGTGCTTTCTTGGATTTGAATTAATTTTGTTCAGGAATTCTAGTAACTGTAAACTGTTTTCTCTTCAGGGAAATTGTACTTTTTGCTGTTCAGTGTTTCGGAAAATATATTTGACTGTTTCTTTTCTTATTATTCCTTTTGCCTTAACTACATGGCATTTTCCTTTATTTAGGTAGAATATTTATGATTTTTAGTACCTTCTCTGTTGAGCAGTTTTGTTAGTGTGTGACCCATACATTTTTAGGTTGCTCATAAATGCACTATCATGGATTATTTCTTAAAGATTGTTCTTTCTGAACTGAATACGCAGATTAACAGCTTTATGTTGTAATAAAAGGAGGAAAGCTGTTGATGGAAATAAGGTGCAACATTCTATTTGAATAAACCTAACGCGTGTTTATAGTATTGCAATGATTATCTCAGTAAAAGGTCATAGAGATATTTACAAACAACATCCATTGCTCTATTTTTTTTTTCTTTCCTTTTTGCATGTGTGAGATTGTGGTTCGGGCCCCAGTAAAATGCACGATCCAGCTGGCAAATTCTCTCATTGAGCTGTAAGCCAGGACTACAATAAGCAAGATCCAAGTTGCTGCATTCACCAGTTCCTCGGTGAATTTTGTGACTTTATTTTTGGTGCTTAGAGTTTAATTTCTCGCTGGAGTAGAGCAGCGCATTGTGGCGCCACACAAACAAGAAGAGCAAAACAATAGAAACCCCAACGCACCGACAGCCACCGCTACCCCATTGTGGCTTCCAAAGGCACTCTATTCTTCCCAGCCCACTTGATATCCTGCAGGTTGTGGCAGTACAATTCACAGGAAAAGCTTAGACATTGAGCTTGCACGCTTCTTGACTCCATTTTAAACCCTTTGTTCACACCGGGGTGGCATTTTTTCACACCACATGTGGCAGCTTTGACTCCTATCCAGCTTGTCGTATAGAATCAAAGTCTGTGATTTCTTACATTCCCAGTGTTGTCTCCTGAGTTGCTGTATTCTTTGTTGCTCCCAAAATATTACAAATCTTAATTTCAGACGTAGGTTTTTAAAGCTTTATAGACTACGGGATGAGATAGCTGTACCTGCACACTTAGATTTCCTTAAAATCAAAGCTATTTGCAAGGGAGGGGAAAAGCTCTTTTCGCCTCCCTCTTCTTTTTTAAGAAAATCTCAGCACTGGCGATTAAAAACTATGTGGTGAATTTGATACACATTCATTCTGCCTGATGTATGTTTTGCAGAAAAGAATTTAAATAATGTGTAATACTACATATTTTTGGATTTCTAAATTATAAGAGTGCTTGTAGTTTGTTTCAGTATTAAAATATTATTCATCTTAAGAGATTCTTTTGTTGCACACAGGCATCATCTGTTGTGCTCTCTTTTCCCTAGTTTTCCAAAGACAACCTTCATCTGCAATTTTGTTGAAAGTTTTATGTGCCATGTCAGTAATAAATTATACTTCGAACTAATTTTGAAGAGAACAAAACAAGTCTACCGATATGAATGCCCCTAAAATATACATTTTTTGGGCAGTTTATTAATAAAATATATATTGCTTAAATTAAAGTCATTTGGTGTAGCTAAAACGCCACTAGACTCCTAAAACAAATACTACAGTATACATTTCTTGGTAAGAAACTTTACCATGGATTGCAAGTGTAAAGTGACAAGGCAACAATAACATTTGGATAAGAATTGTCACAGGAATTAATGTAACTTGTACTTCACACTTTTTAAAATATTTTTTAAATGATCAATGAAAATTAAATGGATGTGTGATTTGAAAGAACGTTCTCAGTTCGGCGTATATTTACAAATCTGTATGTTCATTGTTGCTGGTTCACTCAGCTGAAGATAATAGAATAATTTCTCCTTGGCACATATGCTAGCCTGTACATTGACATGACACCCTAATAAATATTTTGACTCGAGAGCTGTTGTTTGTTGCTGTTTGTCAGGTGGTTAGAATGGTCTTTTGGCTGCCGCTCCCCTCG
Source organism: Turdus rufiventris (assembly GCA_013186435.1). NCBI lineage: Eukaryota > Metazoa > Chordata > Aves > Passeriformes > Turdidae > Turdus > Turdus rufiventris. The sequence continues at coordinate 5,553,295 of PYHW01009851.1, forward strand.
CGAACTAAAATATTAAAATGTATGCTTTCAATCTAGCAGCTTTCTTACTGCATTTTATACATTTTCTGACTGCTCATTCTTTCTTTAAAATACAGTACTGCTGTGTGCTTAATGCATACTGCTTATTCACCGAAATCCACCTAATGGCTCACGGTGTTTATGAAATTCTTACACTGGTTTTATGTTTGCTTTTAAGAATGACATGAAATTGTATTATACAAGAGAATAGTTCAGTAACAGCCTCTAGAAAGACAAAACAGCACTGTTCTTTTCTGGTTTATAAAAATATAATAATATTGCTGCTTGCTTATGGAACATTAGATGTTAAGTTGTTAAATCGTCGTAGCTGGTCTGACATGCAGCAGCACTGAATAACAGAAAGTCTGTTCCAATTAATCTTTATTTTGTATTTCAGTCCAAAATCTCAAACATATAAATTAACCCCTAGTAACAATTAATTTTCAATTAGAAGCACAGTCTTATTAGCTCTGCTAAAAAGCAGATTTTGTGCAATTAATTTTAAAATAAAAAATATATTAAAATAAGCATTTTAAGTCAAGGTTGTTTGAGGGGTTTTTTTGTCTGTGATTTTTCAAAAAAGATGAATACTCAAAAAAAAATTAAGAATCCAAATTTTAAAATATTTTATTTTGCATACTAAATTATACAAAATTTATAGAAATGTTCTTTGAGAAGATCAATGACTACTTTAATAAAATTACATTAACATGGATTTTCAAAAGTTACCTATTACTTAAAAAAGTACTTTATCTAAATTAACATTTCTATAGACAAAATGGGACATTGCTTATTTTTTTATGCCAAGCACCTTAGCAGTTTCTGCAGTTTAACTAGCTAAAAAGTGCAGACATTCTGAATGCAACTTTAGAGTATATAAAAAAGGTTGTTTTATGAAAACTGAAACTATTAAAAGGTGAAGCCTTTCAGAATGCAATACAGTAATTTGTGCCAAACACTTATTTTCTGAAGCATGCTATAAGGAAACAAACATAAAATACTCATGCAAGCTTGCTCATTTACTGTTTAAATATTAAAACACTGACTCAGAAAAGCAATGTACACACACTTAGCAGAAAGTTATTTTACTATCACAGTTATCTACATCTAAACTTGACATCACACAGCATTTTTAGAAGGCTCAAGTATGAATTTCTCGGAAGCAAGACAAGTTCAGTAAGTGTATCAAAATTAGTTTACCTACTTTCACAGCGCATAATTACTGAAGAAAAGGCATGATCTTATTTCATTAAAGTGTCATGAAGCAGAAATATAGAATAAGCATTTGTCAATATCCATTCCAGAAAATCCCAACTTTTATTTCTCGGCATTTCTTACTTTTCCCCATGTTTCTTCAGACCCTCTTCATGTTAATATTTCTTCTATTTCCAGAAAAGAGAAAGGGAGTGTGTGGGGGGGAAACCCCAACAACAAAACCCCACAAACAATCAGCAAAAACATAATTGGTTTATATTGCCTTTCAGCTTGTGGCCTGTCCTCATATTATTAAATCAGATCATACATACTCCCCTAAAATTCAGCTTGGAGTAATCCTCTGCTACTTAAGGCTGGATGAAAAGAGTACTCATTGTGAATTATGTTTCATCTGTCACAATAACCTTCTTTATTCTTTAGTGCACCTCCCCTTTGCCTGCGGCAATTAGAGAAAATAGGTATGCCTTGAAGTATGAGATAGTGGTATCTCAAAAATATATATACTGATGTCATCTGCAGACAACTCTGGGTTAGCAGCACCCTGAAGAATATATAAGCCCTTTTTGATGCAATCCAGACTTTGTTAGAGCAGACTAGAGGCTGGCATATTGTACAACGAGTAGGTGCTGATGGCTTTCACCAGGTTATTGTTTTTTTGACAAGCAGTGATCAGAGACTTTGCCATTCCACTAAAAGAAGAGTAAAAACTTGCTTACCGACTGATAGCATTTTCCACGTTAGCTACAGTTCTGTTTGATTTTTTTAATTCGAAGGTGTTTTCTTCACTCCTCCCTGAAATTCTTGGAGTTCTGTTGAACTCTTTGACTGAATATTTCAGCTACATTTTCTCAGTGGTTTAGCATGATTTTCATAATTTCTTGCAGTGGTGTAGACATTTAACTGTTTAATCTTTAAAATAAAGTGCATATTAAAAAAAAAAAAAAGTTGACCAGTGAGGATCAAAAATGTTTTTGCACTGGTATAGAAGAGCAAAAACCCATATTATCAGATGTTTTCTAAATTATTTGTCTTTCTGTATCAAAGGAGAAAAATAATATAAACTCTTTTAGGGTTCTAGTCACCACTGTCAGGTTATTTTACCTACTATAATATCTGTCTTTTCTTTAAGACTATTTACTTTTTTGTATTTAACAAGCAAGCAAAAAGTAGTTTTTTAAAAAATATTTTTACTTTTTGAATTAATTTTGGAGCTTTCCAAGTTTACATTTGTTTTTCTTCTTTGTTATTTTTAAAGCCTTTTGGCAGCAAACCTCCAGTCAGTATCTTGTTTTGAAACCCCTCACAATTCTGGACTGTTCATACCGATTCCAAATCAGCCTCCCTTGCACTTTAAGAGGGCTGATGTTAAACTGGGAATGATTAAAAGAGAAAGCACCTTTTAAAAAAAAAAAAAAAGTGCAAAATCAAGCAGGTTAAAACAAAGAGATTCTGCTATGAGGCTGGTCTAACATTAAAACACTGTTATTAAAGTTCCTATGAAATGACTATACTACAAAAACCAATAATAGTTGTGAATAAAGGAAGAGAGTTTGGCCCACTGCACAGGTTTGGGCACAAAAGTGCTTGCTAAGCTATCTATTTCACACATGCAACGACAGAAGGTTCGATATTCATTCGATCGATGACTGAAAAGGCACAATGGCAAAATCGGACGGACTTCTTTTCAAATACAGATCTCCGATGTCCCCCTACAGTCTGCAGGCGCACGGCTGGTGGTGTGGCACAGACGGAGCAAGGGTTACATCAAGGCTGTTCTCTGGACCGTGCAAACAGTCTAGACCAATGACCTGCATCATCGTGCCCTTTGAAGAAGAGGCAAGTTCAGTCACGACGAAGAAAAATCAAGGCGTACCCCTTTTAACAATAGGGAGCAGCTCGTGGCTGCAAAGAGGTAAGCAGGGGTAAGCAAAAAAGGCATCTGCTTCCATGGTTACAGGCCAAGCATGGGAACCTTGCTTTTGAAGAGGGACAGTTCTCAGGCTCCCTCACAGGCTATGTCATGCATTATAAGCAAAGGCAGGTTGAGCTGAAATCCGCAGAGTTATTTCAGAGTAAAATGATACGCGAGCACATGGCTGTTAGCAAAAAAAAAGTCACATGACTGTTTAGAAGCAGCCTGGCACTGTTTCTGAATCGAGCCTTTAGTTTGGGGCAGTTTCTTCTTCTCTTTTTTATTTTTTTTTTTTTAATATTTTTTTTCCCCTCTCCGCTTTTGCAGCGAACTAAGAAAACTGGGAGAAGCTTTATACAAAACAAACATTTGTTTGATACACGAGATTCTGGCTATTCTCCTTCTCTAAACTGAAAAAAGGTCAAGGGTCAATGTTTTTTCGTGACAGGGCCACAAATCCTTTTGTTAACGTAGCTTTAGCAAATGCCATTTAAAATAAGATTCTGCTTTTCTTTCCAAGTGCGTATTATTATTATTTGACAGAGTATAAAAGTAATAAATTTCTGTTTCTCTGCAATAACTTTCTTGTTGCAATATTTTTCCACTTCTTTTTTCTTCATCTTTGGGGTCTACAATGCTAATTTTCGAGATTTGCACTTCTAGAAAAGACAACTAACGATGCACACAAAATCAAAACATAATGGTCCTGCCGTCTTCAGGGGGAAAAGGGAATCATCTGCAGGCATAGGTAGTAAAAATGTGATCAACGACTATAAGCCTGTGGTGTAACCATTAACCTTTGAGAATCGTTATGTTTTTACTTTGTTTCTTTTTGCTTTGTTATTTCTTTAGCTGCTACGTGTTACATTTCCTCCTGAAAAATTAAAATGTGTGGTGTAGTTGGCATAGGTGTGCCTGGTTTTTGAACTGTGTTTATTACATCTCTTCTGTGACATTTTAACTGTTTGTGGTTGTTAGTGAATTTTGATGGCTTACTATTTTATTAGAATTTACTGTTAAAGAGTTTGCTTTAATAGCTTCTGTTACATCCTCTATGATGGTCTGGATTATTACAAGCTATAGCATTTATCTCCTTATTATCAATATGAGATTAATTTCATTCCAACTATTCTTGTTAAAATTGGGGGGGAGGACAGACAACAGTGGGAGGAAAATGTCTGGTGAACTGTGGAACAGAGTTTAAAGTTCTAGAAACACTAATAATTACTCACATCATTTCTATCTGTATTTTTTACTGCTCTTTAATAATTGTAGGGACCTGTGGTACTTGGTAGAATTCGTATTGCTATCCTATAAATGTAATTAATATTTATGAGTGTATCAAGGGCAGTATTTTCTCAGGGTGTATTCTGAACTTTTGTTGATCTTTAGGACAGTTTAACTTCAGACTGAGGTCTGTGCATTTGAAATTAAAGGATGTATGTGAAACGACTGTAATTGCCCTCAAATAACAATGGGATTTTTTTAAAAAAAAGGTTTTGGCCTACCCTGAACATTTATGGGCCAAAATTTTCCAAGAAGAAAAGCCCCAAAACTGCATAGGAAAGTGTAAACATGCTTAGGAAAAATATAAATATGCAATATAAGCAATTAAATATTCACAATAAGAAGTAGGAAGCACATTATCTAAAAAAATGGTCACGATCTGGATTAATTGGATTAATTCTGGGTAAGTTATACCATGCATATTAATTCACTTTTCAGCTGGACTTTAACATGATCTCAAGCTGTACCTTTTCTCCAGAATGTCCATTAACTATTCCCATTAGTTTAGGAGAAGATTCTTTTTGCTCTTCTTTTGTGTAGGCTGTTAGATGCAATAGGATATTTGATATTTGCAATAAGTCTTTTTCTGCTGAATTACAGATGCATGTTAATGATGAACAAACATTTTCATATATTCACTGCACCTCCCAAATTCATACTGTGTGTGGAAATGTTGTGTCTTCAGGTTTATTTAGGCTATGTGAAATGCCCTCAATTTTTATACCTTGCAATGATAAATTAAAAGATTAAATAATCTATCATATGTATGAACAAACAGTGCAAAAGACAGTGCTGTTGTATTTGGTATTCAAACATTGCTTGAAATAATTCTCATGCTAATAAAACATTCTGGTTTAACTTTTATTTTTAAAGAAGGAGATTTGCTAATGGAAGGAAGATTTTTTTTAAAAGGCTTTCTTGTCCATTTTAATGTAATTGATAAGAAAATAATTTCTAGATTCACAGCAGTCTGCACAATTTATCAAGGGGGGATCTGATCTTAATTATATCCATGCTCATTTCTTGAAATAGTCTTCTACTGTAAGGAGCTGAGGACAGAGCGCTGCAATGAAAGATGTGTAATACTTGGTGTTGAAAGGAAAAGTTGCATCTCTGTGAGCCATGAAAACACGATTGTGCAACCATTAAGTTTTAATTCCATTGGTGTTGCAGTAGGGTGGTTTTTACCATGTGTTGATGTCTTGCCCCAAAGCACACATGGTCCTGTCCCTCTAGTGTTGTTGACACTGAGGCTCTGCAAAACCTTTGGGCAGTTGCTTGAGCCATGTGCCAGCTTTTCTCCTGGTTCATTCAAATGGAAGTTCAGGCTGTCAGTTTGAGGCCTTTTACTCCATTTCAGCCAGTGGTGACCAAGAACCAGAGACTTCTTTTTTCCCTTTTGGGCCATTCATTTAAATGATGGTGTAAATAATCTAAACATCTTATTCCCCTTCTTAAATACCTTAAAGTACCTCAAGAAGCACCACTGTTTTATAACCTCCATTGTGATATAGAAACCAATTCAGCTTCTCTGAAACAAGGTAGAAAACAGGGAGCAGGAGGGTTTGTTGGTTGGATTTTTTTCAGTACAGAAGATGCCTCCTGAATGTTGGGAAGTTCTGTGGTTTGCACAGAAAGGAATATCAGGCACAATTTCTTTCATAAACAGAATGATTCATGCCTCTGTTATCGCCAGAACTTTTTTTTTTTCCCCCACAAGAAGGGCAGACAAAGATTTTTCATGGTTTGCTCTAGGCAAGATTTTCTGTGTCACCATTTTATTTTATGGGACTTCTAGACTGAATTGCTCACTTGAATTTAAAAAAAAAGTTTCAGCTCTGTCATAGTATGACAAACCAGGACAAAGAGACCATGATCTTCTTGTTCAGTGGAGATGAGAATTCTGCAGTTTGGGACCATCTTTAAGCAATTTGCACTCTGGCTTCAAGTGATTTTGACAAATTTTTTTATTATATGCAACGATGTTGTAAATCATCATTTCAAAGACAGTAGTTTATCATGTTGTACATCCTAATAATCTACTGGATAAAACAAAGGCAGTGAAAACTAAATGAAACCCCAGGTCTTAGCCTGGTGATACAAGATGAATTACAGTTGATTGCAATTTAAGGAAAAGGCTCCTTTTAGCCCAATGTTTCTAAAAGTGCTGCCTGGTTAATCCCCACCAAAACTCCTTTGATCTTTTTCTTCAGATAATCCTTTTCTACATTACCTTAACGACACAGAATATTCAAACCTGACTGTGGACTTGCTAAGACCAAGGAATTGGAGAAGTATATGAAGCAAAGAATCACCAAAGTTTAAAACTGTGGTGTTTGAATTTTGAAAGCCTCTAGACTTTCCTCCTTAAAACCAAGAGCACTGATAGATCAGTGAAGTCAGCAAAAATTATTTGCATTTGGTCCTGTACATGGATTTGCTTTGTTATGAACTTGGGAATGACTAACTGCATTCAATTTGAATTAGGATACAAAACAAATTAAATCTCTCTGGCTCCTGAGTATTCTTCTTGGTCTATAATCCCCGCCACAAAAAGCCTTAGAAAATCTGATTAAGTTGTTGCCCCTTATTCAAGTCTCCTTCCAAACGCATTGAATATAAATAACAGATGCCAGATGAACTCTCAAATGATCAGAAAGTCACATTTTCTCATTCAGTTTCATAGTTCTGTGATGTTTTGAAATGGAAGTTAGTCTGATTTCAAGAGCATCTCAGGTGTATGAGGTTTCTTTCAAGGGCTTTCATTTTCTGAGCCTCTGTTATTGATAAGGAGAAGTCCCTTTAATGCTTATAACCCATTCTCAGAAAGGGAACCTCTAACTTTATAGAAGTAATCTTAGTCCAAAATAACCTGATGTTTCTGGTAGCTTTTTAACTGAGACATACAGAACAGCAGCAATAACAGCTGTGGTCTTGTGTAGGACCTGGCTAAGTTAAAATCGCTATCACAAGTTATATGATCTCAGGGCCAAAATATTTATTGCAAGGAGCTAATCATGCCAAACAGCCATAGATTGCAGAATAGTTTTGGTTGGAGAGGACATGAAAGATCACACACTTACAGAATATTCTGAGGTGGATGGAACCCACAAGGACCACCAAAATCCACCCCTAAAGTGAACGGTCCATACAGGGATCAAACTCACAGCCTTAGCATCATTATCACCCTGCTCTGACCAATTGACCTCATCTCAAGATCAAGATGATCTTGTTCCAAGCCCCTGCCCTGAGCAGGGACACTGGACTGAGCTGCTCAGCATCCCATCTGACCTGGCCTTGGACATGGTCAGGAAGGGAGTATCCAGAGCTACTCTGGGCAATAAATAGAAAACAACGGAAAGCAAGTAGAAAACATGGTTGCTTTTGCCTTTCTAATATTTTCAGAAGACCATCACAACGATTCTTCTTATTTAAAATGCCTTTTTCTCACCATTTGCCTCTTCCTTTTAGGTTTTTTTGTTTGTTTGTTTGTTTGTTTTTTGTTTTTTAATATTTTCTTTTTCCCCTTCCCTAACTGAAGATTTAATAATGCAAGAGGGTGTTTTCAAGAAGAAAAATTGTCTATTTTTTATTGTATGCCAAAAATATGCCTTTGGTAAATTATTACATCCTACTTCAGAATCAGGGGAGGAAATTTGCCTCGTATTTGTATCTATTGAAGTGTTCTGTAAGTTATACATTACTGACAAGAAATACTTGTGATGGAATCTTGCAATATATTTATGCTCGAGAGTAGGGTACTTTGCAAAGTAGAGCAAGCATCCAAAGTTTGTGTTTAGCAATATATGAAAGAAGACATAGCAGACTGCCAAATGAGACCAGTCATTTTAGAAAAGAGAAACTTCAAGAAGATCAGCGTGTATTCTTAATAATGCCACTGTCAAGGACATGTTTATGAGAGTTCTGGCCTAAGAAAATAGAATTTTCATAAAGAACGAAAAATCTCATGGTTTTTGGTTTCTCAAGGGCATGATGGTTGTTAGTCTGACATTTAAAAAGTATCAGTATCAGAAATTACATTCTGAAAAGATCTTTCATATTTCTGTGAAATGACACCACATGTGACTGGGATTTTGGGTCTGAGTGGTAATCCATTTCCCTCATAGTCCCTTGGCATCCATCATTTTTGGATGCGTGATGCTAGAGGGGACCTCCTACCTGTGTCTGTTTATGGAGATCCTGTCCTTGAATTTGTCCATGAACCTGAACTGTCTGGAATTTAATCATTTTGGTGTTGTGGTTCAAGGAGTGAAATTGTTCAGTGTTTGTCCTTCTGAAAGTTATTCTGATTTTTGGTTTCTGAGCACCAAGTAGGATAACAAGTGCTTATCATAACTCCGCTTTGAATTGTTTGTACTTGTGTTCAGCAATTTTTAAAATATTTTGTAATTTCACTTAGTGATTTTAATGAAAATTTCCTTAGTTATCCCCTCTCATAAAGAATTTTGTTTTAGCACGTGTGTCACATGAAAAATTGTTTAAATGCTTGTATATAAGCAGGATTGGGGAGATGTGAAGAAAACCATGACTTTGTGTTGGCCAAGTCAAACTCCTGAGATATTCAATCTAGCCTGCCACTTGCTGAAAAACTTCTTTATCTGTAAAACCTGTTTATCTGTACTAGCACTTCCTTTACAAAACAAAGAAAAACTGGTATAGTGGTTACTCTTTTTTCTCTTTTATAACTTATACCTTGAGGATTTCACGTAAATTCTTAAGATTCAACAGTACTCATTTTTAAATAATAACCCACTGTGAGATCATATAGTACAGTAAGTACCTTAATTTGCTTCTAGAGGTAAGGGAAAGAAACAAATTCCTTCTGATTTTAATCTGTTCTTTGTGCAGAAAAAAATCTGTATTCATTCCATTGGAGAAGATGATAGAAATAAATTTTTGTGTTTGATTTGTTTTTAATTTTAAATTTCATATTTTGCTATTCAAATATTTCAAGCTTTTTTCTTAGCAGATGTAGTTAGTAGTAGAGATGGCAAAAAGCATCCTGCCAACTTCCCCAAGTCTACATCCTTTCATTTTATGATTGATCAAAATTCAGCATATTTAAAAATGCCTGCTCCTCTTTCTCATGTGCTAGTCTAGCATATCAGTAGTCAAACCGTAATTCTGTCAAATCATTGCATAGGCACTTGATTTCTGAGGGGAAATTTTGCTGCCTGTAGTTACTGTGGGTTTTAAAAGTGTACTAGAAGAGCCATTTTCAATATGCAATTCAAAAGTACCAGCAGTGAATAATCCAGAGAAAACTTCGCAATTGAGAGAATGGGGAATGGAAAGAGGACAAAGTCTGCAAACTTAATTTTGTGCATAGTTATGATGCTTCAGCTGTTATCTGGTATCTCAAGATTTTTTAAAGGAAATGAAGGAGCTGACTATAGTAATAAACCACAAAATAATTCTTCAGTTGGTTCAGTCTAGCTCTCTCCAACTGAGGCATTTGTTTAGGCATAGTCAGAAGAGTATTTCTAGGGCACAACAGATTTCATCCAGTCAGAATCTCTAAAAATAGATCAGATGAATCATGCTGTGAAGTGTCTCTGATTCTAAAGGACCTGCAGCTCAGAGATGCTGCTTAAAACTAGGTAAGAGGAATTTCATCCAAAATAACTGCAACTCCAGTGTTCTGATATGTCCACGAGCAAGGTTTATGCAATTTAAAATAGCATCAAGTTGGACTCTTCAGATAATGAAGTAAAATCAGTAATGCTTCCATGTGAGGCACCACAGCAACCTTCTCAGGAATGCTGCCAGGCATTCAGAGTGCCCAGGTGTAGGAAGCATGAACTTAGGTGTAGCAAACAGAGAAAGAAATGGGGCTAAAACAAATAATGGGAAGGGAAAGGTTATTGTGAGGATACTAACAGCTTTATTTCTCTTCTATAAAATAAAAGCCAAGGGAAAAGGTACACAGTGAGAACAGCACAATTGTGGGTGAAGGAGAGTGATCTAATCTGAAGAGCAATGCTGGGACAGAAATAATTGGCAGAAAATCAGACTGGAAGTTAGACTATTACTAGCCAATAGTATTCTGGAGGAGACTCCCAGTAAAGTGGTCAGGTTTTGTTTTTCCATGCACATCTGACTGTTTGCAAGGTGGAAAACGATACATTTATGAAAGGGAATGTGAAACACAGTCACCTCTGATAGCAGGATCTTGGAGTGGATGTGCCACCACTTTGATGCTAGAAGGGCATGTGTATGCATCACTGCACTTATTGAAGTGACAGTAATTATGCTGTAGATATGCCTATACTATCAGTGTGAATATGTTGTGGTTCTTCTTTAAACTTGTAATTAATACTAATTGCGCTCTCAGAAACTGAAGAAAAATTCCTGTGTTTAAAAATCCTGTGCTTTCTCTGAGTGCAACAAGAATTTTCTAACTTATCCCACTTCTTGAAAAACAACATGTTAATGAAAGGAAGGCACTAAATATGATCTGTTGATTACAAACAGCTCAGAGGATTTCATACTGTGTAAGCCAAATATCTTTTGCCAGCATAGTGGTTCTGCTACATGTGTTTTCCCTTAGTATTGTATTTATTGTACTAGACATGTGATGGTAGATTAATACTTTCCCTATGTATTCTGCTAAACATATCTTTGTGTTTGCTGTGAAGATGAGAAAAAATACAGGTTTTGTGCATGAATTCATTCTACATGTTTTCTAACAATTCACAAAGAGGAAAAAAGAAAAAGAATTTTCAGGTGCTAAAATTCAGTCTAAGAAATTGTGTTGGTTATTTTATAAAAGTAATAAAATTGTATACAAAGCACACAAAGCTCAGCACACAACTAAATGTGCATCCTGCAAGAATGCAGTGCCCCCAGTTTGATGTGCTGAAAGATTATTGGACCTGAAAGACAGAAGATGTTGCACCATGCTACTTGGTTGTTTCAGCTGTGGGTATATGACAATTCCCTTAAATTTGTTAGCATGTTAAAGTTCATAAAGTCTTATTAAAAAAAGAAAAAAAACTTCCACATTTTTGTCTTTATATTGTGTAGTTACAGGACATAACACTATGTCTTTATTTGAAACAGACTTCCTTTTGAAATACCAGGTGAAACTCAGCTAGTTTGTTACAGGTCATATATCCCTGTTCTCATGTGCTGTGTCTCTTCCAGGTGTGCAGCTGCCATTCCAGGTGTGCAGCTGCCATTCCAGCTCACAGCAGGACTGTGTTTGCTACTTCCCAAGCCGCAGGTAAGCCCTGAGACCACTGCCCAAAGTTTGTGTCCCAGTCAGCATGGTCAGCCCTGAGGGCAGTGCAGCTGATCTCCATCCCAAGCTTTCCCAGGACAGTGAGAGTTTGCTCCCTCTTCATTTCAAATGGCTCCTGAGGAGCTCACACATGCTGCTTCTCCTCACAGCACAGGGCTAGGTTTCAAATCAGAATGAGCCTCTGGACTGTGTAGTTTAAACTCTCAAGATTTTACATTTTGTGCTGTTACTCCCTTGAATTTTTTACTTTGAAGCAGGAAATTATTTTAATTTAATCCACACTTTCTGTTCATAACAAAAGTGATTAGTCCATGAAATGAAGTATCAAAATTTGTGCCTTTTACCTGATTTAAACTTGACCAACTTCAACTTTGAGCCATTGTTCCATTGTTTTCTCCTGGCACTTATAGGTGGTATTTGTCTTCCTGCAATGACTGCTACGTATTTGTTCAAGTCAGCTAAAATACATCTGAGATCTCTTAACACTTTAATACCTGATTTCCAGTATTCAGTATTCCTATCTCTTCCTTCACCTCTGTTTTCCCCATGTCCTTTTCAAAATATACAGAATTCTCTAAATGTAACAGTGGGATTTTTACTGATCCTGCACTTGGAGGAAGAAGCAGTTGTCTGTCACTTCTACTTCGCTGTCCCTTTGAACATCACAGGGTTGTGCTAAACTTGTATGCTGGCACTTTATGTTAAATGATGAATGCTTGTGTTTACTCTGTGTTTACTCTGTCCCCTTCAACAGTGACTCATTCAGTATCTCCTTTCAAGCCAAGGATGGATTTTGAGTTCATGGTTATTCACAAGGGTTTGCATTTTCCACTTCAAATCACTTTGGTTAGGCTCAAACTAAACATTACTTGATACCTTTACTTTTCCTCTTTTTTATGGTGGATTCTGCTCATCCTTCCAGCTGATGTAGATATGTGATCTCAGAAGGATGTCAAGCCGTAATGAAAAGTTTATGAACAGGTCTTTTGAACTAAAATATGTCTTGAGAACATCTTCAGTTCAAACATCACGGATTTGGGATACTGCTTATCCAGCACACATCCACGTAAATGAGATTTGCATTTTGGTATTAAAAGTGAAATATTTTGGAATATTGCCCATGAGTGTGAAAGACAAGTGCAATTGGCTGCTTAATATTTAATTATTAGAATGTAGTCGCATCACTTTCTGCATTATTTTTATGGTCTTTTCTTTCCATTACTGTACTTACTTGTTTGGTATGTCTAGAGAAAATTTTCCTCTATTTTCTGCTGAAAAACAAAACAAAAACATGGGAAGAAAAAACAGGGATCTGAATCTCTGCTTGAGGAATGGTGGAAGCCAGCTGTCCAAACAGACTGCATATTTGGTCATAAATTTATTGGGAAATCAGTGTGTTTTATTAATAAGGATGTGCAGTTTTGATGTTATCTTTGCAGTAGAATAGAGCTGAATATAAACCCAGTTAATCAGTCTGAATACTAATATTAGTAGAATGGGAGGGAAATTCCCTTTTTGTAATATTGGACTTTTTCTTCTGGAAAAATACAAGTTAAAGAAATAAAAAGGGAACAATGATCTTTTGGTTAAAATAAACAGATGAGTTGCTCCTAGATGTGGATATCCCACAGAGTAGTCCCCATCCACCAAATTATTTTTATGATGTCTGGACTATGTTGACAAAAACTTTCCTGGTTTTGCTAGTAGAAGAAATTGTCAGCTCCTATATTAAAGACAATTTATCTGGTGTGTAAAATAGTATGTACTGGCCGCAATATTTTTTTGTGTAGATTTTACCCTGGGCTTTTATAATTTAAGAAATCTGCACACTGAATACTTTTGTCAGAAAATTATGCAAAAATTATTTATAGTTTCCCCTCTTTCTTTGGAGTCCTGTAGTCTTTTTATTCATTAGCATATATTGTAAAAGTTTGTTTATTATGTAGTTGAAAGTTACCCAGCTATTTCTGTTTGGGAATTATTCAGGGAACAAGACAGCGATGGGAAACTATACCTGTACTTCTCCAATTTGACAAGATTAGAGCATACTGCAAAATAATATGTGTGTTTAAAAAGAAATGAACCTTGTAGGATATACTGATCAAAGTTGAGCTTAGCTATTAGTAGACCATTTTGCCATTAAATAGGAGGAAACTGGAATAACTCTACTGTACTTATTTTAAAAAATCAACCTTCCTTCTTAAGGAAAATCCCAAATATAAAGTATGCCATTGTTTGCTGTGCATGTGGTGACCGGTCCGGGTTATATTAAGTTGAAGTTACTGCCATCTGGTGGGGAAAGGAGTGTTATATCCCAAAAGTTGGAAGCAATTCTGTCAGGATTGGATCCTCTGCACCTGTGAGAATGATATGTGTGTGTGTGTGTGAACAGAGATAAAGATATATCTATATACAATATTAGCATTTGGTCGCTATTTCTGAAAGAAATTTCAAGTATTCTGTGATACAGAACGACCTGCTGAGTCAGAAATTAGTCAAGGGTAGAGAAATGTAGGAAAGAAAATAAGGAAAATTTCATAGGTAGAAAAGATAGATATGCAGTACGTGTGCTGTGGTCCTGCCAGTGTGCCCACAATCCTGGGCTAGCTTAGCACTGATAGTCACATACAAGCCTTGTTCCCAGAATATTTCTTCACAGCTGGAGATGTTGCATGTGGCACTTTCTATCATCATTTCATAGAATCATAGAATGGCCTGGATTGGAAGGGAGTATTTAGTTCCAACCCCCTGCCATGGGCAGGGACACCTTCCACTGGACCAGGGTGTGCAGAACCCCATCCAACCTGGCTTTGGACACTTCCAGGGATGGGGCAGCCACAGCTTCTCTGGACAACCTGTGCCAATGCCTAACCATCCTCACAGTAAAGAAATTCCTCCTAATCTCTGATCTAAACCTACTTCCTCTCAGTTTGAAACCTTGTCCTGTCACTCCAGGCCCTTGTAAATAGTTTCTCTCCATCTTTGCTGTTGGGTCTCTTCAAGTACTAAAAGGAGGCAATTAGATCACCCCAAAGCCTTCTCTTTTCCAGGCTGAACAACATCAATTCTCTCAGTCTTTCCTCACAGGAGAGGTGTTCCATTCGACCAATTAACTTGGTGGCCTCCTCTGGACTACTAATTATTGTTGGAAATAAAAATAAAAACATCTGTGCTAATTCTGCCTCCATTCTTTGCTTAGACTTTGGTGCAGTGAGTTTGGTCTTCCTTGAGTCTTGACATATACCTGTGTTAACTATTGCCTGTTTCTTGAAGGATCAGCCCAATAGGAAATGGAATTGTATCAACAGAACATCAGAGGAGTCTGTGGGGCATTTTATGCATTTTAAATTAATGAGGGTTTTTTGAGCTAAAACTCTTACATAGGATGTAAGAGTCAGTGAAGTGAATATGTGAAGTGGTAATAGAAGTGAGATTCAGTTGTGGCAGACAGTGTCAGATGTCTATCTGCAGTAATAAATTGCTCAGTAACCATATGGGGAACAATAACTGGTGTCCAGAATTTGTTCTTAGTTCATCACTGTGGTCTCTTGAAGATTCTGAACAAGATTAGATCTGCTTTATGTACAAATACTAAATAGATTTTGTTCTTGTTGTATGCTGTGTTTTCTCCTAGCTGAGAACAATACAAGTGGTCCCTTGCTCTTAGCATGCAGAATAAATTGCCCTTTTGTCTATTAGGTTTGCATCAAAAGTGTATTTTTAACCACCATATTCAAAGAGAGAAGGAAAAGTAAGGGGGATCCAAGAGTCCCAAGGGGTGCATAGTGGTGTGGTCAAACCCCAAGGGCAGGGTAACTTTAGATTCCTCTTTAAAGGGATGACTAAATGTTGCCACCCTATGCTCATCTCATAATTCTTGTTTATTTTGTTTAAAATTATCTTTCACTTGATTGATCTCTGCTGCCTGTTGCCATTTTTTGTTTATTTTTGTCTTTTTGCTTTCTCTGCACTCTCTAGGAGCCAGAATCCTGCCCAGATAACATCTGTCAAAAGGAAAAACATTGACCTTGTAATCCTGTCATTCTGCTTTTAAGACTACATTGCAAGTGCAGGTGTCTGATTTCTTCATAAGTTTTAAAGGAAGTACTTTCTCATGACTTTGCAATGTAATTGCCTAATGGCTTTTCAAGGAGACAGACACTTTTCACATAGCAAGGCTCTTCCTGGGAAGGTTTAACAGTAAGAGTGCTGGGTGGTTACCTAACACATAATAAGTCAGTGCTTGGAACTCAAGCCCACATCTCGAACCATCCAGAGCAAGGAACTCTCTCTGGCTCAGCCTAGTTTATGCAAGGCAGAAAAGAGACCAGATTTCAGAAGGAAAATGATCCCTGGTTCTCTCTTCCAGCCTTCAACTCAACATAAAGTTTACTTTGAGTTATATGAAAGGAGCACCTAAGTTGATTAGCTCTTGATTACAAAACTAGCTGATTTTTGTTTTCACTGCTGCTGGTAAAATGACCTGCAGAGAAGTGTTCTTTGAAGTCCTGGTGACATTGAAATGCAAACTTTCTGGAGTACCCTGTTCTTCTTGCCTTCTGGTGTCCTTTTTTATTTTTTTTAATTTCATTTTTGCCTCTCTATCCCCTTTTACCCTCTGCCCTAGGATAGCTTCACATATTTATTTATAATCACCAGGGATTAATAAGCAATTTGATAGCTAGATGGTAATTGCACCCTGTGCTTAGGACAGCTAAACTGTAAGAGAAGGTTTTATAGGAAAAGATGAAGTAATGAGAGACTAATCTAGGAGGGTGTATCTTCTGAACCAAAAATGAGCATCTTCTAGAGTGCCTGTTAGGGTGGGATAGATTTTAAGGTTATATGATATGAGTTATAAAGTCAGCGTTTGGAATTAATTGAAGTATCTCAAATTTCACTTTTTTAAAACAAAACTGATTATGGAAATGTCCTTACTCAATGAGAAGTTGATACAGAAAAAAGTGAGTCCAAGACTTCGAATTCATTATAGAAGAAATCGGCACAGTGATCACAGATGCCTTTGAAAATCTACAGGGAAGTGGATGCACCTTCAGAGGAACACTGATAGGTGTGGTATTTGTATTTGATAATTGTATCTCCACTCTTGGAAGTGTTCAGGACATGCCTAGATAAGCTGCTGAGAAACCTGCTCTCAGACCGGCTTCAGATGACTTAGTTCTTCATTAATGACATGGACAAAGGGATTGAGTGCCCCCTCAGCAGGTTTTGCCAGATGACACCAACCTGAGGGGTGTGGGTGACACACCTGAAGGACAGGGCCACCCAGAGGGAGCTGGACAAGCTCAAGTGGCCCATGGGAATCTCGTGAGGTTTAACAGACCAAGTCCAAGGTGCTGCACCTGTGTCAGGGCATCCCCAGTACCAATCCAGGCTGGGCATGAGCAGACCCTGGAGAAGGAGCTGGGGGTGCTGGTGGCTGAGAGGCTGGACATGCCCTGGCCGTGTGCTGGGAGCCCAGAGCCCCCCGTGTGCTG
>PYHW01009851.1:5581746-5630316 GCA_013186435.1 Turdus rufiventris
CTGCTTGAAAACCTTAATTTGTCACTCCTGAGACACATACTCTGTGGATGTCATGCCTAAACTTTCCCATCCATCCCAGGTGGCTGTGTAATTACCACATTTTGATTAGCAACACCAGTTTTGGAAACAGAAACACTGATGTCATTCTTAAGTTGACATTAACTTAGCTGTGATAACCATTAGCTTATTGCCAGCATTTGACTACTCCAGTGTTTCTTTGAACATTGTCAATGTTCTAGATTGATATGAGAAACTTGTGCTAAAATTATTTTACTAACACCTTGAATTTAGCAGTCTGCTTATTTATAAAGTGAAAACATACATAGTTGCTTTGTTTAGGATTGCATTCAGTTTTTAAATATATAATATCAAAAACATTATGAAATAAGACACACAAGATTTTTGTGGAACATGGTATCTTGTGTACACTAGAGAACATGAAAGAGTTACTGAATGAAATGTCCAAACTCCTTCTACCCTTTAAGAAACTGAGATTAAGTATTTATAATGTTTAGTCCTGTCATAGAAATTTTTTTCCCCAAGAGAATATAATTTAAAATGTTGAAAAATACTTGGATATGTATTTCTCTTTTAACATAAGACTAGCTTAAACATCATAGAACACTGACACAAAATTTAGAAATAAAAGAAGTAAGCCCTAAAAAGAGAACAGGCTCCTAAAGGCACATTTTCATTCCTGCTTATTGTCGACTGTTTTAGATTTAGCTCTTTTATTTCCATTTGTGTTTTTATGCTTAAAATTAAAGCAAAAGCTCTATTTTTCTTCTTCTCTGTAAAAATAGCTGGCATTTTGTCAAAGCTTGCTGTAGTGTTGCTTGTACATAGTAAAAGAATAGCAAACATAGCAACCTAAAAAAAATGGACAGAAGTAAATTAATTCCAGATTTGAGGGGATGTTTTGATATACAGTCTGGAAAGGAAAATGTTTTGGGGTGACCTAATTGTGGACTTCCAGTACTTGAAGGGAGCCCACAAGAAAGTTGTAGGGAGACAATTTGCAGGCACATGAGTGACAGGCCAAGGGGAAATGGCTTCAAACTGAAAGAGTTGTATGACATTGTCATTTTTCAGATATTTTTTAGACAGCTTCTAATAATTTCTTAATTGGACTGCTTGCATACTATAAAATATGCACTAAAGTGTCTTGATAAATCAGTTTTAATTGAAACGTTTGGGAAGCCTGAGCTCTAAGTATTTCAAAACAACAACAAGAAATGGTATATTCTATAAAACACTTCTCTATGTTGTGCTGCTGTGAGGTCAATCCTTCTATGCCTTGTTGCCATTGAAGCAGTGTCTCCACAGTAAGTTTCCAAATAACTTTAAGAATAACATCAGCCAGAACCCTCAACACAGTGTAAAACTATTTCTGAAAGAAAGGTTCACATGTGCTCATAAGAGGCTGGCAGTAGGGCAGGAGGGGAAAATTATTCTGGTATAATTTTTCTTCCATGGGAAGTACACTTTTCACTTAAAGATGGTTGCTTAATTGATAAATTCATATGAATTATGATCTTTGATACAAAAAGTAGGTTTGTGGACAGAGCAACAGACACCTGGGACAAATTTCACATTTTTATTAGAAGATTATTCTGTGATCTTCAAAATATAAAATATTTTGTTGTTCGTGAGTAGCAAAACCACTCTCCATGTATATGTCGTCCGATGACTCAAAAAACCTATGATAATGCTATCAAATCTGAAACCAAGCATTATCAGCCATGCTGCAAGATTTCCTTTGCAGTGCTCATGAAGATGCAAATGGGGAAATTCAATGCAAAAGCACAGTGTGAAATAGGAGCAGCAGCCTCTGAGTTGAAAGATAAATCTGTGGAGGTCATTAACAAGTAGAAGAAAAAACCCCAAGCATTTAAGCATTTATAATGATTTATTTGGTGTAATATGATGCTTGTGTTCCTTGGACTCAAATGAGAAAAAAATGGAAATCTGGGAATTACATCTATTTTAGAAAAAAAATGTAGGATCAAGTAGTCTGGCTAATCTTAAATACTATTCCATGTATCTGTTAAAGATATTGTTGATCTGATATTTACAAAATCATGAATTTTGCTTTGTCATATTTTCTTGGTTTTGTCCATTCTGTTCCAGTAAAAAAAGAAATATTGTCCCAGTATTGTGTGTGTTGATAAGTAAATAGCACGTAGCAAAATAAGGAAGGCTTTTATATATTCTCAAGAAATTGCTTGTGCACTTTTCTTTTATATATCTTTGTATGAAAACATCTTCCACCAAATTATTAAAGGATTCACACTGTTTGGAGGGAGAAGAATCTTCAAAGAACCAAAAAAGAAAAGAAATAAGTAAATAGAAACAATGTTAAGAAGAAATACCTACAGGGCATTTAACATTTGTAGTTATTGCTCATCAATTCTGTCTAGAAAAGAAAGAAACGGATTGCTTGTGGAAATCTAAACAATTTGGTTAAATATGAAATATTAACTGGTCAAGGGAAGGGCAATATATAGCTTCAAAGATAAGCAACATTTGCAAACATCTTATCTGTATTCCACCAAAAAAATATTTGTAAAGTTATTTTATTATCAATTTAAATGAAAAGCAAAACAAAAAAACCTCAAAACCCAAAATCTCTAAAATTTCCCAACAAATAAAATGCTGAATAATGGTAACTGGTTAAAACAAGATTTTCTCTGAACTTGAAGAAGAAATGCCATAATTTTTTTAGAAAGGACTTTTTTTTTTAAATTTGCCATCTTTACTCAGGCTCCACTTCACAGGCTTCTTCACCATTCCAGCTTCTGTCCACCTTGAGTCATTGTACCTTGCTTACATTTTCCACTTTGTTGCTGCAAAAATCAGCACCTCTTGTTCTGCTGGTGCCTTCTACCCTCTGCTTGATTCCCTTCCACTGACAAGAATATTATTCTTGTGCAGCCGGAACCTACAACCTCTTCTCCGAAACACTTTTAGTGTTTTAGAGCACAGCCTCCACCAAAATGCATAATCTCATTGTGAGCATGGAACTGCCTTTTATCGCAATGTTTGGCAATTATTTGTACTAATAATTCCAAAGTCGTCAGTTTTAAAGCTTTGTGATTCGCAAGAAATTTAATGAGTAAACTGAAGATTCAAACAAACTAAATCTTTTTTTAATTTTTCTCATTTTCACCACTAAAAGTCAAAATTACTTGATTGTATTCTGTGACTTAGTGATCACTATCAGCTCTGGAGCCTGCTTGACTACGGTCCACAGGATGGTTCCAGGTTCTTAGTTTCCATGACAATTCTCTCTGCATGTATACCATATGATGAGTAAGAGACTATCTCACCATGTTTATAAGATTTAGTCAGGAATGCATCAATCCTGGCAATGCCCCTTTTGTATCTTTTCCAAATGGTGAAATAAAAAATTTTGTTCCACAGCAACGAAAAAAGAGTTGTATAAAAAGGAATACTGAGGAAGATGGTCCTTAGTAAATGAGCAAACCCCTCTGCTGCCTCTCTAGTTTGAGGAGGAGCAGGTTTGTGGACTCTTTCATTAAAAAAAATTGTTCATAAATCCTATACAGTTGACTAAATCACTAAAGTTGCAGCCTCAGGACTTTTATGCATGAAGAGAAGTAATTTCAGCTATTATGTTCATATTTCAGTCATATGTGATTCATATTCTTTAGGTTTACCTGAAATAACATTTTGCAGACTACAGTAATCTTTTGTCCTTTTTTTTTTTTTTAATATGAAAATAATGGTTAATATATTGCAAGCCTCAGTACAGGAAGGAACATACTAATGCTACATTTGGAAAAAGAATTTGCAGTTGCTACTTTTTGTCCTCCTTCCTCTCTATTCACCCTCCCAGTCCCAGTTATGGTAAACTGTTTATTGTTAGGTATAAAAATAAAAGAGTGTTTATAGCTTAAATATAAATTTAAGTGAATGCAACATGAAGAAAAATTTAGGAAGTTACATTTAAATACATTAAGGTTCCCATAAAACCAAAGAAAAAATCTTTTTAAGATACTGATGGAAGAATGGTCTCAGAACTGTTTGCTTTTTTTATTTTGCTGTCAGGTTGAATTATGTTTGATAGAATTAATAAAGAACTACTTTTTTTTTTTTTTTAATGTTAATTTATTTCATGAAGAATGGTTTTTATAGAGGAAGGGCAGGAAATACTTTTTAATTTATTTTTTCAAAATTTTCTGGAAATTTCTAGGACATTTTTCTAATTTTAGAATGCAAGTACAATTGATCCATTGAGACTAATCTATATGAATGTTGT
The DNA here is from genome assembly GCA_013186435.1 of Turdus rufiventris. Taxonomy (NCBI): domain Eukaryota; kingdom Metazoa; phylum Chordata; class Aves; order Passeriformes; family Turdidae; genus Turdus; species Turdus rufiventris. The sequence continues at coordinate 5,586,029 of PYHW01009851.1, forward strand.
GACTCACAAAAGTAATGAGAAAGGTAGCATTAGTTTTAGATCTGAAACATTGCTTATGCTTATTATTCTGCACTTGATGGACTTTCTCTTTCAGCTTCTATTGTAAACCATACTTGCAGAGGTTTAAGAACTTGACTGAAAAAAATTTGCTTTGAGAGAAAAATATTCCCAGCTCTAGTGCTTGGAACGAAGTTACCCAAATTTTGAAAAATTTTGTGGATATGAATTCTGTATTAGCTTAGGGTGTTATTTAGTGTTTCTATAACTCAAAATTATATTAATGAACATTGAGGTTTTTTGTTACTATCACTCCATATATTGAATAATCATTACTGGCAATAGAAATTCCAGTCATAAATCAAGAGAATCACAGTATTTAGTCTTAACCAGCTGCCTAACTCTTCAAAGACTGGAATAAGAGAGTTGTCTTTTCTTCACTAGATACATGTTTGGTACTGCAGACGAATATTTTTTAGCAAACCAAGGGTAGAAAATGTTCCTCAGAGAGCTGTCTTTGCAGTTGCATTATTGCAATGTTATTGACCAATGCTTTCAAAATGCAGAGCTTTCATTACCTGTTGGGAATGATCTGTTTTTCAAACCAGTGTAAAAATGCCTGAAGTTGGGTGTGATCACATTTGGAGGTCCTGGGAGGTAAAGGCAGATCCTAACTGGTTGTTCACTTTCAGCGCAGGGATATAGTCCTTCCCATTGCCCAGATGGAATTATTTGTTTGTTTCTTCCCAAAGAAATTAACCCTGTGTTATGCTACAATGAATATCATGTCAGAATGAATATCAAAGTCATAACAGGTATTAAAATTTTAAGTAGTAGATATTAAAGTGAGATTTTAAAGGAAAAATCTTTATAGCAGCATTTCTGAAGTTTAAAATCCATTATTGCTATGGATTTACCTATTGATTTAGTTGCTGACCTTAAAAATATAATCAAGAAGTGTTCTGTTGGGAAGATAATACTCTGAAGTAATCAAGGTATCATTTGGGTTGGCTTCTTATTGCTGTTGAAGGGGTTTCTTTACAATTTTAACTTCACAGGCAAGTATTTTTATACATGACGCTGCCATCAAGTGGCAATTGAGTAGAACCTCTATGTTACCCATCTCTAATTAAAATGTGGGTTTTTTTCTCTTTAATTAACAGCTTGGTCTGAAAGAAGGGAGTATTCTATACTTACTAATTGAAAAGAAAAAAATTATAAGTTTACTCCTCTCTGGACCAGTGTTGTCGAGGTAGATGCTCAAAGATGCTTTGAAAGAATTTGATTGCAGTGACATCAAATTTTGTTGACATTGATTTTTACATTAGCTTCAACAGACATTAGGAATCCCTCTCGTCACGTTGTGAACTATTCTGTGTCTTTTTGAATTTCCAGGCACCTTATTATATGGTTAAATCTTCTCTTTTATGGTCTCGTTTTAATCCATTCCATCAAAACTCCAAAAGTAGACTTGGTCAAGGACTTTAAGGTGCTGGGTTGAAAAGGCCAGAATTATCATAGACCCTAAACCTCAAGAAATTTACCCTTGAATCCAGAAAATGATGAGTGAATAAAACAATATCTTTACAGCAGTCCAACAATAGCATCTCATAAAGTAGAAAAAAGCTTTAGATGTTCAGGTTTTTTTGGGAAGAGTTCATCAGAGCACAAACATTGGCATTCACCAAATACCCCCAGTTCACTTCCAGTGGTATGGGGCTGTTAACCAATTTAAGACAAGTAATGATAAACATCCCCATTCTCCTGAAGATCATTTGCCTTCTTTCACCCTCTAGAAATAATAATAGAAAATCATGCGCACATTTGCATTTGTATTTACTGTGTTTGAATTAAAGCTGCAAACAGCTCTGATTCACTAATAACTGATGAAAGTGTCTCATTATTGAGCTACAAAACCTCCAACAAATTAATGGAAATTGCAAATCACCTTGAAAATTGCAGGCTCTTTAGTCCTATATTGAGTGCTGAGAAAACTGCATAAATAGCTTTGTTGCCTAACTCTTTTGTAAAAATAGTTTACTTATTACATTTTTTTTTAAACTGTGTCTAGTAATTAAGGCATAGCTAAGCAACATTTTTGTTGTTGTTGTGGTTGTTGTTGTGTTTTGTTTTCTTTACATGAACATTTAACATTATATTAGTGTTAAATATTACTATGTTTGGTTCCTTCTCTTTCATATAATATTTAGGAACCATGGATTCTCTGCTAAACAAATATTTTGGCGAATTTTCTCTCATGCCTCAAATTAGAGTACAGGATTTTCCATGTTCTAATTCTTTTCTGTACATAATAAATTTTAAAATCCATACACCCATGATGTTTTCCTACAAAATTAAAGGTTAATTAGAAGAAAGTATTTCATGAAAAGGAAAAAAAGACATGCTGTGTATTTCTTTGTTCACTCTTTGTTTGATTTTTATTCTATCTGCCTGATGCCAAATCTAAAACTAGTGCATGTTCCTTGTTAGGAGAAAATAATGTATGGGACGTGATCTCCAGCTGGTATAAAATTTGGTAGCCTCATAGTCATGGAAATGCACTTCGACAGAATATCAGTTGCATGTCTCTAAAAGATAGAATGATTTCTGCAAATTTCTAGATTTTCTTATATCCCCCCCTGCTCCACATTGCAGCTGCATCCCTCAAATAAACCTATTTGAGTTAAGGGAACATATTTCAGTTTAACATAGATTCGGGGTGAAAAATCAGCAGATTGTAATTTTGTCCAATTTGCCAATATATGAGTCATCATTAAGCTTGTGGTGAATAATCTGTCATAGTTTTTTGCAAACAATAGAGATTTTTAAAAATTTTATAAGGCAAAGGAGACAATATTTTTGTATGTAAAACTTCATATAACATTTGCACTAGCATAATGTAATTATGAAGGTAAAGAATGGGCACTTAAAGACTTTTTTTCCCTACATTTGAAGTCACTTGAATTACTGGAATACGAAAAGTGTCGTGTGCTGAAGCACCATCTAGTTAGTGCTAAGAGAAATCCCAAAATTTAACAAAATCTTTGAACCTCCAGGAACACAACTGCTGCTATTAGCTGGCAGGTGGCTTTTACTAGGAAAGCTTTTATGTGTCTTTCCAAATTGGTTCATTCCTAGGCTGAATGACCCATGAGATGTCCATCATTAGCTCTGTCCAACAATAGAACTTGAAGTAGCAAAGAATTGAAGTTTCTGTTTTTCCTGCCTCATTGTTGCAGGGTTGATGAGTGAGGAAAAAAAAGGTCCCTTTCATTTTCTCTTCCTCTTTTTCTTCCCTCTAAACCACCACCTTCTGTTTTTTCCTTTTGTACTTTCTTGGTATTATTAGTAATGTATCCACAATTCTTGCTCATCATTTTCATTCTACTCCACCACCCCAATTTTGGTCCTTTTGCCCTTGGCCACTATCTTTACAATTGATAGCAGCTTGCTAGACTTTTGCACCAAATGATGAAAGATGAAGTATTACTGCATTTTAGCTTCTTCATGCCCAGTCTGGAGACTCAATTACTACCCCCCAAAAGCTGTGAAAACATTAATGTTCTTTTGTTTGAAGCCCACAAAAGATTTTTTTCTTTTTTCTGTGTCTATGTCCTCTCTTCCGTGTTCTCTCCACTCCTTAGTCAGATAAGCAGTGGATACTAGAAGCTTTTGAAACATCATTTAACTGAAGAAAATGAGTCAGCTTACTGTCTAGGTCTTTGCATGCACTTGTCACACTTTTGAAGTAGGTTTTGCCAAATATCATCATTTCCAGCATCAATTAGAATGCAGGTGAATTCAAACTGAGCAGACCGCTGTCTTTCTTTTCTTCTTACTGCGGTCTTTTTTGGGGGGGGTTGGTTTCGTTTTTTTTGGTTTTTTTTTTTTTTAAAGAACTCAATTTTTGAGAAAGATTTGGCATGTGTAGAAACCCATTCTTCAAATATTGGCTCCTTAAATATTGTGATGTTGGAGGGATTGTTGCACACTGAGATTCTACATTGCGAATGTACACAGTTATAAACAAAAACTCTACATTTGATTGTTCATGAGAATTGATTACTCAGGAGACTCGAGTAACAAGCATGTGTTCCCCATCAGGACTTGCACACAGCTTCCTAATACTGATGGAAACTGTATGTGTTGAGCAGATGGGATAGACCATGCTCACGGCTTGAAAAAGGTTTTGCAAGGCCTTTATCATAAGTGAATTCCTGTTTTCTGGGTTTCACATTGGAATGGTAATTTAACTTCACATAGAGTAAATGTAAACCAACTTGTGATGATGTGACTAACTGCAAATTACTTTTCATAGCTGCTACTTTTTCAGCTGGGATGCAGGAGTTGCCTTAGATTAAACTTGAAACTTCTCCAGTGACAGTAAAGTGCTGTCTAAAGTAACTAATACAATGCAGATGGGAGTGGAATAAAAGCTGTGTTTATACATAAGGAGGCATTGTCTCAGGAAGGGTAGTCTCTATGCAGAGGTTAATATTTGTATAAATAACTGTTATTGAACATGAAGTATGAATTTAATTTATGCAAGTCATTGTGTTTCATGGAAATTTCATTTGATAGTTAGTGGCAGTCATGAAAATGTAGAACATCAAAATAGTATGACAAAACTTATTAAGTACATTTCCAGCGTAGTATTTTATTGCTGTTGTTTTGATGAATGATCAATTACATTGCTTTCCTCTACTTCATGTCCTTGTAAAACCTGTTCTGCTGTACTACAAACCTAAGAAAAACAACATAATGTTATGATTTTTTTTTTTTTTTTTTTTTTTTTTGCCTAGTCAGGATGCTGGAGCTGCTGGTCTTTTCTCTTGGGCTGTCATAGATGTACAGTAATAACAGGTAATACCTAAGCTTCATTATCCACTGCTTATTTGTGTAGGTAGTTGCTGGCAAAGACTAAAAGAGTCTAGAGATGTACTATTTGTCTTGTGTTGGATTTGGAAGGAGAAGGCTCTAGGCAGCCAGTTTTGCATGAAGTATACAATAATAGTATTGTATATGTTATTTTAGTCTTGTGTTTTGTTTCGTCTACAGGCAGTTTATAGGTGGATTTATATTATGCAAATAAAGGCTTTAATTTCCAAACCCTCTGAAGTAATATTTTGAAAACCTAGCTATATTGGTGTACGATGCACATGAACACCAGCTATTTTGATGTTGGATATCTGAAGAATTTCTCACCCATTACCAGGTTTAATTTTGGTTGTGTGTCAATGTGCAGAAGAAGAAATTCCTGCTGAGCAGGATTTTGAAATCATAAATGTATGCAATACCCAAGTGGCTTTTTTCCTCTCCAGAGTTTGGAATATAACCCAACACAGGTTTTTTCAATCTCCTGGTGTAGCTGGTAGGCTCTCTGCTTGATATTAAGAGTCAGTACCATCATGACTCCTAAATTCCTTCTGTAAGTGATTAAAAGGCTGATAAACAGGCCCTCCCCCAGACAAGAGCAATGCATCCATCTGTGCTGTGCCAGCTGTACTTAAACAGGTGAGACTGAAAGACCAGGAAGTGGTAACTTCTCTCCATATTGGTTGTGTAGGGTCCTTGTTCTCTAAGAGAAATTTTTGTCTGAAAAGTTTATATTAAAAAGTGAAAATATTTAGAGTGTCAACACAGCATCGACTTAAAGGCATAGGCATTGGCAGAGTGACTGGTTATTTAAGCTTTGCAGTGAAGCAAGTAGCTTAGAACTCCAGACATTAGTGCTTGGGACTATCTTTGTGAAGTCTGCAGTGAAAAACTAAATCTGATGCCCTGTCTCTCCAATTTACACAAAAATGGCACTTCAACCAACCACAAGTTTATTCTGGATATTCAATTGAAACTTGTTCAATATTTATTTCTACTCTAGATGAACATTACAGGCAATGAGAAATTGGCAAAAATTACAGGCTCAGAAATTGAGTCCAGTTTACATTAATTTATGATCAAATGCTTTCTTTGATTGCTGCAAAGGTGTATCTTAATTCACTTAGCAAGAACTAATATTTTGCATATTAGTGCATTATTACTTGATTATAAATCAGTAGGAACATTGTCTGTCTCAATTTTAGAGAAACTAAGATGTAGACAACCAAAGGCTTGACTTTACATGTCCTTTCACATGCCAGTTGAGCCTTGTGCTTTTCCATCAGCTGAAATCTGGAGCAGAGGAGGTTGAGTTATATCCCATGGGGTACCCATTGAGCCAGGAATGGGGTTAGAAGGAAGCACCAACAATCCAGATCTCTAGTCTCCTTGAGCTGCTGTATCACATATCACACTCCTCTAGAACTGCTCAGTACTGTGCAATGCTGTAAATAGTAGTGTTTGGAGGGGTTCATTACCAAAAATCTTCATTATTTATTTTCCTTGCTGCCCTTTTTTTTTTTTTTTTTTTCCTGTTTAACTGCTTTTTAGAGAAAGCAATAGAAACTAAGTCCATGCAAGATATTTACCTGTGGAAGAAAAAATGAGAACTGTCTCCCTTTTTCAGAAATCATAACTACAGAAGAAATTATAGTGGTAGGAGAACAGAGCTAAGCTTGTGTATGAGCTCAGGGATCTTATGTGCCAATGCTGAATTTGACTGACAAAAAGGGTGATGTTTGAGACAAGAACAGCCTTTTTGTCTGGCAACACAATAGGATCTTCTTCCTTGATGGATTCTCAGCACTACTCAGTATAATAACATGATAATTGGTCCCAAAGAAGGAATGAGTAAGATTGGATGGTGGTCTTTGGGGACCCAGTTGTGTTATATCTAATCTAATTATGTTTGATACTGACTTTTTAATACATATGGTAACTATTTCCTTGGCTTGGAACTAAGGCTTATATGCAAGCTTGATATTTGCTTGGTGTCTGTTCTAAAAGCACACAATTTTTTTTTTTCTTAGGAGAAACCCCAGCTATATCTGTCTCATGTCATGCTGTATTCTAATTCAAAACTAAAACTGATTTGTTCCAGAAGATGTCTTGAAGCATAAATATGTTGTGGCTTGTGGAAATGTGGGAGGTGTGATGGAAAGAGCAAATGTCTATAGATTGTGCTTCAAAAAACCCCTGCAACTTGCTACAGAAGAGACATAGTAAGTTATTGCTGCCTTGGAGCAACAACCCGCAGCAGGAATTCACCCTTTTGCATGAGACAATATAAACATTTTAGTGGATTTATGAGCATAAAGGAGCATCTGGAGATGATGAGATTGTGCAAGACTAATTTTAGAGGCTGAATTAAACTAACTCCATAGCTACAAAAGTCACTGCCATGTTTTCTGCTCTTGTTTAAAAGATGTCTATGGACCAGAGCAAGCCCAGATTTCCTCACCAAATGGAACAGAAAGGTTTAGTGCACTGCTGCTGGTGGTGGTGTGGTGGGCACTGCCTTACTGAGAGTATTACAAAAATCCTTCATGAAACATAGTTGTGCAATAGGATTTCTGAGGCAAGTTTCTTCTCAGCTGTTAGCATCTGGGTTCCATTTTGCCATGAATAGGTGACTGTCTCTTGGATTTATTTATGTTTCTCACTTTTTAATAGAGAGTATAGCATGTATTCCTGTTTGCTAGGAGGCAGCTGTTGCTATTTTCCTTTTTCTTTTTCCTCTTGTATTTCACCATTGTCTTCAAGCTTCAAATAAGCATATTATAAATGAAACATATTAATGAAATCAGTGCTGTGTGATGTGCTAATGCAGTAGGTAGTGAAATAAATTTGTTTGAAGTCAGTTTCAGTTTTGGAAATTTAACTCACTCCCCTATTTTCAGAAGTATCTGAAACACTGAAATGTATGTTCTTTTTTGTGTTTAATTTTTAATTTTTTCTCTGTCCCCAGTGACTCTTACTAGTGAAAGGCTTCCAGCCTAGCAGTGATGGTTATTGAAAGTTCAAATAACAGAAGGCTCAGTTTGTGAGGAAACTCACAGCCCTTTAGGAACTCAGAGACTCCAGTGCCATTGACTTGCAGTGTTATGTCATAGTTTTGGCCACCATCTCTTCCAGAAGCAGCTGACGCACAAGTGGAAGCTGGAAGTTACTGATCAGCTCACAGTGATTAATAAGCAGATTACAACCTGTATAATGCACCATTTTCTGGGACCCCCTGGCAATTTACTTAGGGCTTGGGGATAAAAAGGATAAAATCCTGATTCCTTTTAAATCAATTAGAATTTCATCATTAACTTGAAGTCAGGAATCACATAAAGTACTGGACCAAAACTGTGCTTCTAAACATAGAAGCAACAAGGTTCAAAATAAGTCACTCTAAATGAGTATCTGAAATCAAAACACAAAACAAACAAACAAACAAAAAAAGGCATTTGGATGATATGTACAATATGCTTTCTACCAGCTCCCCAGTAAAAGAAAGGTAGTTCATGACCAGAGAAGCCTGTTTTCCTATGAATCCATTCTTTGAGGTTAACAGAACTTTGATATTTTAAAAAAGTATGTGAGTCTGGTGGAAGTTTTCTCCATGAAGTAATGAAACAGTTAGCAGTTTTTCTTCCACAGATTTTCCATATTTACTTGTGAGAATGCCAGCAAAATTTCACTCCTCTCTTCATTTGACCTATATTTTTTATGGAATAGAGATCTCAACACTACTGAGTTTCTAAAGAGTACACCTGAAACCTCCAATCATAAATTTGATCAATACTGGCCAACAATTTGAAGAGGTTTAGTTGGCATAGATGCCCATGATGTAATTGCATACACACTCAGCTCCCTAACCTCAAAATCAAGGGAAGAAAATGAATGTGTTGTTTCTACCAGAGAATCATTTGAAGAGCAACCAGAGATTTTATACAACAGGAACTGCAAATACGCTTAGCTGTACTAATGCTTCATTTATTAGATAGTAAGAATTCTAAACAGCTTTCTGGAAGGAAAGAGATTTGTATTTGTCAGCAAAGCTCTACTAGTTACTGGTTCCAGTGCTGCCCTGTGTTTCTTAATGTGTTGCCCAAAGCTGAAAAAAAGTGTGTAAAAGTGAAAGAAATGCCAGATACCACCTTCCTCTCTGGCAGCCACAGTGGAGCAATTCTGACAATAGGACTCATCCTATAAACCAAAACAGGAATAAATTTTCAATGGGCTCTCCAAGAAGGAGAAGGTTGTGCAAGTTTTCTGATAGTTATACTGTGTTTCAATGAAAAACATTTGTGTTCCACCCTTATACAGATAGTCTTGTCTTCCTTTATGACTGTGTCTATCCACCATAGTTTATCTGCATCCTGATCTTGTCCTGTCTTGGATATCTTCCTTGCTGGCTTTGCTAAGAACATCCTTCCCTTCCCCTCGTTTTCAATTTTTGTCTGTTGATTTGGCCATATTACCTTCTCTTCTGCCTCAAGGAGCTGGCAAAGCTTCACTCCAGCCTGTATTTTGCTTTTTATCTTGCTTTTACTTCTGTTCTTTTCCAGCCATGCTAAGTTCAGTGTTGTCAAAGTCTTTCTAGAGATATTGCTGTGGTTTTACCTTTAGTGCAGGGCAAAGTGAGATGTGAGTTCACAGGACAAATACACTCCTTGCTGAAGAATCACATTTTCTTTAGGGGGCCTGCAAATTCATCTTGTGATAAATATTTGTCTGGACAGAGAGAGAGAGGAGGGAGACTGCAAAAACTGTTGTGTTTGCCTCACCTATCTGCTATTTTAATATTTCAGACTTATAAGGTGTAGGTAACTGCATTTCTTGTAGTAATTGCACATTCTTTCATGGCATTTCAGACGTGATGCAGACTTCTGCTGCACACTTTTATATTTACTATAAAGGGTTGGGTTCATTATCTGTACCTTTTGCTTTTTAGGTGGCTGTATTCTTCTATTTTTATTTTTTTTTTTTAATGATTGAGGAAATTATAGCAACATGCTATAGTTTTTGAGACTAGCCAGCAACCTTCTGTGGCAAGGTGAGAGGAAACAAAGTTTTGGCTTAAGTACTGTGCCTAAGTTTAGGTGTAAGTGCTGAAAACCTGTAGGTGCCATGTTGAACTGTGCAACATGCCCAGTGCTTCAGAAGCCTCTATTGATTTTAAATGTGTATGGGCTTTGTTTCTGTTGCTGCAACTCTTGTTTGACTTTTTTAGAATTAGAAAAGATGTGCCAACCTCCATGCCATACGCCTGATGCTACTAATGCCCATGGTTTTTTTTCAGTCTCATATGCTTTCATATGTAAATTGGCTATCAAATTCCACCCTCAGTTTTAACCTGTAATAACTTAATTGCTTACAGTGCAATTTGCACTGCTGTAACTTAGATCAAAATCTGGATGCATGTGTGAATGTGTGCTCTTATGTGCACACGTAATGCCTGCTTCTTAACATATAGATACAGATATAGATAGATATAGATGTATGAACTTTCTTTTTACAGTTGAAAATGAGAGGGAGAATCTGTTGATTAATTATATACTGATAATTTTAGAGCAATAGCAGGAGGAAAATAAATAATTTGAAATAGTAGGTGGACTTTTGGAGTCATGCCCACACACACGCCCCTTTCCAGTTTATTCTGATTCTTGTCTGTCCCAAGCAGAAACTTTTCTTCTTCCCCTGACTTGCAATTCTGAATTTTTGCAAGCCTCAAATCTCATTTTTAGTTGACTTTAGGGAAAACGGAGGCAGAGATATTGTTTAAAAAAATAAAAAGAAAAAAGTGAAGAAACACCTCCCCCCCACCCACTAAAGAGCTATCCCAGCCCCCACCTCTGTACCACCAGCCCAAACATGAAACATATTTCAGCAGAAGTGCCCCAGCTCTATCATATGTGCTGTGCAGAGTCATCATGGCCATGGTGCATAGCTGAGAGCCGGAAAGCAAACAGCTGCTGTAGCCTGATTTGAGTTAAAATAGTGTCAGTGTTTAGTCTGGCGCAGTGCTTCAGGAGAGATTGGCAGCTGGGTCAAACAAAGTCATTCCATTGGCTCCCTTCCCAGTAAGCTTCTGCTAGTATTTAGGTACTAGTGCAGCCTAGGCCCCTTTTCTCAGGGATAGCCTAACATCTGACCGCACCCTCTTTGCTTTTTAAAAAATGCCTTTTCACTCTTTAAGATAAATCCTCTATTATACAATCTGCCACTAATTGTGTGTTAAGACTGTTTTTCTCTCGAAAGCTGACGCATCCTGCTCTCAACGTGGTCTAGGAAGCGGGCTGTTACAGTGCTGGATTAATAAAAGGGGCCTTTATGGTTTGTGAAAGAATATCTCTGTGCTTAGGCAGGAAACTTTTTGATCCACAGAAAAGCCAGACGACATCTAGGTAAGGCTGTGTATCAAATCTGCTTTTATGGGAGAGTGGGGCAGCGAGCGCTGTTAATTACAATTGCTTCAAGTTTGCATGCCCATTTTGATAAGCTTTTTTAGAAAGTTTAGGAAATAGCTACTTCTGCATCTCGAGCCCTTTCTCTCCTCCCTCCTCCTCACTCCTCCTATGCCTTTACTGCTTGCAAAAGCTTGTAATGATCTGCTTAGTTTTCACTGGAATACACGCGGACGCTTCGCTTCTTTTTGGAGAGGGGTTTCTTGCAGAGGCGCAGAGAAAAAAGTTCTGCTGTTGGACCCAAATGCTGTTAGAAGTGGAGTGGCTGGGGAGAATTTACAGGGAAAGCTTTCCACTGTTACAGGCTGCCTGTGCAATCATTTAAAAGTAGTTGAAAACTGCTTTGAACTAACAAGGGTTTAATTACGGAAAAGTTTAACGTGGCGATGGAAGGAATATTAAGTAAGTTGTCTTTGTCTCATACTTTTTAATTTTAGTTGTTGCTTTAGCCTGTTGGGTCACATTTTTTGTCAGCGCTGAAGGCTGCCATGAATTGGTAATGAGGGCCCCTTTTGCACATGATTTTGGCACTTGGCCAAAATCAACTTCCCAAGGCAAGCTTTCTCTAAAAGAACCTGAAGCATTTTTTTGTGATTAGGAATCATGTCTGAAAGCTGCCACAACCAGTTGTGTAGGCATGTCAAAATGACTTTATACAGTATATCTGAAGCATTCGGGGGGGAGGGTCTGTTTTTTCCTCGTGTACCAAATTGTTGCTATTATCATTCTAAATTTCCGCAGCTTGCGCACCTCCAAAAACCAGGCTACTGAGAGCTAAGGCATAATGAGGATCGTTGGTATCTTTGTATTTTTCAACATGCCAGAGCAGCACTAATTTTCACATTTAAGCAAGATACAGTGTTAGGGGTTAAAACACTTGTGGATGTAAAGCAGATGAATCTTTAAACTTTTAATCTCAGTAAATTATGCTCAGTGAACAGTAAGTAATGATATTTTCGAGAAGTTTCTTTGTTTGAATTGTATGAGTGGAGCTTTTTGATATATCTATTTGAAAAATACATGCCTGGGTCCACTGGGGGGAAATTTGCAAAGAAAATCTTGGATGTGCCTTTGGATTTATCCCATTTCCTTGAAATCTGGGTATGGATCTCATCTGTGAGACAGGGAACAGGAGCTGGGTAGTCCTTTGTTGTTAAAAAGGGGGAAAGGGAGTTAGTCTAAACATTAGTAAGGAGCTGCAAAAGTTCACGTTTCAAGTGTGCTCGGAGTTTTGAAATTTGTGGAGATCATCAGTGCAATAAATGGGTTATTGTTCCTTGCTGATATTATATAAACAAGTTTGGCACTGTAAGTGAATACATTATTATTGCACACTTGGACGTTCTGTGAGTTTACTCTGGGAATTGAAAATTAGGGACCTCCTATTACACACTGTGTATGCTCTACTCCCAGTGTCGTTTCCACACGTGTTCAATGCAAAGACAAAATGCATTAGGCAGCACTTTTGTCAGGTATTTTTTTTATCTTACATTTCTGCACTTGTGGCTGTAGGCGAGGAGTTGCTGGTTCTTTCCTAAGTGTGCTGTTTATTTATAAGCAACACCATCTTTCGGCAGCAATATCAATATGGAGCAGCCTTTTCGCACCTTCCCTGCCCCCTGCCCCCAGCCTTGATCCCTTTTGCTGCTGTTAAAATGGGCTTTGCAGGTATTGTCTTTCTTCTGCTAAACTGTATTTTCTGTAAGGTGTTGGGGGCGTGTGTGTGTGTTTCCTTTATTACATAATGCAAGACACAGCTACGCTGGGAGAAAACTCGAGCTTTGCAGACTCCTCAGAATCGGTACTTTCATGTAACTTGGCTGGGAGAGTTTGTTCATTGTTACAGTGCAGCAGACTGAGTTATAGGATTCAAAACTCTCCTACAATATTGTACTTGAAACGAAAATAAGCAGACAAGATGAACGTGTTGCAAAAGAATATATGGAGAACTGTAGTAAAATAAAACTCATATGGGTTAATTGGATTTTTCTGGGGCTTTTGAAAAAGTTTTACAACAGGGGAAAAATACGTCACTGTTGAATCCTGTTTTAATGTAAAGCATTGCCAGAAAATGAGCATACTGGCAATGTAAATGTAAATGTGATAGTAGAGTTTTTGCAAATCATTATGTAATTTATTTGCTGGTGCGTGGAAGTAATTTCTTCTGGGTTACTGGGTTAGGCACTGTTAATTTAAAATATGCACGTACCCACCTTGTTGCTGCAAAACTAACTTTAAAATGTTTTACTGTGATGTTCCTGGTTTTGCCTAGAAGGTTTTACTGGGAAATGCTAATGTACTGCTTCTAGACGTATTCCTTTCTATTTTGGTTGGTGAAGGGTTGTGTTATGAATCACAGCAAGTTATAATCCAAAATTTTTGTGAACAGTTTTTAAATCCAGAATAATTTTTTTTTCTGATAGCATGACTGAAATGTAAAGTCTAATATATGAAGTAACAAAGTTTTTCTTAAAAACTTAAAACATTTTAAATTTGGCTTTTGATTGTAGACACCAAAATAACATTTTCCTCCAAGAACAAATTTATTGTCTATATGAACATACCAAAAAGTCATGTTTTCATCAGATAAATCAGCATTCTGTGTTCAAAAGTTTAAAGTTTGAAATGCATAGACACTGGATTATATTTTAAAATCCAAACGAAGTAGATTGATCTTTCTTTATAAATAGGTTGATAAATAACTGGTTAGTTACTTTTCCTGACATTAAAAAAGGTGAAGAATATAAAGTATTCTCCATTGTGCCATTTTTATTTTTAACAGCTCTCAGGAATAATGTGTCTCTAATCTTCCTACTTGGAGGGCTTTGTGTTTTCTATTTGTTTGCAAACACATCATGAAAGACTGCAATTATAAAGCTTAACTTTGTTGTAATTTTGTATCTTAGATTTTGCTTCATAGAAATGCTGAACTCTCAGTTACCCATTTCAGTGCAGTAAATCAATGTATTTTCCATTCAGAAAACAATCTCTTGCTTTTTAGTTGGTGTTTTTATTGATCATTAGACATTAATATTTCATATTTTAGTAGTGCAGAATAAGTGGTACATATTGTTATGGTTTTGAATAAAAGTTACAAATGTATTCATAAAATAATTTCACTTATATGAAAGAAAAAGAGCTCTAAACATCGTGGAACACTTTCAATTTTTCAAGGAAACATCGGTCTTGAAAGAATAGCGTTATTTCTCAGTAGATTCTGCTGTGTGTTTTAAAACTTTAGAAGTGAAACAGGGCTCTTTTATTTCGTCTTACGGGTTTGTTGTTTTTTTTGTTGGGTTTTGTTATTTCTTTAGCAAGGATTTAATTCATATAAACTACTTTGTTCTATATGTTCTAAATTCCAGCAATGAGATAAATAAATTGCTGGATTGGATGGAACATAATTATTGAATTTTGGCAGAACTTCAGTGAACTCTGCCATGAAAGATTAATGTGCACAGTGTGCTCTTAGATTCTAAAGTAACAGAGTAAGATAAGGGGAGTGCATAACAGGCTCCAACCTTTGTGGTTTAGGGAAAATAGAAAACCACGGGCAAATGTTAACTTTTGGTATAAACTGCTAATGATAATGTTTTGTCATCTGGGTGATAAAAACTACGGGAGTAGACAAGAAAATCCAATTTAACACAAATTCTCTCCACTTCTTTCTTGCTCTGCTTCCCGTTTTTCAGTGTTAGAATAGCCACAGTTGCTCTATGTTCATAGGAAAGGAGAACAGAGCAGGCAGGGTACTTGCAGTAATGCAATGTCCTGATGGAATCCCTCCACATCCGCATGTGTCGTGTGTGGGTTTTTACTACAGTCACGATTTTGGTTTGTGATTATGGTGCATTCATTTCAGAATACAAGTAAAATTGTACTGGCTGGATGTAGGCTGCATGGAGTCATAGTAATGGTTGTGATTATTCCCTCTCTCTTCTTTCTCTACCAAACCCTGATTGCTTAAAACATTTGCTTCAATTGACAATTTGCAGTTATAATCACAAAATCTTATTCCTCTTGGCTTTTAAATAATTACTGCACCCAAATAATGTCTCTAATTGAGAACAAAGATATATTATCCTGACAGTCAGGCTCCTTTGGCAGGACCAATAGGATTGCAAAAACTTTTTAGTATTTTCGGGCAGTTTGCTATAGGGGAGAACAGGCACAACATCCACCCTGCTCTGGGGAAAGCGCTGCCGCTCTGCCGACTGCTCCCTGCTCCTGGGAGCAATCCTTGTGCCTGCTCAGCCTCTGCAGCACCCTGAAGCTGAGCCCACATGTCTTCTCTTCCTCAGAAATGTGCAGCAGCAACCACCAGGCCCTGGAGCTGGTTTCCAGGAGGGATTGGCAGCACGATGGGCAGGCTCCAGTGTGGCTGCAGACACAGGGGCTGCCTGACTGGCTGGGCACGGGGATATGGCTCAGTGCATCCAAAATGCCCAGAATCACAGGGAGCGAGGCAGGGAGGATGCATGGTAGGATTTTATCTCTGTTTGCTCCTTGCTTCCAGACTGTTAACCTGCTGCTAAGGCTGAGTGTGCTCGGCTCAGTGTTTTTAAATGGCAGGTATCCAGAATCTTGGATATGTTTCGTGACTTCAAAGACATTTCTTCTCTCCTTCCCGGTCACATCCTTAAGCTCATGATGACAGCGTTATGAGTTAAAGATATATATATATATACATATATATAGTTAACTATAGTATAACTATATATCTATTGTTAACAGTAGTATAACTATTTATACATAGAGGTAGTATAACTACTTATATATAAATAGTTAAAGAGGTATATACAGTCAAAGAGGTATAAGGGCAAGGGACTGATCCAGTGCCCATTGCAGTCAGCAGAGAGGATCCCACTGACTCTGTGTCTTTGGATCCCACACCCTGTGACCTGGCTGTTCTCCCCCCTCAGTTCCTGATGGCACTAGCATGACTAGCATTGCCATCCTACTCAAGCAGCTTCCTTGTCTTCACTGGCACTCCTCAAGAAGGAAGGTTTACTGAATAAAAGGCTTGAATGTGCCTTCCTTGTGTTGTAAAGAAGCAGAATCCGAGTGCTTATTTTGGCTATTTACAGTCCTTTCCCTTGTCTTTCTCCCCTTCTGGAAATGGCTTTTTTTCCTGACCGTGATTTATCAATTCATATCACCATTTCAAGTGGAGTTCAGTATGTGCAGCTACCTGTCTTCTAGTGTATCCCCAATAAAATGCTGCATTTGTGTATGTCCACGATGAAATGAATTTGTATTCTAGCCTATTGTTTTGATAATCAGGTGCAATTTTCTTTCAGTAAGGTTGATTTCAAGATACCTTCATCTTCAAACAAAAAAAGGATACTTTTATCTTTTTTTATAGAACCGTAGAATGCTTGTCTTTGTTTGCCCTATACATGTGTTTAGTTGTAAAACCTTTAACAAGTTATATTCAGAGTGTGCCTGTATTTTAAAGCAGACAATGACCCTTTTTTCTTTTAACTAATTCTAATTCACAGAAATGAGCATTGTTTTTAGTAATGCAAAAATGTTACCCCAGATAATTAAAGAATAGTAGTAGGAATATTGTGCCTTCTTTGCATGGCTAATAAATGTGAAATCAAGTTATGCTTTTACAGCAGTGGGCTTATGGACTGTTAAAATACTCAATCTTAGGACATGATAGATATTTTTGCAGAAGTTGCATAAACGACCATGCCAACACCCCCTACACAACTTAAATGCCTAAGAGTCGGCCAAATGTTGAAATGCCTACCAGGTGTGGCGTGTGAGGCTCCGAGATGAGCAGACAAAAAGGTGCATTAAAGCAAATGCTGCTGTTCCCTCCGTGCTGCTGCAGGAGCTGCAGCTCCCAGGGGTGCTGGTCTGGGGCGCCGGGCCCCGCTGCCCCGGAGCAGCTGCGCGGAGCGAGGGCAGGAGCCAAGCCAAGGCACTTGTGACTGCACACAGCATTTGTTCTGCCTGCTGGAGAGGGAGCTGGTTTGGGCTCTGAGCTCTGCTCTCAGCCTTTCTCTGTCTTTCAGCTGCGATCCCAAAGCTCTTGGCAGAGTGTGGAGAAGTTATGTGGGCAGAGGACTTGGAGAAGGATCCTCTGAGGATCCTTCACGAGTTACAGCAAAATTTAACACCTGAATGACACGTAGAAAATATGAGACACGTGAATGTGGGTTCTTAGATCTATAACAATGTGAAAACTTTTCTTTCAAACATGGCAATGGATTATTAAGCAGAATAAATTATACTACAGAGTTGTTTGGGTGCTTTTAAAGTTATCTACACATTGTGAAGGTCAACAGAGCAAATTATCCTGAAACATCATCTGTAAAATGGCCTACCTTGCATTTTACAAGTTTTCACATCCTGGTGGTCATTTCTGAAGACTCTGTCCCTGGGCATTCCACATCTCCCAAGGGAGAGCATTACAAAAGTTTCACCTTTCCCTTCCACTGGGACTTATAAAATCTTGCATGTCAACATCACAGTCTTCCAAAATGTAGAAGGAGTGTTGTGAAGAAGAATTTTGCAGGCATCTGAAACGTTTTTGATTTTGTTTTTTTTTTTGATTGTGAGAAATGAGGAATGGTGATGTAAAAACAGCTGTTATGCTTGGGTGGGGCAAGATGGAGTAGGGGAGAAAGATTTGAGTTTAGAAAACCCAACCAAGTCATCATGTAACTCACAATGTTTGCAACCTATGAAAATATTGATGACAGAATTGAAATTGCGTTATGCTGGCAGATCACAGCTGAAATTGCTTTTTGTGGTCTCAGAGTATGGCTGAAGCAGCAGAGTATTTGACTAAAATACCTCTGTATTAATGGAAGGGAAGGAACAGGTACCAGAAAGTAACTCCAAATACTTACAAGGTATCTCATTTGGGGACATGTATTAGTTTGGTAAATTCCAATTCCCAGCCTGGCAATAATGATAGTTACTGTATACCCTTTATGACTTTCAGAGCAAGAGAAGCCAACTTGAGGAGCTTGCACATTGTGATACCCTCAGTGGTAAGTACCCTGCAATCAAGTTTATTACATTTTTGTAGAGTGGAGGCCTTTTCAAGACCACACTTGATGCAGCTTAGTCGCACAACAGCTTCAAATGGCATTCTGGAATAATAGGGCAGTAATGTGATACAGTCTATAATGAAAATCAGTGTAAAGCACAGGTGGTTGCAAGCATTTGTGTGGTCAGATATAAAACCTTCGCCATGGGTACAAGCTACTGCTTTCCCACTTGAGGAAAATGTAATTAAAAGTGGTTTCCAGATGTGCTGGCACACATCTGCTGTTTTTAAAAGGGAATTTTGCAAATACAAACTGAACCGTGTTGCATTCATCCTTATAAAGCTGTTGATGGTTTTTCAGGTAATAAAAAGATTGGAGGCATCAACACTCCCTCTGTAAAACTGAGGTGTCTTTAGACAACAGCATTTTGTGTTCACATTGTGTTCTTAGGGTTTTCTGTGCTGCGTTCATAGCTGAGCTGTGGCAAAGACGCAAAATTTTTCTGGACAAAAATTAACAATTATTTCTTGAAAACATAAGAGTTAACTCCTTGCTAGTGATTTCATTTTTTACTGGGTAGATGTAGAAAATTTGTATGGTTTTGCTCATTTGTTTGTTTTCAGTGCAGTGAATAAATGATATTGTAAAACATTAGGATTCAGTTTCTTTAAACTAATTTTCAAGCTCTGGTAATAATCAGGAAACAAGAAAAATATGATATGTTGAAAATAGACCTTCAATTTTGCTTGACACAGAAAGCAGAAAAAACTCTACTTATAGGCTTCATGATGCATCCTTAGTTGAAATATCTGGAAGAAAGCAAATCAGAAAACAAAAATAGAAAAAAGATAGGTTTTAAAACATATCAGAAAGAAGATTACAGATATTTTGTTTTAGCTAAATAAGCAACCTGTTTGTCCTAATACCCCACTGATTTTAGTAAAGCTAGTATTTCCCCTGGAAATGTTGTTATTAAAATAAAATCCCTCTTTCAGAAGTAAGTTTTTGCAGTTCCAGAGAAGTTTTAGTTACTGCTGCTGCTTGGAATAAGCATAAGGGAAGAATGCTGATGTTGTGCCTCCTACTTTCTTACTGATTCTTCTAGCATTGCAGAGGAGGTTATAACTATGATTTGGAGTTGGTTTTGAAAAAAATCAAGGATATGATCTACTTGTCTGAGGGTCTTAGACTATTGATCAGGGTGCTAAATTATGAGAGAAGGCTTTTTAGGAGGTCCTGTGTAATACTGCCACACCTTTCCATGTATTTTCTTTACTTACTTGCACAGATGTGACTTGTAGGCTCCCTTTTCAAGTGAGAGCCTAATCCTTAGCAATTATCTTAGGGAAATACTGACACTAAGTCAAATGGATTTCTGGATATTTCCTCTTAGTTGGACTCTTTCATACAGCAGTTGCTTTTCTCATTTAAATCTTTCTTTCTTGACTAAGCAGAATCTAAAATCTCTTTTTAAGTGTGTAAATGTCAGTATAATTTGCAGAAGATTTACTCAGAAAAATGGCCACTGAGATCAAATAATTTTTAATATAAAACGTAACATATTGTCTATACTTAAGTTTTTGTATTAGCTTTTCTGTCTGACACCTTTTAGGTTCTTGCAAAGGCATTGATGGATTCAGAGGGATGAAAAAGCAACCTCAGCAGCAAATTGTCCCGTGTGTTTGATTTTTCTGGAATAATGTAATAACTTGCTGTGGTCCTGGTGCTGCTAAACAGGAGTGCTCTGGCTTTAACAATTTCATGCCTCTGAGACAAAGGGTCCAGATCAGCTCATGGCATCTGGCCTGTGAATGGGGACTTCTTGAGGATGCAATGAAATGGATGACAATCAATAAGAAGGATATTAATAACATCATATTTAAAATGCTGATTTCATCAATAGTGCTAGAACATCTGACCTTTTTCTTTTAATGCATATACATTGTGATGGCTATGATATGTTATAAATGTTCTATTGTGGCATAAAAACTTCAAATTTGTTTTACAAGAATATATTTACTAACACATACACATACACATACATTGAATATTAAACCACATTTAAATCACTGTTTGCCCAGGAGGTAGGATTTTAGCACTGAGCCCTTATGTTTTGGGTATTTTTCTGGCAAAATGCCATTTGACATGAAACCTAGAAAGGCCTAAAAGAATATAGATATTCAGATGTGAAAGTGTGCTAAATGAACACTACCTGGCACTTAAATTATGCTCTGCTGCAATTAAGACTTGTTAATAGTCACTGCTCTGAACTGGCTGCTCACATCAGAGACCAGCCCTGGCCAGACCCTCACAGTTTTGTACATAATCATTTTGTATAAAGGGTCAGTTTCCATAGAAGGTCAGGTGAGATAGACAAAAGAAGTAGCTTTTTTCTCAAAAAAATAAAATAGATTACTTAAATGCTGGGGAGGTTGCATCCTTGGCAAATGCAGAATTTTGAGTGCTTTTTGATTATTCACATTCCTACTATTTGAAAAGTAAATGCTGCCCTGAGTGGGGGAGATGCAGAAAAGTCTTTTGGGGCTCTGCATCAAGTGAAAAAGGCATTTCATTGGATAGCAAAGGTGCTGCCTTGACTCACAGATGCAGGAGACAACCCACCGAAGATGTATCACCCCTCAAGGGCAGCAAACCTGTCCACTGTAGCTCAAACAGATGAGGCACTGCTCCTCTGGGTATAAACCTCTTGCAGACATACAGAACAATTCTATGAGAGGCCAGGGAGTTGATGAGAATGGAGGGGAGAATCTGTTACATATATATGTGACACCATCACTACTGTGTGTTGCCAATTTGGCAAGGATTTCCTCTTCTGAACATCTATATCCTGTTTTTTGGGTAGTACTCCAGATTCAACAAGTGCAGTGCTCTCCATTCCTCCATTCCACCCAGAAAAAGAATTGAGAGTCCGTGCTTGATGCTGCATCTTATCTATGCTTTTTTTTTTTTTTCCTTGGGTTTTGAACTGTTGATACTAATATTTTCTTGTAAATCAGGAGCATTGCCAGCACTTTTTAAGCCTCCCAGATACCCATTCTATTCTGCACCTTAAATGAAAGACTTCTGGCTGTGGCTTCACAATCAGTTTCTGTAAGAATATGGTCTATAATGTTACAGTCTTGGCTAAGGCCTTGGAAAGACTAAGCCACAGGAAAAAAATAGAATACTCTTTAATATTAAGACTGATTTTTAAAAAGTATGTCCCTAGGATGAAAAAAATCAGGGAAGAGAAAGACACATTCAAAATATTGCTAAAAATTATCTTGAAATATTTTGATGAAATGACTTTACAGAACTTGAAGACAGATCAAAAGTAATTCTCATTATCTTAAGTTTCATAACTTTCTGATCTCTGAAATAGAAAAAGGATAAACTACCATTTACCTTATAAATAAAGGTCAAGGGAAGGTGAACCAGAACAAGTTATATATTTGCTATCAGAATATATTGCAATATTTCATTCTGTCTTGTTTTTCTACATCTATATTAGTCTTTGGGAGAAAGAAAACCAGAAAGATAATTTTGAACTTTAAACTAGAACTTTTTAATATTGAAAATATTTAAATGGAATATTTAAGCAATTTCAAAACCCTCTCTGCTTTTTTAAATGACAAATAAATTGACACATTTCCTTGCAAATAAGTTTGTTTTAAAAGAAACAGCCTTTTTTTGAGGCAAAATTGTCTAAAATATTTCCTGCTTACTCTATCATGTGACAAACATATATTTTGCACTTCTTCAATTGTGTCCTTGTAATTTTGTACAATGGGAAGCATTAACTAATTATCAGTTTAAGCTGCCAGTTTTCACGTACATTTTTAGAGAATGAAGTACATGATAGTAGAAATATATGGAAAATTTCGTTTCAAAGGCTTTTACTGTGGATCAGCCTCATATGCTCATAGAAATAAGACCACTGAAACCATCAGAAATGGTGTGCTTAGTGATTTACTTGAGTTTAGTATTTGTTACACCATTATAAATATATGAGACCTGCACACTGAGAGTTACACTGTAAATAGTTTTGAATATGATGCCTTAAGTTTTAGCTTTTACAGTTTTAAGAGTCTGTACTGCCTAAGTGTGTGACTCTGCACTTCATATAAAGTGTCAGCAATTTCTCCTCACAGTTTAGTTGGACAAAACAATCCTTTTCCAACCTGAGAACCAAGCACACCATTGCAGCTGCAGGCCCAAAAGGTTCAAACAGTGAATTGAGGAGAGCAATCTGGGAGGAAGGAACTTCATAACCTGAAGCTGTAACTGGACAATTTACCCCAATATGTAAATGGACCAAAACTTATAAAAGTGTGAGAACTCGCGACCCATCGTCCGTCTTGGGTAGAGACATGGCCAGGCTCTTGTACTGCCCAAGGTGTATCCTTTGAAAGCTTTTCAATAAATGTCTACTTCACTTCTTTAACTCTGTTTAGCCTCTGTTCAGGTAGCCTCTCCAGACATCAAATACAGCCATGCAGTATTTGCTGCCCTGAGCTTTCACCTTTGGGTTTTCCCCCAGTGCCTGGGAAACCTGTGCAGTGCATTCTGTAGCCAGAGCAGCTTGAACAGCAGCAAGACACAGTCCTTGGGATACCAAAGGTGTTCTCCAGGAAGCCCCATACCCGACTGTCCAGCTGGGTGACTCTCTGCCTTCTCCCAACATCAGCCCTGAAATCCTTTGGTATTTTGCTGCTTCCTAATATCATCCTGTTGAAATGTTTCAGTGTTGTTTAAGGAAGGCTCAACGACACAGCTCTTAGTGGGGTTGCCATTCAAAGTCATGCCCTGCTTTTTACAGGTCTTGTGAAGGAATATCTGCTTTCAGACAGAAATGTGAGCACTGTGCCTTCTATTCTTGTGCAGGGTCATCAGTTGTGGCAGTAGCACTGAAGACAAATATATCCCCTCCTCTCCTGCCTTGCATAACTATTTCTATTGTTTGCTAATCGAGTGCTTCAGAGTTGAGGCTGTTTCTGATCAGTGCTGCTTCAACTACTAGATGTACAGAAAAGAAAATATGTTCTGAATATTATTTTCACTTTTCTGTGAGACAGCTAGGAAAGGCTTTTCTTTTGAGCTATCCAGTGTCTTATAGAACTGCCTTCCAAGTCCAGATGATTAAAGGGATATTATATATCTCTGACAAAAGAGCTTTAGCTGTTCAGGGGCAGAACATGAGTTTCTCTCTCTGCCAGTAGCTCAGTAAAAATGCATGTCTGTGCAGTGTGTGCAGTTGCTGTTGACAGACACCCTCTGTTAGCTGGGAACATGTTGGTAGTCTGGAGCGTGATATCCCATTTTGGGCACTGGACAGCAAGAAGGGAGCAGAGAACAGCGACAATAATCAGAGATCCTGAAGGTCTGGTTTACATGGAATGTTTGAATCAAGGGGAGTCATTAGGAAAATGTGTCAGGAAGGACATGGATAACTGGTGGTGCCTTGTGGACACACAGAGGTTCCTTTGTGTTCTCTTCAGCTTCCTTCCCATTTCTTCCACCATTTTCCACATTCCCTATTACTTCACCCTGCCCACCCCAACACATACAGTTTTCTAACTTTTCAGGGGGAATTTATGCACAACGCTTCTAGTTCTTAGGCTTGTAAAGAGTTGATCAGGAGAATTTAACTTCTTTCATTACAATTGTCTTGTGTTCAGCAAACTCATTTGTATGGCAAGAACTACTTTTGGGATGACATTGTTAAAATAAGTCTTTTCAGCCTTTATCATTGCTCATGTTTCCAGCTGTATTTCTTGGTACAGTGCTGGAATACTTCCACTGCTTTCTGAAATAACAAGGAACAACCTTCCTGGAGGTCTTGGTCCAGGAGCAAATTGTCTCTGCTTTATCTTTTTCTCCATCCATTGTTCCCATGGGCATCTGAAATGTACTACTGAAAATTCAGTGTGAAAGTCTTGCTTCAGAAAAGCGTAAATAATGGGAAGTTCTTATCTAGCAAATTCTGGGTAGATGATAAAACAACAAAAAAACCCCCAAAACCAAAAAACCCCAAACAACCCAAGCCCTCAAAACCCTAACCAATTACAAACATTTCAGATTCAGCATGGCAGCTTCCTAAGTGGCTAAGAAAGTGCCCATGGGAAGATCCTGTACTTACAAAATAGTTGAAGATAAATTGGGATTTGAACATTGTGGTAATTTTTGTTTGGATTTTACTTTAGCCTTTTCTTACCACTAAGTGAAACAGACATGTACAATGCTAAGAATGTGTGTCTAATGCTAAACAAATCCCTTTGTACACAAACCATGGAGTCTGTATTTTGCCAGTGGATTCAGCAACATGCTATAATTAAGCTTTGAGAGCACACAAATGGTAAACCCTTGATAAAAATGGTGACCTGCAAAGTCTTACTGTGTAAGCTAGAGCTGCACTAGGATAGTGTATCTTCCTTTAAAATATGATGGACATTGGACACTGAGAAATGCATCAAATGCCATCAAAGTTATATGGATAATTCCTTGTCAAAAGTATTCAAATTAATATTCAAATTTGCTCTTTTGATGTGAATGGAGGAGTTTCTAGGGCAGAATATGTCCCATAACATGATAATAAACACCTGTTCAGCAACCAGGTGTCTTCCTCACTAAGTGCTGACTGTTTGCCTCAGTGCTCTACAAAGCAAATTTACAGACCCTGTCTGCCAAGGAAGTTCTCAAACTGGAAAGCAAATATAGGATGGAGACTAAATACACCAGGGCATCCAAACCTAGTCAGGTAGAGCAAATAGAAAACATTTAAAAAAAAATAAATAAAAAGAGGAAAAAGAAAATCAGTCTCTGAAACACAGGAAAGTAAAGGTGCTAAAGTAAAACAGTATAATTAATGGTGCAGTGAAGACCATGTGGTCTTAAAATATAGCAAGAATGTGGGCAAGATAAGGATCCTAGAAATAAAATTTAGGTAGAAGCAGGTTTCATATTACCTACAGATCACTAGGATATGTGAGGTTACTGAGTGGAAAGCATGCACTAAAGTCTTTGTGTGCCTGAATACTGGAGTTTTCAAAGCAAATTAAACTCTTTGCAGTTAAAGAGATATCTAAATAATGTTAAAACATGATTAACTGATCACCAGATCCTGGTTCATAGTTGGATGTAAATTTTGTGAAAATCATCTTGTTGAAACTGTTCAGTGGTACCACAGAATGTAAAGAGGAATCTTGGAAGAGAGGTTCTCTAGCCACTGCTTATTTCTACATTTCTTATTCTTAAGATGTGTAATCCACTTGAGTGGTGTGGACTTTGAAAATTATTTTTTCTTTTAATCTTCTCAGGTAGAAAATTTTCTTTGTCTTTGGATTTAAAAAAAAAAAAAAAAAAAAAGAAGAAGAAAACAAACAATTTCCTTTCATAAACTGTTTGATTTCTTATCAGCTATATCCTCCCAAATTTTTCCAGCTTGTCACTGTTGAATTCAGCACAGGTGGGTTTTTTTCAGGTGCTAGACAACACACTTGATGTTGCCTGCACTGTGATTTTTTTCTGGTATGTGGTTGGTTTGCCAAGGTGCTGAAAACTTCTTTTTGAACAACTTAAAGATGACAAACAATGTCAAAATTATGATACAGCCAGTGCAGGCATGATGCAATATCTGCTCTTGCTGCTGCCCTTCAGTGCTGGGTTTGTATTTAATTCAAAGCATAATTTGTCTTCTGTGCACAAAACTGATCTTATTTTTAAATTTTTAATATTTTTTTTTTGCAAACTGTTATTTTTACATTGCTTTTAAACACCAAGGGAATGTTGAGAAGAGTTGTTATTGCCAAAAAAAACCTCACAAAGGATCAGTATCCAAGGAATCAGAATTTAGAAATCTGAGCTTACAGTGGGATTTGAAAGACACAAGGGTGTCTACAATAGATGTCAGTCTTGTGATGAGGTTGTAGAAATTGAGGAGCAGGGAAGGAAACAAATAGGGGTCTGTTGTCACCAAAGTTATGAAAGAGAGAGGAGGAAGGGCCACCACAAGGAGGTGGATAATCCTGGGTAAGATTTCAAAGTTTTCAGAGTAAAACCAAATGAAACCTCTGTGGTTGCCTGTTACAAACCAGTGCAACATTCCATCCGAGAAGTGCCTGTTGAAAAATGTGCATTAAACTGGAATATTTGGTTAGAGTGTGTTCCTGAGCAATGAGCCAGCAAGGGGTGAGGAATTATGCATCCTAGGAGGTGATTATGGTGGCATGGGAGACTGCTGATGTACAGTTCTCAGACCAGAAAAACTGGTGGATGAAATCAGAAGTGAAATTACTGCTCTACTCCATCTCTGAGGTGGCATTTCTGTAAAACAGTAAAACCAAGAGTTTTGGTGCTAAGAACCTGAAATATTCCTTCCCCTACCCACCAAATCTCAAGTTAAATGTCAATATTGCTTTCAGAGATACAATTTTTAAAATGTCCTTGGGTGAATTATATGTCATCTTATGAAAGTCTTCCAGTCAGACCACAGTAGTTTCCCTCTAATACACAATACGGACAACTGAAAACAGGAAAACAGCTTTCAGTGGGAAACACGGGAAATACTTGAAAAAATATTTACAAAACAGAAGAGGAGGCATCAGGCCCATTACCCTAGAACTAAAGTACTAGCTCAGGAGTTTTCTGTTTATTTTCTAGTCATGATCATTGGTTTCTGGTTTTCTTCTTGCAAGCTATACGTACCCCAAGCCTCAGTTAAAACAAGAAAACAGACTCTGATTTCTTTCTTCTGTTGACTGTGTAACAACTGTTCTCTTCTCGGCAATTTAATGTGATATCACATTAGTTAGAAAAATGACCTATACAAAATTGCGTGCACCATACCCTGGTGGAAAACATACCAGAATAAAGTTGAAAGGATTTCTTTCCATTTAGCTATTTGAGAAGAAGTTAGGATGGAGTAGTGGTCTTGTTATACAGATTATTTTCATTTTTTTGGGTCTGCTGATGATCAAACACTTCAGGCTTTACCTCTGAGAAGACAAAAGTGGTATCAAAGTGATTTTCACCACCTTACTAGCAGCAGACAAGCAAAAGATATTGATCTTAAATTAAGAATTCAGTTTTGAAATAAAAGATTTCTGTATATAATTCTTGTGGGTTTTGCTGGGGTTTTTTGTTTTGTTTCTCCATAACTTACTGGTTTAGCTACTACTACTCTTACTTTTGTTTTTCTTTAGAGCTCAACCTCCAAAAGAACAGTGCATTTAAAATTCAGCATTCAATGAATAAAGGCTTGCTATACTAGAAATCTGTAGTGGCATGAAGCTTGGGTTTTTTCTGTTGGCCACATCTTTATTCTTAAATCTAGTGGGGAAGTTGTTTTTCTGGATTTTGAAACTGTCCAATGCTCCCTGTAACACCATTTTGGGGTATCTCATTTTTGTTCTGCTTCCATCTTGGTTTGTTCTGCTCAATCCCTTCCTATTGCTCATTCCCAGGGGCATTCCTGCCTCTTTTTCCGTGCTGTAAACCTTTGCATCACACATTCACTGGGCACTTCTCTCTTTGTTTACTGACCTTTGATTGTTGCTTTTGCAAAGGTTTTGCTAATAGTGGTTATGAGGCATAGCTTCGGTGTTTTTTTTTTTATAAAGAAGTGGCATAAGGCTTTTCTGTTCAATTAAGTTATTCAAAGTTTATGTTTATGCAGGTAATTAAATGAGATCCTTGTATGTTTTTCTTACAGTGCTTTAGTTCGGCTGGACCTGAATTTACTCATGCAACACAGTATTTTCTAACATTTTGAATTCATTCCTTACTCTTATAATTCAGTTGTAGCTTTTGAAAAATTTTCCTGTGGTTTCCAGGATAAGAAGTTTACTTGCTGTACTCTCAGTGGAGGCAAAAAAGTAGAAATTAATAATAATTCATTGAAATCTTTGTTATATTTTCCTCAAGCACCCATTCTTGGAGAGTTTGGGAAATATTTCCATAATCTGATGTTAAAAGACAGTTCAGAAAAGGAGGCAACTGGAATTTATCTATGGAAAAGCTTCTCTTTGTCCATTGATGGGCATGGAAATGTGCATTTTTAAATAAGCAAATTAGATACCAGAAGCCAAGCTATAGGAAAATCATTGCCCTTTGTTTTGAGCTCTTGTAATGTGTGCTATTAATCTTGAGGAAAATTAGAGGAGGATTCTCATAATTGGCCTGAAGTGAATTTCAAAATTCCCACCTCACTCTCTTCTCCAAGAGTTAAAGTAGTGCACAGTCTCCTTGTGCTTTGAAATCTGCATTGCCTTTTATTTAGGAACAGTCCTGCATGACTCCAAACAATGTATTCTGTATTTTAATCTGAGAAGAACCAGTCCTGTGTCTCAGAGAACATATTGCCCCATTATATTTGCTGAAAGTTTATACTTAGCAAGGATCTCTTTTATGTGTCTTGGCATATATTTTAGTCAGTTTTATTCCATGAGAGCAACTCCTACATCATTATAACTTCTTTTATAAATCTAAGAAAATGTCAATATTCCATCTGAAGGATGAAGCTGAATGTAGAGGTTGAGTTGTGCTTTACACATACAGTGGTCATCCTACAAAGGATGAAAAAGCTGCCATTTTCATGTGTTTCAAAAAATAGCCCAAGCATGTAAAATAAGAGTTGAAAAGCAGATTTTTACTCAGGGGATTGTCCTTTGGTCTTCCCACATGAAGTTAATTCCCACTTTTTTTCTGCTCATTTTGAATACACAAATGGCATCCTGCAAAGCCTTCTGTAATACATTTTTTCTGCATGCCAGTCAGATAATACAGGAAGAACTCTGCTTCCTATCAGGGATGGGACTGGAGGGAAAAACTAGACATGGTTGGAATTGCCCTTGTGTAGCTGCAGAATGGCATTTCAGAGCAAGCTGGGCTCATCAGTATCTGTACTTCACAGTATCTTTAGGCAGCATCTCTCTCTAGGAACAGAGATGCTCTGTTTTTTTGGAAAGAAGCTGTTGTAATGTTTGTGGAAAATTTCTAATATTTCATTACTGAGATATAAAAAAAGGAGTAATTTTTCTTTAGGTCTGCAGATATAAGGTGGGACTAAAAAAACTCTAACAGGTGCAGGTTTGGGTAAATAATTTTCAATTGCTAAATCATCAAACAAATTATATAAAAGTTTGGGAGTGGCAGGAAAATTCAGCCACTGAGGCATGTGTGCATATTTTTATATATTGATTCAGCAGTATTTTCTTGATTTTATTATTATTTTA
Organism: Turdus rufiventris; assembly: GCA_013186435.1. Taxonomy (NCBI): domain Eukaryota; kingdom Metazoa; phylum Chordata; class Aves; order Passeriformes; family Turdidae; genus Turdus; species Turdus rufiventris. The sequence goes on from PYHW01009851.1 coordinate 5,615,597, forward strand.
ATTCTTTTTTTCTTTCATAAAAATCAGCGGTTTTGAGACAGTTTAAGATAATGACTATCCTGAGCTTATATGGATTCTTGGAAGTCAAATCAGCACACGTTTTGGGAGTTGAATTTTAAAATTATGATGTCATGCTTTGTGTGATGACTTTCAAGCTGTGTGGAGCTTATATTTACAGGTACAGGTAGGGCAGTAGATAAAGCTTGTAGCTGTGCTAAGTTTTCATAAATGCTATAGCAATAATTAAAGATGATCTGCTTTTTCATGCTAAACATGGTTCTGGGATTTCAGTATGTTGAGAAACATTGGCTTCATAAGCAGACATGTGTTTCTAATTCAGCTATTTTAATTACAGGAAATTTAACGATAATGAATAGTAACCAAAAAAAAAAAATATAAAAGGAAAAAAGACAAAAGAGAACTTAATTTCCATCCCAAGAAAAGAGGCCTTTTGGTAATAAACTGGTGGCTTTACATTGGAAAATTCATTTGTTGTACTTGGAGTATATATGCTAACTGTTAACAGCAGTCTCTTTTTTATTTCTCCTTTCCTTTTTATTTTCTCTTTGGTTCCATTTTTATGGCTGCAAATATCTATTTAATAATTGGGAAAACATGATGGTAAGGCGTGATTCTAAACAGGAAGGCAGCTGGTGCCTTAAGACTTTGGTAATAGGATATCAGATTTTGTCACTGCTGTAAAATCAGTAATAAACTTAGGCAAGATTTTGGCCCTGATGAACAAGAGTTTTGCCATTGATTTCAGTAGAGTAAAAATTTCATTGCTGGGGTGTGATAAGTAATAGCCTGAGTCAGAGTCTGTGGAAAAGCTGCCTCTTTGGCTTGCCTTGGCTGAAATTTTTGTGGTTCCTGTGTCTGTATCATAGCAGGCTCCAACCTCTGCCACTTGTGCCTTTCCTAGGCACACAGGTTTCTGATGATGGAACAGGCACACAGGTAAATAGTCTTCTGTTGGGTTGGTTTCCTTTTGTTTTCCAAAAGTGGTAGACAAACTGTTTGGAAGAGTTGCTGATGCTATGTCCTCTGTGCTTTAACTTCTAGTAAAAAAGACTTCGGTACCCCAGTTTTGTAGGACGTGGAAGAATGAAATAACTAAAAAAGAAATCTCCAGCAATTGGCACCAAATTGAGCATAAGGATGCTAAAGTGTAGGATCATAGGTCTGGAAAACTGGCCAGTTAAAATACCAAATGATCCAATTAAAAATAAAAGACAAATTCATGCTATTGTTGGGGAGCTGTGCAGGTCATTTGTTCATGGTGATTCATCTGGCCAAGAGCAGCTGCAGCCTATATTAGACAGATTTCATTCAAGATTATCTTTGATAAAGAGCATAATCAATTAACTGTGGTGATCCTCATGTCAAATGTTATAGCTGATTAATTAGCTTTACCTAAACCCGTTGGTAGATTTATTTATGGGCTACATATCCTGGCAACATACATAGATTCAGAGCATTGAGAAAAAAAGGGAACTGCTAAGTAATCTAGCAATTTGTCTGGTGGCCACTTTTTTGGAAATAAAATCAATCCAGTTTCAAAAATACAAACTTTCAAAAGACTGCAAATTCCTAGAGTCTGACAGTCACATTCTTAATTTTTTACACCTTTTTAAGAACCATCTATTAAATTAATTTTTAAATTAACTGCAACTTTCTTTTAACCTCAGTGTAATTCTGCTTCCAGTTTGAGACATGTTTCTTCATCGCCCTTTTGGACTGTTCAGTACAACAAAGATGTTAGAGAAGTTAAATAAGGTACAATTTTGAAACCTATCTTGTACTCCAAAGTGTTGTTTGAAGAACAAATGCAAACCTTTTTCACACCTGCCTTAGGTTTTAAAGAAATCTCGGTGCTTTCCTTTGAAACTTACCAAAAAAATCTGATATTTTTAAACCAAGAGGACCTAAACTAAAACTCACGCAGTCATTTCTGATTTCTCTGTGCATCCTTATGAGCAAAGATCAGGAGACTAAGATAATAAGAGTTTCTGCCATCTTTATTTTTAAGTTAGAACATCAATTTGTTTCTTTATTTTGTTGTTCTTGGTGTCATGCCCTCAACTGCATGCTAAAAATTAACTAGAAAGCTGGGAAGGCATGTTTGCAAGCTAATGAACTTTAGCCATTTGAGTTTCTGATGTTTAAGTATGGCACATTATGTGCATGACGTGTACAAAACTAATGTGATGCAGTACAGAAGATGTAGCCAGGCTCTTCCCAGTGGTATTCAGTGAAAAGCTGATAAGCAATTCTATTTAAAGGCAATTTGAAAAAATCACAGCTTTTTACCTGGGAGTGGTCAGCACTGAAGCAGGATGCTCAGAGAGACTGTGGAGTCTCCATCCTTGGAGATATTTAAAATCTGATGGACACAGCCCTGAGCAACCTGCTCTGACTGACCCTGCTCTGAGCTGAGCTGGCCCAGGCAATTTCCAGAGGTGCCTTCCTGCCTCAGTTTTCTGTGTGAATCTGTAATATGGTCTTGGCTTATATAATAACTCTAAAATATGTAGGAGATTGTAAGCTAATAGTCTTGCAGAAACTCAAATTAACCAGATTCTGGAGTTGTATTAGTGGTACTTAAGTAATATAAAATATATAGATAATATGTTTTTAGGGTAGTATTCAAAGCCAGCCTTAAAACAGAAATTGGTAGCTCTGTTCCTAAATTAAAAATCAAAGTATTGTTTTATTGTCATCATAAACAAGAGGATTCTGAAGTATGAAACCACAGAAGTTGAAAAAGCAGAAAAGTCATAATATTAATACTGTGTTTAAAACCATGTCCTGGAGGCAGACATTAACCAGCTGAAAGGCACATAAATTAGGATCTTTTTAAAATGCTGAGTTGCACAAATCATTCATAAAATTGATGTATGTTGACTTTCCACTTATTTTTCTTTTTTTTTTTTATTTCCTTCCTCTAAAAATGTGTTTCCCCCTTGAAGCTGCCCCAGTCTTTTAGGAGCTGTGCTCTGTCCCCGATTCTGGAAACTTTGGCGCGCATTTATGTGGAGAGCTAAGGATCTCGGTGGGCTCCAAGTGCGATATGATGATGTTGTTAACAGATTTATTTTCGTGCTGGGGTGGCACTGAGTGCCTGAGCCCAGAGCCCCTCACTGTGTTAGGTACTCTCAGCACAGAGCAGGAGCCTTTCTTGCCCAAAGAGCTTCAGGGTGAACTCCCCAACAGCTTCCATGCACGACACTGGAATCATCCACCTTCCCTAGCTTTCTTAGGGGCACGCTGGGGTATAACTTTTCTTGGATTAATTATAGTTCTTTAGGGAAACTGGGTCTTGAAGGTAAAGGAGAGAGGAAAATAAATTAAGGAATGGAATTATGACACATTTGGAGCAGGTGGAGGAGTGTGTCTGGTATATAACACTTGGATAGCGTATTTGCATGCCAAAAACTTTTAAAAAATGAGTAATTGTTATGTACTTGCAGTAGTTGATAATGCAAAAATTCAACACTTCATTTTTTTCTTTCTTTTTCTTTTTTTTTTTTCCTTTTTGAATTCACAGGCACTATATGCCAATAACTATGTGAGACATGGCTTCCAAAATGGTGCCCTTTCACTGCATCATTAGCTAATGTCCTCATCAGTAAACAAAGAAAAAATCTCAAATTTATAAACAGCTCATTTGCCTTTAAATTAGCATTGCATATTTAGTATGTGTTTGTTTAACTATTTTTTTTCCTTTCCTTTCTTTTTTTTTTTTTTTTCTTTTTTCAGTTGTAGTTTAAAGCAATAAACTAAAGCTTTGAATAACATGCATGGACATGTTTTAATATATTCATGAGTGATCAAAATACAGTACAGAAATCACATATGCTGCTCTGTTGCAACTTTCAAGGTTCAATCCATCATTCTGGAACCCAGGGGGCTGAGATTTGACATCCTGCCTAGAAACCATACTTTAGATTGGCTGGAACTGTGCCATCTCATGTTCAGGTTAAAAGAGCAGCTGTAATTTGTCTGGGTAGCACTTTAACTATGCACAGCAAATTGTAAAACCCATTTTCAGTAATAAACTGGAAGATAAAATAGGTCCATTTGCTTCATTCCCTGATCCATACAAGATTTTCATCATTTTGATACAATACCACTTGGATTTAGATCTTATAATGATGTAGATTTCTGTAACAATCTTTCTCACATTAGCAGTTTTATTTAGCCTATATATACTGTGTAGAAGATTTCTCTTTTGGCATAAAGTGGAAGCCTTTTTCTATTGTTCTTTGGAACTGAAAATATGAGAATAATTTCATAGTAGGAGTTAAGTTTATAATGGATTGCCACAATAAATAAACCCCACTGTACTCTTTTTTCAATTGTAAATATTGATGTGAAAATACTCTATCCTGTTCTTTTTTCTCCTCTTTTATGTCTTAATATGGCTTGTTTGCAAGGGAGTTGCAAATGTTAGTATTCCCAGCAGCACAGTGAGATGTTATATACATATATATATATAAAATTATATAATTTTTCTTTATGGCTTTGATTTACAATTATTTTATATTTCAACATTTAGAATTTGCAAGTGTGACTTTGTCTGAGCAGCAAGAAGGGAAGGGAGTTTTCTGTGTCATTTAGGAGCCCAAGAGAACTCATCCCAGGACAGACTTTCCTCAAGGGATTTGCCCATGAACCCAGTCTTGGGCAGCCTGACCAGAGGCAGCCCCTCTCACATGGAGGCTGTGGGTTTTGTTTCAATTCCTTTTGGATGTTACACAGTTTTGGTTCTAGCTCTTGATTTTGAAGTCTGCAGAAGCTTTGTGTGGCCACAGAATGTAAGAAACAGCTTTAAATGCCATTTTACTTTGGTAAAAAATTAATGGCTTGACCATTAAATAATGAGCCAGCCTCCTCTGAATCCTTGGTGCATTTACTCCACCAACCTCCTGTAAGTGTTGGATTGCTAGGCTTTCCTTTTCACAGAGCCATTTCTCTACCTGAATCTCTACTTGGACTTCTCTCTTTCAGCTCCTCAGACCTCTTTCTTTTGGGGTCTCTTTTCAGGACCTAGACTTTGCTAAACTAAAAGGAAAACCCCCTGTCACTCTTCCTAACCCCTGTGTTCCACCTCTGAGCTGGAGTCCCAATCACAGACATCTCTGGGTGCTGCCCATGCGTCAGTGCTGTGCACCAAGGAAGGCTCTTTACCCTTGCTCTGTACCACAGGGCTTTTGGCTCTGTTGGCTGGATGCTTGTCTTTGTTACTCCATTGTTGTAGCTCATTCTTGCAAGATACTTGCTTCCTTTAGCCCTTTGAAAATGCCTCTGGATTAACAATTTAAGCAGCTACAGCGCACTTATATTAGGCATATAATTTTCTGGGGTAACCAAGCCAAGGAAAATGAAATGTGTTTCTTATATCCCATCTTTTCCTAGCACAGTGCAGCGAGAGCAGGCTGCAGGGTAGCATTGTGTGTCCTGGTGGCCACACAAGCACTTGGTATTCGCTGGAGACTTGGAGGTACGACAGCTGCATATAAATATGCATAGCTGGAGAGATTCGTGCCTGTGCCTCGCTCTAGGGCTGATTGGCTGTGCTGCTGCCCCTGCAAATCAATGAGCATTTCCCTCGTCTATCAGCTGCTCCCTTGCTTGGAAGCAGACAAAATGGTTAAAACACCAAAACAGCCCACAGAGGGCTCCTGAGTGAGGGAGACTTGTTTGCTACAGCACTCAAAACATTTCCCTGGATCTACAGTAGCTCTCAGTAGATGAATTTAGCACTCAGCAGATTAATTTAGCTCCCAGTGTGCTGGATTTAGAAAGAAAAACTAATATAGATGAATACATTCTGTTCAGCCAGCATATTTTGTTTTGCAACAATACACATGTCTTATTTGAACTGCAATCTGGTTGGAAAGCGTTTTGCGAATGGTGCATTGGTCATAAAAATGAGTCATGCTTGCTCATTTTTTAAAAAGCTCTCATCTACTGCAGATTGAGGAAAAAGGTATTGAGCAATTCAGTGGAGAAATTATTGGAATTTCAGCCATCTCTGATGTGCTCTGTGCAGATTTTAAGGTAGACTATCATGTTGTGTAGTAAAAAAAGCAGTAGCAGCTTTTCCTTTGTTACCTGCATATCTCAGTATGTGACGTGCACCACCCTGCTCACTGTGGCTTGGCTCATCTGCCTTGTGGAGATGGATTCTTGGAAAGATCTGAAGGATGGAAGCTGAAGATATGTCCAATGGCTATTGGGAAGAGCTCAAGTAGAATAAAATCAAGATACAAAATCCATTGTTTAATGACTTCGTTTTAACCTTTAGCTTTCTTCCTTAACCTGGAACATGTCACAAAGAAAGTGGGACTAGATTGCTTATGGATGATGACAGGGTGGCTACATGCTTATTGTTAACAGTAATGTTTAATATTTCAGGAGCAAGGAAATGGAATAAAAAGATAAAGATAAAAACTAATAATATAGGAAAAAAACATCCCAGTAGCTGATGAGATCATTTGAACAATTTCATTTGAACATAAAATGGTCAAGGAAATGAAAAGAAAAATGCTGTGATATGACAAGCTGGCTTTCAAAAATATTATCCTCAGTAAATGAGTATCTTATAGGAAAGACTATCTCTCAACACAGTTTCCAGAGCTTTCCTTGACAAAGTATTTCCACTACCAGCAGCAGAATGACAGTTATAAAACATTCTTTCAGTCTCTCAACATTTTTAAAAGGAAAAAAAAATCCACATTAAAGAATGGGTTGAAGAGCAATAACTCCTTTCAATTGAGTTGGTGTTGTACAGTGCAGATCTAATTTACTCGGGAGATTCTCTGCTGCTACCATGATGACTGCTTTATAGTAGTGATCCCCAATCCTATTTAATCAAAGAACTACTGAACCTTTTGGAGAACACAAACCAAAGACCTTCCTCTTAACGATAGTGCAGTGGTTTTTTCTTTTACCAATAGATAAAAATGAAGCAAAACTTTGGAAGCTCCTATGAGGTTTGTTTTTCCCCACTTGTTTGTGTGGTGCTTTGCATATGCAGAGATATGCATATGTTTTCTTCTCTGTTTTTAAATCCTACAATATTTTGGAGCTTGTGATATCTTACAGGCTACCAGCAGCTTTTAGTCAGTGTGTCGAGGAGTGCTGCAGGGAAGACCACAGAAGGCTGGAGGCTTGGATCCTGTGTTTGCCAGGAACCTTGCCCACCAAACCACAAAGCGTTCTGGGCACAGTTGCTCTTCCTTCTAGATGGTAAATTCTGCTTTCAGTAAGAGACTGCAAAGTGGAAATCTCTCAGGCTTCACGTGGAGTTTTACCAGTTCCCCTGTGAGGAGGATGAGGCAAAGTGCAGGACATGCAGGTAGGCAGCAGTGACTCACCATGCCTTCTGGCTCCTCTCTTCCAGGGGGAGAGGGAAAATGTTAGGAGTAAATCCTACTGAGCAACCACTAACCCACATGGACTTCATTGGGAGCTGCAGGAAGGGGCTGGAGGGGGATTGGCACCACACTGCCCTGGCAACCCCTTGCCCCTGGCTTTGCCCCTACAGCCCCCAACCCCAGTTGGATGAAGATTCAGAAGGCAAGAATTTTTCTAAGAGATGAGCAGCAACATTTGAGTCACGCTGGAAGCAAGGAGAGGCTTCTGCTGACTGAGGTCCAGCTTTTTCTTGGTGCTAGTTTTGAGTCACACCAGCTTTCCTTTTCCTTGCCTCTGTTAAGGTGGTTTTTTATAGATAAATAGGAATCAGGTGAGTCACAAAGATACAACTATACTTCTTCAAGGACTTTGTGAGTGCTGCAAGGCAGAGTACCCTAGAGCAGTGGCCTGTGCAAATGTATTGAGCGGGGATTAGTAGTTAGATTTACTTTCAGTAGTCTAAGATTTTTGCAAATAGACCAACTTCAGTGTCTTTTCTGCCATGGGACAACACTAGAGCATCCTGCTGCTGCAATTCCTTACCTTCCACAACCCACTTCATTCATCTCCTCCTTTCAAGGCTTTTTGTGTTCTTGGCAACAGCTACAGAGGAAATTAAAGGCTTTACTTCCAGACTACTTTCAAACATGGAGGCCAGTTTCTGAAAATCCAATTCTAAGAGCTTCAGATTTTATTGTTTTCTGTGCTTCCCTGCCAAGATCTCCTTGCTGTGGGAAAATACTGCCATCTGTAAGATATATCAAACTAGATATATTTTAGTGTGTTGATATTTGAGAATTCCATACGCTCACCCATGGCCTTGTTATGGTTTAAGATTGTGCCAGACTTCATGGCATGGCCTTGTTTTAAATGTTTAGTTGGTTGGGTTTTTTTCTTTTTTGGTTCAGTGTGACCCAGCTTGATAATTACAGCTTGGGACACCTCCATAAGTTGGGCCAATTTCATCTAGATCTATTATACAGTAATGGACATTGTGGCTCTAATATGTACATGGAAAGAAGGGATAACATGTATTAGTAGAACTGTCTTGTCTGATCATTATAAAAGTATAATGTGTCTCCAACAGTGCACAGTGATGCTCTGCAGATTCTCATAAAGAATATTTGATGCTATAGTATTTATAGAAGTTAATGGATCTCAAAACTTCCTTTTGATCATTACAGTAATATTTATACTTTTATGCAAAACAGTCTCATGATCATATTAAACGAGTTAGGAGCACAGTTGTTTCTTCCCTGGAGCACAACCGGCCATTTTTTGCCATTCCTGTGATACAATTTTAAGCTGCTATTTTCTACATTCTTGATATTGCTTAGTAGGTTATAAATGACAAAAATTAACTAGATAAAAGGTGTTTCAAACCACGCTTTCTTGTGGGAACAGGACCAAACAACCAATATGTTCAAAAGGACGCCTCATTGTTAGGTATTATTTTCATCTTACCTTGAGAACTTAGAGAATAAACAATAGACTAAGGCTGACTAGCTCAGTACATGGGATGTGGAAAGTATTTAGTATCAGCAAAGCAGATATCCTGTTTAATAAAGTTGCCACTGTTTAGAAAGAATATTTGTTTTGTTTTGAAGTTCATATAACTTGGATATAGAAGTTTTACAGTTTTAGTGCTAGGAAACAGAAATTTTGTTTAATGAGGAACAAAAACATTTTATCTCCTGAAGTCTTGCTGGTTCACTGGTAATCATTTTTATTTATGATTTCGTCTGCATTAGGCACATGATTTACAAGCAGTGTTTGCCTTCATCACCTTTTCCTCTTCATTCTCCTGTCTCTTTCCCTCACTTCAGCAGACTTACCTGTCTGATAGAGATAATAATTTGTAATAATTCTGTATCTGAGGAGTTGTACTGGCAAAGTCATAGTGGCTACCTCTGGCTGCTATCTCTATGTAGGCAGTATTTCCTCATGATATAGTGGAGCTATCTCATTTAAACAGACTCAGGTGCAGGGAGAAAATCTCAGTCTTCAGTAAATAAAGTGGGTATCACTGTCCTGAATACAGAAATGTTTAGAATTTTTATTTTTTTTTCTCCATATTTGATGAAAGCTTTGACAAAGGGTGTTGAACAGTATGGTGTGATGGGATGTAATTTCCTGAGGAATTAATAAGAAGTAAGATGGTGCTGAAAATAGCATGGATTTCACAGTTCCTTTGGAATTTGTACACAAACCACACATAGCATGTTTCTTTATTAAAACAACCCTTTATTCCAGCTCAGGGTTTTTTGTGTTGTTTTGCTTTTCTTAAACTGCATATGTTAATAACTATAGGAACATCAATTTTTGTATCAAAGACTAAAAAATGCTGCACACAGCTAAATACTACTGGCTAACCAGTTTCTGTCTAAAGGTGTATTTTTGCTTTCAAGCCAGCCAAGATAGGTCATCTATGCACAGAACATTCCAAGGACAGCAGGAGAAAATCTACATACATAAGATTTGCTGAACCTTTATCACTCAGGAAGTGGGAGGAAGGGTCTTTAGATTGGCATTCTAGTCTGGGTAATCAGAGACTTAGTCGTGGTTCCTGAGTTATCACAGATAGCCCAATGTTAAGTAGCATAAGTAGTTTTCCTATGCCTCAGTTCCCCATCAGGTAAAAATAGGGATCTCTTACAGGGCTGTTGTGGGCATAAATACCTAAAGCTTGTTAAGTGCTTGGCTTATTCAGTGATGAAGCTTGTCTAAGTACCTCAAAGCACAGTTTAGGCTGGAATGTGTATATGCTGTATCCATTAATATCTTGGAAGACAGAGGCCCAATGCACCTTAGAGGATGGAAATATCAGCAATGCACTGAGCTGCTCTTGTGTAAGAACCTAGAGACACTTCTTGGTGGAAGGCAGTTCTTTGAGCTGTGGCTGGACATGACCTAAGTAGAAAATGATTGAGTTGCTTGGTCCAAGGAGATGCCAGGGAATGAGAGAAAGCTCTTAAGAAATTCTACATTGAGAGAGGAGGAGATGGAGGAGCAACACAAGCAAGCAATTTATGAGGGAATATTTCTAGAATGGGTGCTTCTTTTTGGAAGTCAGGCATACGGGGACAAAAATGGAAGAGAATCTGGCAACAGGATAGAACAACAAAAGGATTTTTCTTCTGGTAGACTGTATAGCTCAAGACATAACTGGTGAGTTAGAAAAGGAGAGGAAGAATTTGTTGGAGAAGAGGGAGAGACTAACAGTAGCAGCTACTGAAATATTGATGTCAATTTATTGTATTTAACTAGTGAGACACTGATGTTGTGGATGAAGTTGTGCAGAGGAGGACATTGCAGAAGGATCAGAAATCAGAAGATCTATAGTTTGCAGCGAAGAAAAACATTTTGCGTGAAGAGATTTCTGTGTTAGAATAGCCAGAAGAAGAATAATTATTGAAATACTTCTCTCCAGCTGAAAAACCTCTGCAGGGAATCTGTCTTTTAGCAGAGGGAAGAAGGGTGCTCTAGAGATAACAGAGCTCTTTCAAGGTTAAAGGCAGAGGTCACGGCGGTGCTGTAAATTCCAGCAGCTCCAGCTGTCTGTGCTGGGCCCCAGGAGGAGAGCTGGGGCTGGCTGGGAGAGGGAGCCAGGCTGTCCATGGGCGACGGAACCACGGAACCTCCTCGCTCAGGAGGGTGCAAAGTGCATCGTGAGTAAGTGTTGGGCCACGGAGGCAACAGGTTCCTGATGTAAAAATAGTCATGGGTGGGGGATGTGACTTGTGTGGAAAAATACTGAGAGATGAGGCAGTCAACGAAAGGGAAAGCAGCGGGGATACTGGAGCTGTACCGGGAAAGATGAGCTGGAATTTTTCTAAGAACAGGTATCAACATTTTAAGGTAGGGAATCATCTTTAGGATGAAGTGTAAGTACAGAGAGTAACTGACTGCACTTGGAAGATGAAATTTTCAAGAATTATCTTTGAGAATCTCAGAGATTAGAGGTATTTTCCCTTGCTTTGTGTTTTTTTTTGTTTTTTGTTTTTTTTTTGCTTTGCTAAGACCATTCCGTTTCATAGGAAAAAGCCAAAAGTACAGAGTGACATGTCATCCCATCTCACCTCCTGTATAACTCTATATTCAGATAGATTTGCTAGCTGAGGTTTTTATTTGATTTGTTTGAGGGGGTGAGCAGCAAACAGAATATAAATTTCTCCTACTTAGTCACACTAGTGAAAAAAATGAGCAATTTGGTGTTTAGCTGTCAGGTCTATGTACTGTTCCTGTACAAACCTTGTTTAAGAAGGATTTAAGTAAATACAAATGAAGTATTGAAAGCATAAAACATCTGGAACATTTTAAAGATGCACTGAAGAATAATGTGAGTATTTTCTATCAAGTTAATTATACCTATTATGAATTTTAAAAAATTCCACTTTGCAGCCATTGTTATGTAACTTGTGGCTTTTCTGTTCTTTGAAATTCAACTTTCCATTCATGTGGTATATAAAAAAATGTTACAAGACAAATTACAAAGCTCAACTGAAATAAGGCCAAAAATCTTAACCAAGTTACTCTACTAAATAACTAATATCGTGCTTACTGTTCTGCTTGCCTTTTTTTTTTTTTTTTAATCAGAAAGAAATGCTAATGTAATAAACCAGGGCTGAGCGGGATGTGCTTTGTTTTTTCTGGTGTATGGTTTAATGGAGTTGCTCTGCCCCTATAGTGAGGTATTTAAGATCAGTTTGTGAGCTCCTATTCCTGTGTAGTATTTTGTTTTCACCAGTTGGAACAGGATATTTTTGCCTCCTGCTAGCATCTGGATGAGGGGTTTCTTCTCCATGGGGAAACACTTTGGACCCTGGAGAAGCTACAGGGAACAACAGGAAAGCAGAAATCTTCTGTTTTCCTCCTGAAGGGAGATGAAGAGTGTGATTTCCAGGAGTGCTGTAGATCTGCTCTGGGTGCCCCACAAAGCTGCCACAGGGAGTGAACTGCAGGGGATGCTGACACAGTGGGAGGTGTGGATGTGCCTTCCAATCCTCCTCCAAATGCACTGGAGGTTTTACTTCTCTCTTTTTCTGCTATGATGTGTTTACAGCGCAATTCAACCCCTAGTAAATATATTAAAATCAATATCGGTTTAAATATTTTAGGAGTAAAAATGACTTAAAAGACTTTGTCCTTTCTTTTTGTAGCAGTGAGTGAAACAACTACTAAGAAAATGAAAACAGTTATATAAGCTTCATGGTTATAGATTGGTCATTGCTTGGGTATTAGCAGTTAGCAAAGAAAATGTTTGGGTCTAATTTTACCCTTAATTTATGAACTGAAGTAAGCTTGAAGCCTTAGAAAGTAGAACAGATCTCTCTGGGGAAAGAAGAGTTAAGTTTTTACACCCTAATCAATCATAATTTGCAAAAAACTTGAAGATCTCTAATTCATTTAATAAAATGTTTTATTCATTTTTCTGTATTTCACAAAATATGTTTTTTTTAGAATTTTAAAAATCCATATAATGAAAATCCCTGTAAATAGTTTGTGGCTTTTATCAAACGAATGCATGGGCAAGAAAGAACAAGAGTTTGGTTCCTCTCATACCTTAGAATTTACTTGAAATAGAAAAAATGCCATGAACACCTTTTTTTGGCCTACAAAATTACCCAGGTTTATTAGTATCTGGTAGGTATTGGTAGGTGACTTCTTAATGTCTTTTTTTTAATTAAATATGACTTCTCAGGCTTTGCAGATTAATCGTGTTGAGCTAGAAACATGCATTTAAAAAGGGAGTATTTTTTAAAAACATTTAAATTCAATGATTGCCAGCATTTTTAATAAAATTTAGGGGATTTTGTTCCCTATTTTTGCATTAACTTATTGCCATCTCTGGTATTATTAGCCTTATCCGCCTGAAATGTGTGAATTCCTTGAACAGAGCTACCAGTGTCCTAGGAACACTGGGGGCAGCCTGGGAACACTTGTTAGGTTCCACTGGTTGTATTCTAGGAAAGTGCTTTGGATAAAAACTGGGAAGATAAATGTCATCACCCCAAGAGTGATGTATCATGGCATATCTGAACCCACCTTGAGAACAGGAACCCAAAATTTTAATACTTTAAAAGATCCTGAATTTCTGTGGGCCCTCTGCTCTAATTTCTTTCCCCTTTTTCACATAAATGGGTGTAGAATGGGATGGAAGAAGTTCAGGCATTATAATGTGCATTCCAGCATTGTTTGTGCTGAGCTGCTTTTAATGTCTACAGGACTAGGGTGAGAAAAGCAAGTTTAATTATGTACGAACATCCAAAAGCAAGAACTCCAGCTGCTGATAAAAGTAACCCCAGCATTGATGAGTGTTACAAAATAAAGATCCTCCAGGAACCCAGTTAATGGCATCTTTGTTCCTAACCCGTGACTTTGTAGAAGTTCTGATACTTCAGGTTTAAAAATTAACAATGTGGACCTGAAGTGAAAATAATACTTTGAAAGTGGGGATGAAACAAACTCTTCCCTTTTCATCTTTCCCCAATGATTTGCAGGCAAACACCACCCCAGGCAACTTCCGAACTTCCATAATTGCATTGAATTCCTTGTTAATTGGGCTTTTCTCTTGCCTTTGACTTCATTCTTGAGTAATGCCTGCGTTATAATGATTTGTGTGCCAACAATAAATATAGAGATTTAATAGGATGAAGGCTGTGGCTCCATATAAAGATATTTAGCACTTAACTCCCATTGAAATTATTACCTTTCCAAATCTCGTTATGACTTAAAATTAACATGCATAAAATAGGATTATTATTAAATGTATGAGGGATAAAAAGAGAATAAAAACATGGTTCTCCTCTAAAGGGATTGTGAAAATTGTATCTTTAGAATTGCATGATAATTGTTCCTGTAACCGGATGCTTTTTACATCACATGTGTTTGATTTGAAAGTAAGAATTTAGTGACTATGTCGTGAAACTAGAAGGGAAATTTGCTTCATTTCTTGCTTGGACCTCATCAAAAGTTAGAAAAACCTGTCCTTTATCAGACTCTTTGTGCTGCATGTTCCTCCAGAGCAAGAGGGGATAACAGTTTGTGATTCTCTAGAAGGTGAAGAATCAAAATTATTTTATCTCAGCAATGCAGAGAAGAGTTGACGAAGGATGAGTGAGCAGTATCTTTTGCTCTGAAAGAGGTTGTGACACAATTAATGAAGAAAGGGGAGCTGCTCTTTTTTCCCAGAGCAGAGTCATAGGTTTGGGGATTTTGGCTGGTTCAGGAGTGCTGGTAGCAATGTCAGCATCAGCAGGGATGGGTGGCCATCACAGTTCTGAGACCTGTCCAAATCT
>PYHW01009851.1:5630351-5647075 GCA_013186435.1 Turdus rufiventris
TCTTGTGAGTTTTCATGCACATCACATTGTGATCAAAAGGAACAGCAAAAGTACCCAGAAGTCTAACAAGGAAGGATAGTTTGCTCTCTAATGCTCAACAAATGTAATGATGGGGAGCATCCATGCTTGGTTCTGGAGTCTTTAACCATTAGTGATTGGGGTTGGTGGGACACAATTGGTGACCTAACAACATTGTCAGGAAAAAAGGGAGAACAGTCATTGGCAAAGGCTGTTGTCTTTTAGTGGACATAGTGATAGTCCTTCTCATGCAAACATGGTTTTCTTAAACAGACAGATTGTGGTGATGTTTTCTTTTGGTTTTAGATTTGGAGTTTTTTGGTTGTTTTCTTCATAATAAAACTAATGTAGGTCCTCAGAATAAAGGATTATGTACAGCAAATCTTACAAAAGCACACTTACCAGTTTGTTTTATCCTTTATCCCATCATCAGTCATCCTTTCCCTGTTTTTGCATTTGCTCAAACTCTCTTGCTGTTAAACTGTTTCCCTTCTATTAGATCTGAGCAGAGAAACTCTTTTCTCCGCAGTTACATGAACAGTCCAGTGGTGCCAACCCATAGCAGGACTTCCACGATAAATCTTTCTGAAATGAGATAAATGCTCTCAAAAGTCACAAACAGGCAGATGGCTGAGGAAATGGTGAGGACATGACCCTTTCTGGTCAAAGTTGTTTGACCTAAATCACAGTTTCTGAATTAAGACAAACTAGACTGACTACATAAGAAAGATACTAATGTAAACAACAGAAACCTTTATTTTAAGTAAGATATTCTCGAGTATTTGCTGAATACTGGGCTGATTTGACAAGGTTTGGACATTGTCTGTACCTTTTCTTGTTGCTCTTTATTGGTCCATTCCAAAATTCTCAGCATCATGGGCAGTGGTTTCCCTTTTAGTGAAAAATGCAAGGCATATTGGCCAATACACATGCATGGAATGATGTTCCATATGCCAGAAACTGCTGTCTCAAATGTCTGGCAAAGAGGTGAAAGAACTGTCCTTCTGTGTCACCATAATCCTTTTCAAGAGTCTTTTGTTGACATTGTTTTTGACATTTCCAATTAAAAGACTCAGTTTCCATAGTCCAGAAACTGTGTTTCTTTCTTTGGGGTCAATAAATGTCTGGTGAAACACTCCCAAAAAGCCCTCCTGTCACACCAGTATGAGGAAAGGATGGAATGTGCTGTAAGTAATTCCCTGACCTTGAGGAGGATCATCTCCATCTTCCAGCACTGGACCTCGTGACAGTGCTTGACAGATACTTTTCTTCTTAACAAACTTCTGAAGATTATATCCAATCCAAACACACTTCTTGGGTATTTACTTATCAAGAAAATTATTTGCAATGTGCTCGGTGTTTGTTTGCAACTGAAACCTTTGAGCAGGGCCTTGAATATATAAGGTCTGGTACAATGCTGAGTCCTCTGAAAAACGAGTCCATGTGATCCAAATTAAGTATTCAGTTTTCAGCCTGATCTCTTGGCAATGAGGAACTCATCTGGGACAATGTTATTCCTGCAAAGGAATTTGCTGAACTTGGGTTGTGCAGTGTTTGCAACACAGTCAAATCATTCACGATCAGAATATATGGACCACAGCAAAATTATTAACTTTTTTCTATGAGGATTTGAATACCACTTGTTTAATGTCTCTCCAGACCACAAGTCAGTCAATGAAATTTCACGAAATATCAGTGTTTGAACCTCTTGAATGTCTGTTTGTGCATGGAGGAGATCCCATGGAAATACCGTGTGACTAACTAATTAACAACTGTAGCATATTCTATACTCATTGAAGAAATAAAAGTTGTTCAGGAAGGCTAAAAACTTGGCATTTTTTATGTTAATATTCATCACATAACAGTCTTAATAATGTTATTTTGACATTCTATTTATTTGAAATGCTATAGAAATTAAAGTAACTGTATATTTCAGTGCCCTGAAGAACATTAAATGAGAAATACAAGCCTTTTTTATTTCACCATCTGAACATCTGAGTATCCTTCATAATCGTAGTCATACATTTGGATTTGAATTAAAATGCACAAAAGTTGATACCACCTATGTAACAGATGCCCTTAAACCTTTCTTTGAATAGCATGGGTATGTCTGCTGGGTTTAGTTCTGTTTATAAATGTAATCCTGGCACACTGTCAGCAATCTTCTGAACAAACAGGGACCTGCTAGATTTTAAGAGGCTTTTCATTTAGAATTATTTTGCTGCTTGCACTTTCTATATAAGAGTAGCCACTCCTTACTAAATTTTTCATTAAAAATATGGGAGAGACAAATAAATTATAATGAAGCTTTTTTTCCTCTTTGCAGTTTTCTTTTACCATGTGTTCTGCTCCAGACAGTGAATTTTGTTTAACTGACCAGGTAAGCAAATAGGCAGAGCCTTTTTTTTTTTTTTTTTTTTTTTCAGAAAAGTGTTTTCCAGACATTTGGAGAGATTGGTATTCTGAATAAAACTACAAAATCTATTAAAAATATGTTCAAAAAGCTTTTGTTACTTTTTAACTAAAAAAACCACAAAACCAAAACAGTTAAAATTTTAAGATTTCTATAATTTTCAATTAGAAAATTTACCACATTTTCCAGATGTTTGAACTTTATTGTTTGTCTCCTCTTTTCTCCCTGTTTCCTCACATTTTACATTGATATTTATGGGGGTTTTTTTGTTTGTTTTTATCAAAGTCTTACAAGTGGAGCTTTGTTTTTGCTATCAATTTCCCTCTACCTACGGGTATTTCACCACTGGAAACAAAACCATCTGCTGAGAATTCCAGGGATGGTATTTTTACACCATGGGAATGGCAAAGCAATGCTCTAGTGACTGTTGGGAAATAGAGATGGCTTTGGAAATTTATAACATTATTTCTGAAATTAATAAATGCAATTCAGAAATTAAGGAAATTACAGGTAATTATCTGGTTTGATTGGTACCAAAAATTTTAAGGTAAAGCTCCAAATTGCACTCTTTCTTTTCCTAGGTTATAAGGCTGGATGCTGAGTTTTATCTGTGGAATTTCAGTTTGGCTGGCTGTTGTTGTAGGTAGTTTGCAGAAAACACCTTTTTGTCCACCTCTTTTTGTCATTATGAGGGAGTTGGGTAATATCATTTACATGCAGCACAGCTTTAATGTTGCCTACACAAATTTGATAATTTTTTATGCCTTTTTTTTTTATTATAGCATAATGTGGACAAAATGAATAAAGTTACTATTTTGGATGGAATATTATGTTCACAATATATAGATGTGATTTGCTTTAGAGTAAAAGGTTTTGTACTTTTTGATAGGCTTATCTTAGCCCTGGCTAGAATAACCAAATACAGCCAAAATTGTAAATAAGATATGGAAATCTTTTTCTTATTCTGTGTTAAAGTAGTCCATAGCTCTAGCTTTTTATCAGTACTATTAATCTCACCTTTAGTTTAGATTAACTATTCTTTGATCATCCTCTCATCATTCTAACTTCTTGTGTTTTTCTGTGGTGCAGCCAACACTTGAAAAGCTTTATCAGTCTCGGTTCACCAAGGAGAAATTTCATCCCTTTGAATCTTCTCCTGAAATTTTTTTAGACAAATTGCTCCCAATACCTTTTATGTCCTTTAAAAAATGGATATCTGCTTCAGCTAGTGCTTTCTTTTGGGTGCCTAGTGTGATATTCTTGGGTTTTGTTTGCAAATTAGTCTGCAATCACCCTTGCAAGGAAGGAGAAAATCTTAGTTTAAAAACACCTAGTGATTCCAAATGTTAGTCTTAAGAACTTTTCAAAAGAATTTAATATTTAAAGTTTGGACAACTGATCAATGAACAAAAAAAACCAAAAAATTCATCCCCAACATCTGTGCTCTCTTTTTCTGGATCTTTGGCATGTCCAAATTAGTAATTTCTCCAAGATTCATTATTCTTCTATTTTTAAATGGTATTTTGTTCAAAACATTGCAAGGTATAATTATCAACAATAAATGAATCCATTAATATAACTTCAACAGCTCTAGCAAAAAGATGGTTGCTGATATTGTCTGATCTGCTTCTTCTTATTATATCAAGGTGTCTCCTGCAGAATTTGTAATGGTGTTTGTCTTACAGATATAAATTGCAATGAAATTGTGGTTTTTTATTAATTTGGAATAATTGGTTTATTTGCCAATATGATATATTTCCAAGAAAACAAATCATTATGGCTAATTTAATTTATTTTTTAACAGTCTCTGTTTCTTTAAGTATCAATAATCATTTTCTAAAAAAATCAGTGTAATTTAGAAAGATTTCTCCAAATGTCTTTGACATGACAATTTAAAAAATTATTTTAATTGAAAAAGTGAAAAAGTTTATCATCGAAACTTTATTTTTTGTGAATAAATTATTTTCTCCCACCTCATCCCTGCACCTTCTATACTCTCCTTTGGCCACCACTCTCAAAGATTGCCTGGTCTGTATTTCTGGATAAAATATGTCTGGCAGTTGGTGACATTTTTTTCTCAAGCAAACAAGCCCAAAGGCAGAGATTAGATCCCAAAAAAAATTTCATACAAACTGGAAAAACTCATGAAGTGGCCCAAGATGATCTTTTAGATCCCTTCCAGCCCAGGCCATATTATGATTCTATGATTCTCTGAACTGTTTGCTCTCCTTACTGAATTCATTTATGGCCTCCTTTGCCCTTAATGGCCTTGATTGTTGGCTTTATATATAAAGTATAAAAAGTATATACTTTATATATATAAGTATAAAAAATGAGCTCCAATAGATACTTCTGCTCCATGAGCATAATATATCTTTGTAATTATTCCACACATTTCCATGAATTAATTGTATCCTGGCTAATGAGCAGGTCTGTGATGAGGTGATGATCAGCAGCTCAGCATGGAGGGCAGTGCTGGTCTTTAACACTGGTATTGAAATGCAAGCTGATTTTGGCACTTTTCATATCTCTTTGTGGAATTAAAATGTGAGTCAAAGTAGTCTAAAGATTATTCATGTTTTTGATGAGTCCCCTGTTCTATGATGTTTGTGGGGTAGGATGCTGTGAGCCTGCATGACTGCCTGGTGACTCAGATATTGGGATATTGCTGTTGCAATACTGTCCAAGAACAGACTTTTCCATAGGTATTTTCCATAGATCAGCAACAATTCTTACAAAAATTAACACTCTGACAAAGAGCTGTATTTTGAAGTTTGTCAGGCTACTGGTATTTTGAGTGGCTTTGAAAGCCTTCTAAAAGTACGGTTGCATTGTCATTACATACCTTCTATCCAATACACAAATTGAGAACCAGGGATTATCTATAACACAGAAAATGAAACGGAAAAGCCTTATTTTAATTTTTTTTCATTTTGAATCATTTGAGCAACTTGTGGCATCTTATATTTTCATTTCAGGGATTCTGTATGAAATAATAAAAGCTCTAAATGACTATTTTGAGGCAAAAAATATCTTAGAAGAGTATTCGATAAGAACTCTCTCAATTCTTTCTGAAGTTTTTTGTATTCCAACAACACCTTTTTGAAATACCCAGAGGTTTTAGCAAGCTAGGACTATTATAGCACATCAAATTACTGGCAGATACGGAACAAACTGTAAGGAGCAGCCATTGTGAGAGAAAATTGGATTCACAGTTTTCACAAACGGAATCTGGTTGCCAGTGCTACAGTTGAAGAAAACCACAGGATTCACCTAATTACTCAGGCCTCAGATTCATAAGGAGGTCTATCCACAAACTAAAAACCAGAAGGCAAAAAAGCTGGAATTAAATAAACCAGTAGTTCTCTATTAATTGTGCAAATACCTGGTCCTGGCTCTCTCCAATTCCGGATTTAGGAGCCTCAGTTCTCATCTCATGAGGTGGTTTTTATATTGTTATTCTCAGTCTTGTATGGCATGAAACTGTGTGTTTGTTTCTGTGCACTGGGATGGGTTTCATACAGAATCAGTAGCAATGAAATTATTTCAGTTTGCCCCTGAAAAATTAACAACCATAAGAAAAACAGGAGTAGTTTCTTCACTAAGTCAGGGGATTTACATGCATTTGTACTCAAAATTCTACAAATCCCCGTGTGAGTGCAAAAAATCCATTAAAAAGCAGCACTTTTACTTTAAAAAATGTGCAATTTCATTAGTGTGCTGAACATTTTGACTATTGAAAATAACTTAATGCAGAGAAAATTTTCATAATTCCCAGCACTAAATAATTGCTCTTCTGGACCCTTTGTTTTAATCAGTGTCAAGAACAGGTGCATTTTTGAGAGAGGCTTAAATTTGTTAGAAGGGTTGGTTTTTTCAGCTTGGGTGTGCAAGAATATGAACTTTAGTATAAATGATTATAAAAAGGTCTTGTGGGTTTTCCAGTTGTGGCATTTGGGTTTGCTAAGAGGGTATTTATCTTCAGTTTATGTCAGTAATGGAAGACCCCAGGACTGATATTAACTTTGCATATATATTTTTGTTTGCAGTATTTTTATTTAGCTAGTCCTAAATTCATTTACATTTTCCCTTCTAATGTAGCAATATCTCCTGTCAGCTATACTAAATCCTGGGGATGGCTTGTATGGCAAATCTCTCCAATCTTTTTCTACTCCTGAGTGACTTTATTCAGGGTGGTAGCACATATAAACTTTCTTTTTCTAGCAGGAGGTTATCAGCAGAAATTCCCCCTCACTTTGGTCACCCATTTGATGTGTGCTGAGTCAGATCCTGTACCCACACAGTTAAAACACAGCTTTAGGTGGACGCAGGCCCACTGTGAAGATCTCACCCTGTCAGGGAGAGGAGCCACCCCTGAAGAATAAAAGTAGTGTGTACTTCACTCCTTGGGAGAGAGCTGGTTAGGGAGGGGAATCCAGCCTTTATTCCTGGATCAGGGCTGTTGTCCTGACCCACTGTGTACACTTGAGAAGTCAGGATCCAAACCCCTATCTCTCTTCATGTAGCTCTGGCACTTTCCTTTCTTAAAGGAATATGAGATTATTTTGAGAAGATTTGAAATTAAATACAAGCCTTGGAATGATAGGTTCTGATGGGTGTGGAATACATGGTGTCACTTTTTGGGCTATGTCTGTAGACCTGAAAAAGCCTAACCATAGAGCCTTAAGCTAACTAACCAATTCAATGTTTTTAATATTCCTTATGCAAAGTTCCATACAAAACTGTCATGTATGGGCTCTGCTCTTGGAGCTACATCCAGACAGAGCAAGCCCTTGTTTTCAGGAAAGGCGGATTTTGACAGATCTTTGTACGAGGACAGGAGGCCACTTGCAGGGTCAGGCTCTCAACAAACATGGCAACTCTTTTTCTCCTGCCATCAATCTTGCAAAGTTTGATAATTTCATTAATGTTTCATCAGTTGGGTGTGAGTATCAAAGAACTCTTCCTTTCATGCTGTTTTTAACTTTGTAGCCTTAGTAGTTAGAGAGGATGTTTTCAAAGACTCATTCTAACTTCAGATTTTGAACAGTGCTTATAAAAAAAAGAATAGCCAAGACTCATTTTTTTTTTTAAATATCATCATCTAGGCAATATTGTTACAATCATTACTACAAGGAGAAGGAAGTCTGAAAAAATAATTTCACTCCTTTTAAACAATTGTAAAACAAGTCTTTAAGGCAATTGCTTGTAATGCCTTTTTTCTTCATTCTATATTTTCTTCTTTTCATAAGGAAGCAGCAAATGAAACATAAATCATTGGTTACCTGAAGTGTTAAGATTTCAGCAGAAACATCTCATTGATTTCACTCTGTTCAGTTTCCAATCCACTTTTAGAAATTAGTCAGACATGTAAAAATAGGGTAGTGTATGTGATTTTTCCCCCCCTCAAGTATCTCCAGGCAGAAGAATGTCAGAAGTTACAGGAGCTGAGAGCTTCAAACCTCATCTTGGAACAGTAGAGATATAACTATTGTGGCTTTGGCATTTTCTCAAAATGAATAACTGGCTGAGATACTAACTTGCTTCATTTTTGCAGCATCTTAAAAATTGTCACATGTCCAAAGGCTTAGTTTTAAGTAGTTTTTCCTGGAACATTTAAGGGAAATTTCATCTAAATATACTTGTGGTATTATTTTGTAGTTTAAACTGGTATCTTCAGGATCCTATTTTTATTATTACATGTTTTATGTCTGAAGATTTTTTTGGTTAATTTTCATTATATATAGCAAAAATGAAAAGCTGTTCTACAATTTCCTTGAGTTTTCTCAACAGTTTCATTTTTCTAACCCTCACTGGGGATAGTTTTTACACAGTATTGCCAACTTTGTTTTCTGATCTACTTGAATGAAATTAAGTAAATAATAAGGAAGAAAATTGTAGGAAGGATGAAGAGGAATGGCTTGATAAAACTGAGCTTAAATATTTTCCAACCTTTTTACAACTTTCCTGTTGGAAAGACCAACAGCTATAATAAATTAAATAGTGACATTATAGAGGTTTTTCCACCAATTTTCTTTTAAGATGTTTAAATGAACTAAAGATTTTGTATCCTATTAGCTTACAACAGTTTTAAAACAAAACAAAAAGCTTTTTTAGCAGACAGATCTAGTTCTTAAATACAAACTGCACTGTGAAGAAATTAAGTTCTGAGGAAGTTGCTTATGTTACAAAGGAAAACATATGAGAGCCAGTGAATGGCAGATTTACAGCTCTAAATCTGCTCCCCATGTGTCACTCTGAAAACCTAAGGTGGCAGGGACCTGCTAGAAAATGTTGGTGCTCAAATTCATACTCATGTGTCTTAGTCTCCTTGAGTCTCAGTGGCTGCAATGTTCTCTTCATGATGTTAAAAGTAAACAGGGTAGAAATCTTAAATATTGCAGGTTGGTTTTGCCTTTGATGGTGTGGCATATAGTACAAAAAAACCCCATCATGGTTCTGTGGTACAATTCCTGCTTCCCACTGCAAATGGGTATCAAACTGAAGTCCAAAACGCTAACATCTAGAAGAGAATACTTTGTTCAGATTGGTAATGAGATCAGACACATACAACTCTGGACATTTTTGGTCTCTTTCTTATGGAGCATTGAACTGTCTGGACACATCCTGTGCTCTGGGATGACCCTGCTTGAGCAGGGAGCTGGGATCAGAAGACCCACAGGACCCTTCCAGCCTGACTCATGCTGTGAAGAAAAAGCATAATATTTTTAAAACTGGAGAAAAAAAAATTATAGTCACATTTCACATGCATCTAATGATGTACTTCCTAGGGAAAAGTGGAGAGTGCAGAATGGAAGAGGAGCAAATGGAACTGTGTAACACCAAGCACTAAGAGCATATATGGAACATTGTGCTTTGCTTTATTGCTCTTCATCACTGAAGTTTTTTGTTTAGGTTTTTTTTTAAGCTTCCCAGGCTTAGCTATAAACAGTTTTGTACTCCTTTCTTTCTCACCTCTTCTGCAAGTTGAAACAGATTTTGGACTTTGAGTACTTTGATAACAGGTGTTATCCAAAGGAAGAAGAGTAATATAAGAAACAATATATTTGAGGAAGGGTCAGAAGTTAGCTTGGGACAACTCTTCACATGGTAAGACATGATTTCCCAGAACATGATGTGTTAGGGGGCTTTCAGGTTCTCCCCAAAATCTTCATGCCTATCTGGGTTGTCTTGCTTTTGAGTCACTTGTTAAACTGAGACTCCAAATGTCTGATAAAGAGATGCAAGCGTGCTAGACTGGGCCCATTGAATGTACAGATGCCAGACTTATTGGGAGTGACACTGTGAAATTAATATGTACACATTGCAATTTAAAGGATAATATTATGCAAATATTCCTAAGCATGACATGCTAAAAAGTAGTTACATTTTAGACACATCCATTAATATTTTCTCTTGAATATCAAGTACTTCCTCCCACCTGCCATCTCTTCCATGTTTTCACATGCTATGATGGTTAAATGTCATAAAGCTGTCATAACGCTGTGACTAGGCTTTTTGGTTAGTAGAATCTAGCACAATCTGCATTTATATTGTGCTCAGCACTTTAAAAACAGATTATACATTTCAAGCAGTACCAAAAAGACATCTTTTTAATAACATTTTTCTTCCAGATTCTGAATTGGTTTTGCTGTTTCTAGCATACAGCATTATTATATTTTGCCCCTAAGCAGCATATGGGGAAAAAATTCAGGTTTAATGGCTCATTCTGAGTCCTGCTTGTGCTCCCACTTCAGACTTACATTTATGCATATGATGGTGTCACTGACTTTGGAAAAGAAGTAGCAATTCTAGGTGCTCAGGCTTAGGCCATGCCTTCTTAGTCCCCACCCCAGCCAGTCTCACACAAACATAACTCCTGTTAGTTTGTGAGCTGCTCTTAACACCTGGATTTAAATGCCAGCATTCCACACAACAACTAAGCAAGCAAATGAATTGCCAAAGTTTGCAGACAATCACAGCATGTGTACAACCTTGGTATTTTTATTTTTCTGATCAGTGCTGCCCATTAACAGCAGTGTACCTGTGCCCTGAAGTGCTTGGATTTCTTTCCCTCCATTTCTTAAGCTATTTTTATTATGAAGTACCGAGGAATATTGTTCATGTTCTGTTCACATGGACATTCTAGGCTTCAATCCCTGCGTATTCTTTTATATATAGAAACATAAAAAAATACACTGATGTGAATTAAGAAATCTACTGGCAGTGGAGAAGTCTTGTTTGGAAACTTAATTACCCAACAGACTATAAACTATAAGCATGTAGTTGTAATGGCAATATTATGAAAATATAACCATGGTTAGATATATTAGGATTTTCAGTTTAAGCAGGATAAATATCCTTTTACACACTTAAAATGATTGAATTTTATCTCTGAACTGAATGCATATTGAAAACATAACTGAAAATATATTATGTGGAGCATTTTCTAATGTTTCTCTACCAATATTTATTAAAAAGGTACTGCTCATGAAAGTGCTTATTCCTCTAGGAAAAAGAAATAGGTACAGGGAAAAAGCACACAGATTCCAAATAACACCAAATAAAATTATTCTATCCAAACATCTACGAAATATTTATTTAATATTATTGTAATTATGTAAAAAATTTAATAGGTGTCTACATGTAGGATATAGATAAAAGATTATTACTTAGTTTAAACTTTATCATCTATTATCTTAATTCAAAGAAATAAAAAAAACCACTATTATACATATACTGAGATTTCTTTTGTTGTCCTCCAAGGAAAAAGTAGGAGACTTTAGGGACTGATATCAGGCAGCACTAAAATATAATAGAAATCTAGATTATTAAGCACATTTGTCATTCTGAAGAGAGAAGAGAAAAAAAGGAAGAGAAAAATATTTAGATTAGATTAGATTAGATTAGATTAGATTAGATTCCAACAAGAAAAGGTAAGCAGAAGTAAGAAGAGCAAATGGATCTGTCTAATCCAAGTAAAGCATTTTAACAATGAGAAACTATGAAATACAGGTCACATGGATCATGGAGCAATATTTTTTTTCCCTGCACACAACCTTTTTAGCAGTAACAAGTAGATAAAATACACCTCATATTAGAATAAAGAGTAGGTATTTGTGTGATTAAATGTTTGAATGACAATTAAATATTCCTAGAAGTTGTTATCAATATAATAGACTTGATCATACAGAGGAAAAGAATTTCTGTTAATGATGCTCTCATTTAAATACTACATCATAGAGGAAATTCCAGGGAATAAATTCCTTCAAAGCACAAAAATCCAAATTGGGAGCAAAGATCAGAATGAACAATGATTTTCTTTATTCCACATGGGTTATTATACTGCTCTTATCATTACAATATCTGGTGGTGCTTTACACTATGGGATTGTTGCTTAGCACTCTGCCATTGCAGGATGAGACCTGTAGGCTTGGGGGAAGGAGGAGTAGGAAAAATGTGAAAACTTGTTTAAATATCAAAATATTCCGCATGTGTAAATACTAAATTGGAGGAGGAAAGAGCAGTAATGAAAATGATGTCTAAGTGAAAGAAGACACACTGACACGTGCTGGCAAACACAGCAAAGACTTTTGGAAGTTTAGGCTATCAAGAGTGTGATGTTTGATCCATGATGGTTGGTATCTGTTTCAAGAGTAGTTCAGAAATGTCTGACAGACTGTTTGAAGGTATTACAACCTACAGAAAAGGCCAGAATTTTCAAGTCTTGGATTTTAATCAACTCAATATTTTATTTGGAGAAGAAAAATATTTTCAGAATATAGTATCTTTTAGCTCTTTTGTGCGATTATTCCCAGAGCAGATGGAGGTTTGGAGCCCCTTTCCTTTGGTAAATGCTCCTGTGCCCAGAGAGGATTGTTGTACCTGGGAAATTCTGACCTTGTGTTCTCACTAAGTGGTGCTGCAGAGAACCCAGACCAACTGCAGACATAATATACTCAAAGAAAGATTCATAGGGAGACTAAGAAAATGCAATTAAGTAAAAAAGAAAAATAAATAATAAAATAGAAAAAAAATAAAAGAAAAACAAAGCAAACAAACCTCAAAAGATCAAAATCATGCCCCCCCAAAAAAAACTCCCTCCCAAAAAACCCACAAAAATAAAACTAAATAAAATATAAAATAAATAAACTATTCAGTGCCCAAAAAAAAAAAAAAAAAAAAAAAAAANCAAAAACCTGAAAATACATAAACAGTTGGGCTGAGTGGTCTCTGTAAATAAACACTAGCTAGAAAACTATGGATAAGAAATATATTAAACAATTGAAGGGACTTTTTATCAAATATAAACTGAGTTTTATGATATTTAAAATACTCTCTGCACTTCTGATGGATTTTTGTGTCAGTTTCTGCAGGAAGGTTCAAGAAAATTTTGGGTTTACAGTAGTTGTTTCAATGAAGAAAATTTCTGAAGAATTTCTTAATTTATATATTTAAAATACCCATGCACAGAATGTGTCAAAGAAATTTCCAACTAATTAAATAGATAATTCTTCATCTGTATCAGACCTTGAAATTAATTGATCAGTTTATTTTAATCCATGTCTAATTGCTTACAAACCTGTTATTTGCAAAATGAGTCTGAAGCATGTTGAGAACAGGATGTCCTTGCATTGTTTTTATTTTGTGTCACAGGTTATTTTGTGAATGTTGCAACTGTCTTTCTCATGGCCATTAGAGAGTTCAGTTATGTGAAATATCAAATGGATGTTTCATTTTGCAATTTTTCTTTGACTATAAAGGGCACAGCATATGAAATACCAGTGTTCACCCTGCTATAAGTTTAAATCAGAAAATAATACATGGCTGGGATTTAGTCCCAGGTATCTTATAAAAACTGTGCTGAATTTTTACCTAAATCATGTTTTCACAAATCCTGAAAAGGCAAAGCTATATATTGTCCTAGTTGTAGTATGAATTATTTGCTGATTTAAGTGACCTGAGATATTTAAGTGGTCAAAGTGGTCAGATAAGAGTACTTTAACTCAGATTATAGGTGGAAAAGGCATCCACATCTGGGCATGTTATCAACAGACAGTTGCATCACAGTTTAACGCATCATATGTGTATAGTACCTCTAGGAACTCACAATTTGACCTTACCTGAAGCTGGATTGGTTTCTGCATACATATTTTTGTAGTCTTTATGATTTACATTACACAATATGATATCAATAGCAGAATCTGCTTTCTCAACTGCAGCAGCTTATCAATCACCCTTCCTCTCCAGAAGTGACTTTTCTTAGTTGCAGTTTCTTACAGTACTACGGGGATGCAATGCCCAATGCCCAAATCAGGAAAAAAAATTTATTACTTATCTGTAAAGAGCTTTAATTTTTTACAGCACCCTCAAATCCACCCTAGTCTCTCTTGCGTCCTTTGCTCCAGCACCTAATTCCAAACAAAGCCTCATGAGAGGGAGGCAAGGTGTGAGAGAGGTGAAGTATTTATTCTGCCATACATTGTCCCCAAGAGAGCAATACATGCATGTCATTGACAAGAAATATTTTCACAGGGGGTCTTTGGACAAATGTCTGAGTGTCTCAGACACTGTAGAAGAGAAGTCACTGCTGGAAAATAACTCCCTAATACTCAGAGTAAATGAGGGCTTGGGCACGCCACATTCAGTGAAAAGGTACTGGCTTTTTGGAAGGATTTGCCAAAATAGAGAAAGGAAATAGTTTCTTATATACAAAGTTGCAATGTGTAATTTTTCTCTCAGAGGGAAAAAAAAAAAAAGAAAAAAAAATGCTTTTCAGAATGAAAATCACAAAAGGAGGTTACAATAAAATAGCACTGTGATAGGAAGCCTTTTTTGGTGAAAATGTTATTTCTTGTGATATGCTTGGTTTACAAAAACTTAAAGATTAGGATTTGCATTGTGACTGAAAATGTATACAAATGCTATATTAATTTTCTTTCTCATTATTAAGTATTTGTAGTCTGTTGCCAAATCCTTTGAGAGCAAAGCTGTCCTCAGGCTTATTTATTTAGATTGGTGGTGTATCTCAGGCTCTTCATTAGGCACCCAGATATACAGCTATGTCCTGAACAAGAAAGATTGCTGATAGTTTTGACGACAGAAATAGAGGAGGAAATTCAAGTAGTCACTGCTCATCTCAAAAAGAAATTTTTTGTCATGTAGATAAGGAGGCAATTTATTAAGAGATCCTCCACATATATGGGAGAAGCCACTTGGCTAGTTATTTGAAATTTGTGCAAGTTGTCAGTAGATACCAGCATAAGGTAATGAGCTGAGGTAGACAGTGACATATTGACAGATTTGGTTTTGGTTCCTCTTAATGTTACATGTTGCTCTTTAGATCATCTCCAAAGACCTCAACAAAGTATTTTAAAGGAAATTCACTTCACTGATTCTTTATTTACATAATTAAACACAATATTTCTTGTAGGTGGCTTTGGTTTTAAGGCTCCCATACTCAACAAAGCTCTGCAGACTTGCTCACATTGGATGGTTGTTATAATTTTAGTGAGAAGGATAATTGTACAGATTCATACAAGTGTAAGAGTTTGTACATTAAGGCCTGGAGACATTTTGCAGTTCCTCTTCTCTCCCAGAGCATGGAAATAAAAGGTTCATCATGGGACACGCTGTATGAAGACAAAGTTTCTGCATGCTCTGTGCACAGCATTACTTTTAATCAGGTATTTATTCAAATTGATGGAGGGTGCTGGCATTCCTTGTGAAAGTTTATTTTGCTTGAACTGGGAAAAAAATTCTTTACTGTGAGGGTGGTGAGGCACTGGAACACATTGTCCGGAGAAGCTGTGGCTGCCCCATCCCTGGAAGTGTTCAAAGCCAGGCTGGATGGGGCTCTGAGCAACCCATCCAGAGGAAGGTGAGGTGAGCTTTCTATGATTCCATGAATTCACCATCCCAGGACTATTATTAGTCCTCTGAGGACAGAAGTAGATTCTGCTTGCAGAGCTTAGCAGCATTTTAACTAAGGGGACTGCTGCCTGCCTGTTACATTCTGCTTCTCTCCTGCTAGATAAAAGCTATCCAGAAATGCATTCCAGAAATCTGGTTGCTTGGTTTCATGCTCTGTGAGCATTGGTTACCACAGTGTTTTAGAAAAATACTTTTTCAGGAAGCAGAAGCATAATAAAATATAGTCCACTGGAGTTGTGGAGAAGGAACAGTCTGTTAACAAATTGAAAGCAATGCATTTCTAGATTTAATGATTAGAAAACTTCAATTTCCTGCTAAAATCGGAAATATATAAAAGAAGATGGCATGGCAGTAAATCCAGAAGTATTCCTCTAGGTACACAGCAGCTGCCAACCCTTCAAATATGCCTCCTTGTGACTGGGCTGTAACTGCTGTAAATTGACTCTTTTCAGCAACTAAGCCTTTCTGGTAAGCAAACCAGACAGTTCTCTCCACCCAAACTGTAGACTTTTCTGTAGATACCTATCTCTGAGCCACAGGAACAAGCCCTGCCTCCCAGTTTTTAAGCCAGGATATACCAGGTTCTGATCAAAAAGTGTTATATTCATACTGGATTCCTCTTATCCAAATTCTACTTTACAACTGAGGAGTCTTGTCACAATTTAAAAAAAGAAATAAAGGTCTTCTACTTATTACTAGGAAAGAAAAAAACAGCATTTAGGTACATGATGCTTTCTGGTCCTCTGAAATCTCCTTTGTGCTGGTCATTCATCCAGTACTGAAAATGTCAAACCAATGACTAACCTACTCTGCTATCTGGGTTTGATTAATAGTTCAGCATATTTCAGGTTCTTCAGTAATCATTCTGTGCTTATTTATATGTCACCCTTTGTCCAAGCTGCTGCTTTGCTGTCGAGTGTGAACTAGAACAATCTCTTGAAGTCAGACTGTTTTCAGATACTCTATGGTAAACTTGGCTGTGATGAGGCTCCTGTTTCTCCACCAAAATGAAAATTTGGATATTAACATGAAAATCACAGCATATGAATACATCTGGGGCAGAAGAAATATGTAATATCATAAAATTCAATGAATTGTGGAGTCACAAGCCACATGAATTCATGTATCACTACTGAATCTGAATTCTTTCATTAATGTGCATGTAATGTTTGGTATTTATTTTTATGTAGCTATTCAGGATTTTCAGAGTAAATGTTTTTATCTGATTGGCCAAATCAAAACCTGAGGGCAATAATTCCTTTTTTTCTTTTTAGGAAAAATTAAATTATTATTTTTCCCCACTACTTAATTTTGATAGAGATGGATATTCAAGTAACCAAGGATCTGGTAGGCAAGATAT
>PYHW01009851.1:5647125-5660773 GCA_013186435.1 Turdus rufiventris
TACACAGGAATATTATCAAAATGTGTAAGGCAGAAGCTAAAGAAATGCCCTGATATGACTGCACTATGTGAATTTCACAGAGAGAGTGTGGAACTGTAATTTGATAAAGAGATAAAGAGCTCTCCTATGAGGAAAGGCTGAGAGAACTGGGCTTGTTCAGTCTGGAAGAGAGAAGGCTCTGGAGTGACCTGATTGCAGCTTTCTAACACCTAGAGGCAACATTCAAGAAAGATGGAGAGGGACTATTTACAAGGGCCTGGAGTGACAGGACAAGGGGGAATGGATTCACACTGATAGAGAGTAGGTTTAGATTAGTTATTAGGAAGAAATTCTTCCCTGTGAGGGTGGTGGGGCACAGATTTCCCAGAGAAGCTGTGGCTTCCTCATCCCTGGAAGTGTTCGATGCCAGGTTGGATGGGGCTCTGAGCAACCTGGTGTAGTAGAAGGGGATAACAGAGATTTGGAATCTATCTGGTTCCTTCCAACCCAAACCATTCTGTGATCCTGAGTTATGTTGCACTAAATTTTCCCCAAAATTGATAATAATTGATATATCTTTACTCAGAATGTAAGTGTTCCATTATTCCTGTGAATTATCACTTCCAAACAGCACAATATCTCCTCTGTGATGACACCTGCCAGCCATAGTGCGGCTGCAAATAAAAAGTATTTGTCTGACTTTGTCAGAAAGAGACAGTCCATTGAAAAGGAAGCTGCTTATATTAACAGCAAAAGGGGATTTTAAAAGATACTGCCTATATATTTTTAACAACCAAAATTAATTTTTACATTTCAAATAACTTTTCAGACCTGTAAACTATATTTAGTGTATAAATAGTTCCCTCTCTACAAGTCAATAACCTGTAAATTATACATGTACAGTGGAAGTAGGAGTTAAGATCCAGAGTCCTCTCTTCCCTGCCTTTGATCACTCATAGCCTGCTCCATCTTACAAGAAGGCTCCGTGCCTTTGATCTCCTCTGCCTCTATCTCTATGTTGTTCAGGTTATCTGGGGATGCCGATTATTTTGAAATCTAGGTTTTCCTCACAAAATTAAGTCAATTCCAACTAAAAAATAACTGCAAGTGCAGCCATTTGTACTGAAATCACGGAAGTCAAAATCTAGAATGAGTATTTAAAACATTTCAATGTACAAAATGTTAATTTCTTCAATATAAAAGTACTTTAAAATCTAGATTTGAGGGATTGATGCTGTTTGGGGAGAGATTATTTTGCAGAACCAAGAATTTACAGTAGGG
The DNA here is from genome assembly GCA_013186435.1 of Turdus rufiventris. Taxonomy (NCBI): domain Eukaryota; kingdom Metazoa; phylum Chordata; class Aves; order Passeriformes; family Turdidae; genus Turdus; species Turdus rufiventris. The sequence goes on from PYHW01009851.1 coordinate 5,648,386, forward strand.
AAATTGATTAGGGCTATATTTAAAACTGTTCTAGCCATTTTTACTTCAAAACTACTTGATGCTTTGGTCTGCTGAATCAAAAACACACCATGCATTGGACTATAATGCACATGTTCTTTCTTTTCAGCTAAGAGTTATGACCTGACCAGGTTTTTTCAGGCTGATAGAACTCAACCTGCTGGGAATGTTACACAGCAAAGTGCATGCACAAGTCCCTTTTTTTGTAATTAAAATAAGAAAATGTGTGGGATATTTTTGGACGTATGTACATATATATTTACCTGGAAAACATTCTGATGTTTTGGAAAATACTGTCCAGAACTGTAGGAATATAAGGATCTCGAGATACATGTAATTTCCTTCCTGAAATAATTAATTATGTTTCAAAAATTCATATTTTTTCTTTTTGCCAATGAAAAAAATTTTCTCTTTTTCTGCCATATTGAGGTGTAAGACTGTGTCATTTATATCAACCAGGGAATAGGTGACACACAGCTTGTGTTCTACTTTTGGTTCAAGGCTAAGCAAAATGCTCCTCTTAAATAACATTTTGTAAGATTTTAAGGTATGAGCAGCCAGGATTCATCCATGCTCATATGGAGAAAGTATGAAGTAAGAAAACCCAACTCTTTATCAGTGACAGATAATTCAATGGTACAAAGAATGCCCCTCCAGCATCTTTTATATTACCAGTCTGTATTCAGGTCAAGAATAAGTCTTAAAAAAAACAAGTGGTCTTGGGGGACCCTTGCTACACAACGTGTCAGGCAGTAGGGAGCAGGAAGTCATTTAGGCTTTCTGCAGAGTTCTGTCTGTGCAATCCCTGAGGATTTTTCCTCCTGAATCTTGGGAGAAGTTTGTTTGCACATGTGCACGAACTCAACAAAGCATTGCTGCTGTTTTTGAAGGGGATCATTGGAATGGGAATAATATTGGGACAGGTTTAGGCACTAGGAATGCTGCTAAATCAGGAATCCATAAAAGCTTCTGGTTTCCATTCTGGCTATACTTGTCCTTGTTTTGAAGAGATGTTAGGAAAAGAAGCAGACAATGCTTTGTTTATCACAAGTAGAAGGCATGTAAGGAGTTGTTTGTTGTTCACCCTCTTTGCTAGCTGATTCTCTGTGTGCACTCTCTTCCTACTCTAATGACCAGGACCTATACTAAGTTATCTTCAGATTTCAATTTTCATAGGTGGTGGTCAAGTTGGTGCAAACTGTGTGGGCTGTATTTAGAAAATGTCTAATTAGAGGTGGTACTTATTTCAGAGCAGTGTACTTAACACTGAGCAATGTCAGGTATTCTGCGCTCAGTACAGTAATGTTGTTTCTGAAAACAAGTTAATCTTTGGTTCCTTTGCCTCTAGAACTGGTAAAAAACATTCAACTGCCATGCTACCCAGGAATTTTGAGAAGTGATGTGCTAAAAGCTTCTAAATTTAGGGAAAAATAAAAGATGTTTCAGATTTTTTCATCCACTGAATGGTGATGATGATGCTCAGTCATATTTGCACTTAGACCCAGAAGAGACAAACAAGGTAAAGAGAATGTAGTTGTTTTTCTACATCTAAGACTGGGTGTATGTTAGAGGATTGGATGTTTAATCTCTTCCTGTGAACTTAATGTTTCTGGGGTAACAGTAGTGAAATAAATCGGAGCTGAAACAAGTTGAGGGAAAAATCTGCGGCAAAGGTCTTCCTAGCATCAGGTCTGGTTTGATAGAACACCTGTCTGAGTCACTGTTGTTGCTTGTGGAGAAAGGGAGATATCTCTTTGTGCCTGAATTACCACCTGTAAAAAGCTATGGATGTGTATTATTCAGTTTTTTAATGCTATGTCTTTCTAAAGACTTTCTCAATCCAGCAGCAAAGCAGAAAGAAGGTTGTGAAGATCTGGTACCCAGGCACACAGCCAAAGGTCAAAAGTTAAATAAGTTTCAAATAACACAATGAAAAGTTTAGAGAAGAAGGAGTTTAAAGCAAAATGGTTCACGGAAATTTCAGAAAAGGGAAAATTACACTTAAATTTAAGAGGAATGACATCTCTGGCTCTTACCAGAGAGCATCTTGCTTAAGTCTCTTAATTCCATGCTGTTAACCTAAAGGCAGAAAAAACCAGAAGGCATAGTGCCATTTGGGGATAAAATTAGAGTAGCTAGCAGATGATAACTTTTAATTTGCATGCATTTTACAAATAATTTTTGTCACCTCTATACACTAGGGCCTTTAAGAATGTGATCTGCAGAGCAAGACCATTTAGTTCTAAAGTGTTACGCTGTGCAATATACTATGTTAAAGTTATCCAGAAATGTGCAATATACCCAGCACTTGCATGTCCTCTTCACTTTATGCATTTTCAACTTTTAACTTGTGGTTTTAAAGTTTTAAACTTGCTAGTTTTGTTTTCCTATTCAAGAACAACCATGTAGAGAGCAGAGATTCCCTTCATACCTCTCCCTTCAGACTGGCATGGTTGTTGTGTTTCTTTCCCATTCTCCGTCACATTTTCTGTCATATCTCCTGTGGGTTGCCATGCCCAGGGAAGACTGATTTTTCCTTTCCCACTGTTTAGCCTTTTAACCTAAGAATTTTGGGGTGATGGTTTTTTCTGTGGGAACTGAGTACAGTACAACTATATTTGTCTGTGACCAGAAACCTCCAGCAGAGCCCATGTTTCCTGCCCTCCTTGCCTTCCTCTTGCTGCCTCCTGAGTAGAGGAAGGACCAGTGCCCTCTTCTCCCATGGAGAGGTTGTTTTTGTGCAGCTTCCCAGCCTCCTCCAGCTGTGCGTGAACAGGACCAGGCACTCCTACAGACACAAATTCTTGGTTCCCTTTGTGCTGCCCATGAATTAGTTCACAAACAAAGCATTCTGAGGTTCATCTGCATCTCTGATTGTTGTCAGGCACACATGCATTTTATTTAACACCTTTTTAAAATACTTCTTGAGCATTGGTGAAGTCAGTACTCATTATTGAGGGCTAGCCACATGTTGAAATGTTCTTCCACACACATGGAAAATGAAAAAGACTGCAGGATGCTGTGCCTGACACCCCTCAAAAGCTGCTGCTGAGATTTGCCCCTTTCAGACTGTCTATTATTTGTAATTATTGGCAAATATCCTTCTGAGACCTGAAAGTCAGACTGTTCTCTTGTCCTTTTCACATATCACCACTGAATAATAGTAGCAAATTTGAGCAGGATATTAATTTATTGTTGTTTAGTTGAAGGTTTCTGCTCAATTCTAATGAAACCCTTAATTTGCACCATGGTGCAAATTGCACCTGGGTATATGGGTGGTTCCACTGGAAATGTATTATGGCCTAAACATTTTTATCGTTAATGGCAAAATGTAAGGTGGAATGAACTGCACTTGAGTCCCAGGTGCCCTATTAGAAAAAAAGAAGTAAAAATTTGGTTTGATTTTTGCTCAAATCACTAAAGTGATATAAATTGAATCTCAAGTTGAATCTCAAGTTTCAATTTCTACATAACTGTTAATTAAAGACATTTGGCTGAGCTTTCTGAGTCTGGGAAAATTAATTTAGTTCTAAATAATCTCAAAGATACGTCATTAAATCTCAAAGACCTTTATGGAAGAATCCCCTCTTCCATCATTCTTGTGGCTGAGGGGTAATGATAGTTTGTTGGCGGTCCCTGGAGGTCAGTGTGATCCCTGTAGTCCAAGCCATGGTCTTGTGGCAAGTAGCTGGAGTGATAAGCAGCATTTCCACTTAGTGGTGGCACCTGTTCAGCCATCTTTAGGTCATGGGGAAAAGAAAAGGATGTCTGGATTCAAACCCATGCACATGGCATTGGAGTCTGGAAGACCATTTGGGAGAGCTCACACCATGTTTACACTGCTCCAGCTGCTGGCCCTTGACAGCCTCCAAAGCTGGAAAAGAGGTGAGCTAAACCATGAACTGACTTTCTGGGGCCATAGCAAGTTTCTCTTCTGGCAGACAGCTCCCACCAGCTGGAGCAGGGCTGACCACACAAGCACTGGCTCAGCAGACAGAGCAGGGTCACTTCCATTCCCTGATGTTGCACCCAGCAGCTCCTCCCAGCCCCTTGCCTCTGCTGGGCTGTAGTGCCTGTATTTTCTCCCCATCCTCTAGGTCCCACCAGAATTGACACCACCATCTGTAGAGGCTGCCCAGAGTGTTTTCCTCCTGCCAGTCATACCTGCCTGCCCAGAAATCTGGCTTCCAGCCTCCAGGATGGGCCAGGAGCGAGGCAGGGTGTGACCTGTGCTGTCGGGCTGCCACATGAGCTGCCCCAGTCCCAGCTGAATTGACAGCCTCAGGACTTCACTCTGAGGGCTGCACCACCATCATAATCATCTTCCTCTACTTCCTTTGGTAATGAACCTTCAATTTCCTCCAGGTAAATAAAGTGAAAGTGGAAAGAACTGTAAATAAAACATAAAAACATAAAAGTAGCCATGCTGGAGAATTATAACACAGTGTCCCTGGGAATGGGTTCTTCTGTCCTCACACTGCAGTTTTTAGCCTGTTGTGTTCTAGGTTGCCTTTTCTTCCCAGATTTTAGCTATAAGATGTCTAGCATGCAACCTCCACAGGAGCATTTGGAGACATGCTAATACATAGAGAGACTCCTCCCATAGCTCCATTTTTATTGATGGAAGGATCAGAGAAATTGCCACATTTTTAACATCGCCCTTTGCAGTTGCAATTAAGGTCCATGGTGTAGAAATAGTAAACTCGTTTGTTGGCAACACAGAGCTCTGAGGTCAATTCTTCTGTATGAGCTTTTCAGGTGCTGGAAGAGCATGTGTTTGTGGCTCAGTAGGTTGCGTGGTATTTTCATTTGGAAGTGACATTTTACGTGACATTTTACTTTAGAACAATAGCTGGGCAAAAATCGAAATTTCAGGTCTGTAGCAGAAGAGTAATGTCTATTACTTAGTCTATTTAGTAACTTGCATCATTTATAAATCCTGCCTGATTGCATCTCTTTTCACAAAATCCCGTTTAAATGCGTTTTGAAGAAGGGAGGGTGCTGACTGGTTTCAAATGTGCTGGTTTGCAAACTTGCAGACCAGCTGTCCTACTCACTGGTGAAGATAAGAGGGCTCAGATGAAGAGTTTTGTGCTGCTGGAAACACAAGCAGTTTTCTCAGGAGACTGCTTTGAGGGAGATTGCAGCAATATCGCAGCCCCTCTGTTACTGGTGGATATTGCTGCATGCATGTATAATTTGTGTTAGATAAAATCAGGAGGTAATAAAGACAGGTAAAAAGACAGGATGGGAGATGTGCTATGTAAGGTTTTTGCCTTTCCTTTTCTTATTTTTCTTTGGGAGAAAAAAAAATGTCCAGGGGATGCCACATTAATTTGGGGAGAAACGAGTTCTGCTTTAAATCAGAAAACTTTTGTTGCAGCAAGTGCTTTATTTTGGGAACCATTTCAGTATGTTATGAAGGAAAGTTGCAGACTAGGCATGTTTACTAGACCTTTAATTGCTACATTTAGGAGAAAGGCGCTTTTTTTTTTTTTTTTNCCTTCGCCCTCCCCCCTCCCCTTTTTAACGACAAGAAGCCAGAGTTTGCTGTGCAAATGAAGCAGGCTTTGCAAGAATCAGATTCACTTTGGACGACTCTTCACATTCCTCGTCATCATTACATTAGGCAGCACAATTCCATCTCTGGTTGTTGGGCAGAAAAAGTGGGCAGCCTGCCAGGTAGACGTTTCCATGGCTCCCAACCCCCAAAGGTGATGCGTTTTTCAGCTAATTCAATGAAGAGTGGGCTGAACTTTGGGTATAAACTAGACAATAGCTGCCTTCGCAGTATCAGCAGAATGGTTTATGGGAATGCACTCCACATTTGGCAGAGCATCATGTGACCTTACGGCTGAGATTTTGTGATGGTGCCAACGGAGACTTGGGAAGCGGTGCCCGTTCTGACTTTTTTCCTCTTTTCTTACATGGCTCAGAAAATGGTGGATCTTAATACTTGACTTTAGCCAGACTCAGCAAGCGATTGAGCTTTGAAGCACAACTTTGCCTTTATTCTGGCTTTTTTGGCACACCACCAGGAGGCTGTCCCTTTCACGCCTGATAAATTCTGCTTCTTATCTCCAGATAGAAAAAAGAAAGAAAGAAAATATAAGCAGAATAATTATACTTCATAACTGCGTTTTAGAACCACACGTTTGATTTTTTTTTTATTGGTGACGTGTAGTTTAGAGCAGCCCTCCTGAGTGTCTGAAGGATAAAAGTTGCTATTTTTTTATTTTTCTGGGTTGTTTTTTGGTTTTTTTTTTCCTTCCTCCTGTTTAATGAACAAGCGTTTGAACTGGGCAAACGGGGCGACAGCATTGAACATGAGATCATTGCAACCTAGTGTAGCAAACTGGCACCCTGCCTTTTCACCCCTTTGCTCCGGCACATTTGTGCAATCCCCATTTATAAATCCAGCACAGGGGCGAGGTGAATTTTCTGGTCTCTCCCCACTGCTTGTCCTGGACAGGCAGTTGCAGCAAGGATTGGTGCAGCTTTTGCGCAGTGCTTTGTGCCTGGAATTCCGAGAAGAGCGGGAGAGAGAGAAGACAGGCGTCCTGGTCTTCTTCCGAGAAAGAACAGGAGCCCTAAGAAGAAGAAACAAATCTGAGTTTGTCCTATATACAAGAGTACAGGAAAAAAAAAAGTGACTCTCCTGCTTCCAAAAAAAAAAAAAAAAAATTCTGGCATGTTTCACTACAGAGGCATCAGGACGTGTTAGAGCTTCTTAAAGCAGTGTAACAAAATGAGCACAGAAGATTTTTCTTTAAGTAAAAATAAAACAAAACAAAAAAAAAACAAAACAAAAAAAAAGAGAGAGAAAGAAAGAAAGAAAAAAGAAATATGGAATTTATTTTTTGTTTGCTTGATTTTTTCACTATTGCTCACATAGCAGTATTTGGCACTGGGTGAACACGTACCTTTCATATCAGGTATAGCTTCTGTTTCTTTTTTTCTTCTTTTTCTTTTTTTAAGCCGTTTTAAACATGTTGTTTTGCAACTGAGTTCTTGTGTATTAATTTTAATGTAGTCTTCTCTTCACACTTTTTAAAACTAACTTTTTTGGGGGTGTTTTTGATCTAATGCTGCTAAAAATAGAAAGTAAACAAAAAATCGAGACTGTAGAAATAAGTGGTTAGGCACATTTTGTCTTAGCTAAGCACTGGAGTTATGCAAAGACCTTAACGTTGCATTTATTCAGTCTAAGCTTTGGTTATCTCTAAGAAAGTTGTGGGTATTTAGATCTGGTTGCTAAGGAAATTAAATTCTTTTTTTACAGTGTGATTCATGCTTTCAGTTTCTAAAGAGGAGAAGTGAAAAAAAAAAGCGTGTTAGCCAGCAGGAAAGGATCGCTCTTGTAGCCTGTATATTAAAGTTGTTACTGAGTAAATTCATATATGAGTTTCTTACAGTTTGTATCTAAATCCGCTACAAAGGAATCAGTGTGATAAGCATAGAATAAAAGGCACATTATTGGGACATTCACGAAGCACGCCTGGTTTGCAGCCAGTAACAGTAACTATTTTAAGATATTTGGAAAAGCAGCACTTGTCCAGGAATAGCTGAAAACAGTATTTAAGATACCCATTCAGGATGTTTGTGATCAGTGCATGTACAGTTAAAGTAAGTTTTGAGCATATGACGCTTTAGTAGAGACTTGTACTTAAGCCATTTGTCTGTCTGTTGTAACATATTCCTAAGCAATTAGAAGAGTGTGTCTCTAAATTCATTCTGACTGGCAGATTTTGAAAAGCTTTCCCAAATCGGTGGTTTATGTAGTTGGGCTTTTTTTTTTTCCTTCTTAATATTTTCCTTGTCTTTTTAATTTGTGTTTAAAAAAAAGTTTATGTCCTTGGCTAGAAATTACTTTGAAATTACAATGTCTCTTTCACTAGAAACTCTTACATTTGATTTTTTTTTCAGAATGTGTATCTCTAATAAAAGGCTTTATAAATATGACTTTATGAAATAGGACAGTTTTAACATGCTCTTCCCTTTTTATACATTACTGAGTAGACTGTAATTTCTAAGATTATATGCTAATTTTGCTACTTTATATTTTTGTTGTTCTGCAATGAATTCTGGGAAGTTGCTGAATGGAGACCTTATATATATGACACATACTCCTCCATATACCCATTTTGGACCAGAAAGTGTTTCGTAGATTTATGGTGATACTGCCCTCCCCAATAGTTTGTTGGAATAATTTTCTTTGTCATTCATACCTAATCCTGTTGAGAAACCAAGGCTTGAATTAGCTTAAAAAAACTTTTCAAATTTCTCTATCTGGTCAGACGAATCACTATTCTCCCCCCTCATAAGTTTTTGAAAATTTTTCTTAATTTAGGCCACTTAGTTTATGCCCGTATTTTTCTGAAGTTCCGTACCAAATTACCTCATTGTGTTCACGGCTTGATAAAAAGTACTCCCTTTTGTTAAGTTTGCTCCTTGTCTTCTGAAAGTCCTAATAGAAATTAAGTATTTGTAAGTAGAAAAAAAAGGCTAGAAAATAGTAAAAGAAAGAGTCTCTTTTCCAAATTGTGCATGTTCACAGCATGTCTTCTCACGAGGAGGGGCGTCAGCAGTGTCGGGTTTATATCTCAAAAGCATAATTACTACTTTTGTGTGTTTCATGTTCAGAAGACACTTCACCTAAAACAGATAATATAAAATCTTTCTCTCACTGTTTTTTTTTTTTTACTTTTATTTTAGAAAAAGAAAAGTTAAAATGAAAAATGAAAATGAAGAAGTTAATTATACCAGATTTCAGCGAAGGTAATACAGTGATCTAAAATACCTTTTTTCTTTGTTGGTTGGTTGGTTTTTTTGGGTTTTTTTTTGGTTATACAATAAAGCAATTGGGAAGAACCTAAAGCAGTTTAACTTAAAAAAAATTTCCTTAAGACAACCTACAGATATAATTTCAGAGACGTGCATTAAACTTTTGCTCTCATTATTTGCTGTTGGGAATGTTGCAGATTGTGTAGTGTAACTGCATAAAGATGTAGCTTTATAGTGTATCTTTACATGAAGCTTAAGAATTAACCAAAAAATTAAACCATAATTTGTTCTTTGGTTATGCCTAGCAAATACATAAGATATATAATATGTATAAGACATATATTTACTAATATAGTCATATTGCTAATATATTTGTAGTACATATATCTACTTTTTACTGTGTAACTATAATGCAGTGACCAATTATATTTCAAGTGTGGAATGTATCTTCTATTAACAAAAAACAAAAAGAAAAGAAAATTGGATAAGAAACTCATAGCACTTATTACAATCGTTCAGTAAGTTGTATATGCAATCTGAATAGTTATTTCTGATACTAGGATAACTATTCTAGTTTGAGGGCTTGTCTCTACATATTTTCTTCAGTGTCAGCAGAAAGCAGCTACCTTGTGAATGCTGAAGTGTTGTATAGAAAGTGAAAGCAGGTTTAAAAGAGACTTTTCTAGAAAATAAATTAAAGTTATTTTAAAATGCAAGAGAGTATGAATATGCAAGATTTAATCCACTAAATTAAAAAAGAAAAGGGAAGGAAATACAATGGCAAAATTAGGACTATGGTGAGAAAGAGTGGAAGGAAGGCATTAAAATTTTATTAAGACACAGATTTCAGTTACCTTTTCATCTTTATATGGTGTCTGGTTTTAAAATTATACCTGCATCTCATGACTGTATTTTATAAATCCCTTCACATTTATATTGTTGCAAGTTATTCTGATGTGTCAGCTGTTGTGCTTAAAGGTGCAGTGTTAATCAATGCTTTTGGTTAGAGTATGAAAGTTATAAAACTGTGTCTGTGTGTCACCTTTCTGAATTACTGGGATTTGCCCCAAAGGAGCTGTTTTCAGTCTGTTGTTTAGGGTACTCTACATTCAGTGTGTGATAATTTTTATTGGATTGCTTGCCGGTCACAAGAAGGATGGATTTGTTGTAGGCGTTAACCCTGAAGTTTTACAAGACTGCATTTCCACTTGCATTCTTATTACTAGGGAATTGCATTGATGGGAGGGTTGGTGAATAAAATATACAAACTAACTGCTTTGATTAGTGGCTGTTGTTTAATTAACAAGTATTGTCAAGCAGTGCTTTAGTTGCTGTGTAATGTGAAGAAGTAGCTATGAAGTTTTCACAATGTTGTATGGGAGCAGCATTCCACTTGTTGCATCTCAGATTTGGTGGGGTGAATTTTATTTTGAGTTGTAGTACATACTATGAGCTCAGGCACAAAGGAAAACCTGTGCTGTTCACTTCTATGTCGTGTCCAGTTATTGATTCCACTCAAGTACACCATAGTGAGATGCAAGTTGGGAGTTGAGAGCTCATCAGCAAGGCAAAGGGTGCACAAAGGGACATTAGATTAGTTCCTGCTGAAGACAAAACCATCTCTTGCCGTTGATATGTTAAAAAAAAAAAAAAAAAAAGTCCTTCCATTTTCAATAGAAACTAGTCACAAATCTTTGGCTTTTTTGTTGCCTCCACCATTTATGCAGTTAAGCTTGGAGGAGCCTTCTTTGCACTAGTTGGTAACGTTTTCATCCTTGAATACTCGTTCTCACATCACATCGTGTGTTTGTTTGTTTAAAGTCTTCTGCACTCCCTGTAAGAGGAAAGCCCTAACCAGCCATGCCAATTGGCATAAACCCGTAGATCCGATCTTGTGTTGAAACGCACTGCACAAGCTCGCTTCTATGGGTCTGTGTCAGTGTGGTGATCTGGCAAAACTTCAAGCAGCACCCACTGCAGTGGTGCTTGACAACAAGCCCAAACGAGTGTACAAAACCATGTACCGATTTTGGAATTCTCCTCTTGTCCATTGCCTTCCAGCTTGATTAAGGGATTTGTTCTTTTATAGCTTGCTTTAAGCATCTTTGGCTTAATATCTTGTTAAAATTTAGAAAGACGTGTGAGGGAATTGTAGGGTTTCCAATGAGGGAGTGTAGGATATACAATTTCCTGGCCTTATTAAATATGCCATTCCATGGTATTGCATGCAAAAAGAAAGAAGCTATTTAGATTTTATTCTTGTAAAGTAAAACCAAATACTAAATTTCTTTCCAGAAATGTCCTGGGCTTGCCTCATCCCTATCAAATATGTATGTATATATATACGCACACAACACACGTATATATCTTTATACATATGTCAACAGGATAGAACAGAAGTTCTGCCTCTGCAGTAGAAAAATTAATCTAAGAATAGACCTTATTGTCTGAAAAGTAGGGAATAACTGCCGTTGAAAGCCTCCCCCCATGGGAAATATGTAGGCCAGTGGCTGCTGTCACATTCCAAAGAAAGGCTGAAGAAATGAAGAAGACTTTATGGTCACCGTCGGAAGCTGTGTGCATCCGGGTTGAGGTAGTAGGTTGTATGGTTTAGAGTTACACCCTGGGAGTTAACTGTACAACCTTCTAGCTTTCCTTGGAGCACACTTGAGCCATCGAGGAATTCATCACCACTTTAATCTGATCAGGGAAAGTATGCAAAAAGGTATTGTTTCATGGCTGTACATAATGATCACTCTGAGGCTTTATCGATGTTGAAATAGTCCTGATGACTTGATTATTTCATTTAAATCCTGTTATGAACAATGCTGACACATTGCCTTAATGGACTGTGACTATGTACTGCAGACACTTAAGGAAAGAATGATGATTATTTTAATTCCATTAACATGAAAGCTTTAAAAGTTATTTTGGTTTACAAACTCAGGAAAATATAAAATATTTAATGTTTTTTTCTTTATTCAGGGGGTAACTTTTCCTATACATTTTATTTTTGTGGCTGGCATTACATAGGTCTATATTTTTTTGAAAAGGGAAAGAACATTTGCTTTTGTCCTTAAAATACTTTCCAGAAAACATTGCATTCTGCTGCTTGGATAGCAATGTCACAAGTTGATCCTGGTCTTCCCCTGGATTTATGATATTATTTCTTTGTGCCTGAAGAACTCAGTGTTATGAGCACAGATCTAAATGACCTGCAGGCCCATCTGTGTTCCCACCTTTGTAGGACTCACTAGCCCAACCCAGCCCTGCTCTGGGGTCTCAGCACCTGTGTCCTGACACAGCATGTCAGGCCAGGGTCAGAACTGACCCAAAATGCCCTTGTCTGTTTTGGTCCTTGATTCGTCTTTCTAGCTCAGCAGGACTTGGAGAAGTCACACTCCCTGTGCAAATGGTTTCCAAAACACTGGAAACTGCCTCCAATGTCAGGTCCCAGCACTGGGTGCCTCCACCCATGTGGGATGGGTGCCATAGACAAAATTATCCCTCCTCAGTCCTGCTCAGTCCTGGTGTTCTCTGTGTCTAAGTGCATTGGTTTTTTTCTTTTTTTTTTTTTTTTTTTTTT
>PYHW01009851.1:5670574-5696577 GCA_013186435.1 Turdus rufiventris
TTTTTTTTTTTTTTAATGATGGTAAGTGATCGAACCAAGAGGTTACAAGGATGCAAAATCATGTAATTTATAGTAAATTTTAGAGTCTTAATGTTTCTTATGTATTTAAAGCTACTTAGTAAAAACCACTGTGTATGTTCCAGGATGAAATTTTCATGAATATAGTTTCACCAGTTCATTACTTTGTTCATATAAAAGCTTTTTCATTTATTCTTAAAAAAGAACAAGGTAAATGATAAATGATTGAGGGAACATGTTGAATTCTCGTCCCTTCTTTGGCCTAAGAACTTTTCTGTAAACCTGGAGGTAGGAGTTGCCCCAGATAATCAAGAAATAGTTGCATGCAGAAAGATAATAATTGTGTGCTTTATGGAAATAGTTAAGTGAAGACTAAGAGCACTATTGAGAAAAAAAATCCAAGTATAGAAAGTGTACAAATGAAGTCTTAACAATGTCAAGTTTTTACAGGGATAAAATAATTGTTCAATTTAACATTAAATAAAAATTAAATGGAAAAAAACCCCAAAAGTATTTACCAAAAAAAAAAACCCCAACAAGCTACCAAGAAAAATAGGTCTTGTTGCTAGCAGTATGAGTAGTCAAGGGGAAAAGAGATATGAATCATTAATGATTATCTATTAGACAAAGAAAATTATCCCATGATACTTGACTCAGTAATCCTAAAAGTCCTTGTACTTGTGTGTCTTAGCATCTTCGGAATAACATAGTCCAAGAAGTGTAAATATTAGTGTTCATTTGAAACTGCACAAAACCAGCTCAAAGTAATTCAACAGAAGAACATGAAGGGAGAGGGAATAAATATGAAATGGAAAGCATAATGTAAATCAACTTTATAATTGTTCACCAGATAATGTTTGCCAACTAGTTGTCTGAACTGTTCCCTTTTTGCTAATCTATATATTTTGTGGGATAAACATCTATTGTCAGAGGGTAACCCAGCTTTATATACAGCGCTTCAATGGCATCTGCTTAAAAATATTACTATCAGTATATAGAAAAAAGTAAATCTATTTATTTCCAGGGCTACAAGCCACAGCATTTTGAGAAATTCAATGTATTCACAATTTTCAGTAGAATAAATTTGATGTATTTTTAAGTGATACACACTCATGAATAAGACCTTGCAATTACATTCAAGTTGTAGGGAATAGCTAGAAAAACAGGCTAACACACAATCTTTCAGAAATCCCTTCTCTTCCATGATAACCACACTGAAGTCTTTAAGGGCATTTGTACTCGGAAAAGCATTCAGATTTGCTTTGAAAGCAAAGGTCCTTGCATCTTCCTCCATTCATATACTTCTATTTAACAGTTTTCCATGGACAGCTTCTAAAAACAGGATGTACCAGGAGTGTGACATCCTCTTGTGACTTGATACCCACGGTGAGAAGCAGGAGCTCAGGACAATTTAATAGTTTGCCTGATTTCGTGCTAGATGTCATTGTCAGCGTTGGGATCAAGGGTTGAGCCTTCTGGTTTGCCAAAATTATGACGAGTCCAAAACACATATTTATGAAAGTCCTTTCTGGGCAGTACATTAAAGGCCTAGTGCCTGTGCTGTGAGTTAAACAGCACCATCTCACAGCTTGAAGGCTATGTTTCACGTTGGAATGTGTTTTCTCTATCAGTGTGATGTTTTCACATTGTGTTTTATAATGTAGTAATTACACAGCTTGCCCCACAGTTCTTCTTGAAATTAATGCATCTCTTGTATTTAATAATAACACACATTTAATAAGACTATTTCATTGTCATAAATATTAAAAGCTACATAATATATGCACATATAAAGACTGCAGTAATGAAGGTGTTTAAAATAAACAACACCAATTGAAATTCAAGTGCTGAAACTCACTGGATGCTGAAAGTAAAAGTAGCTGTGCAAATAAAACAAAAATTGCCTTTGTTGATCTTCATTGTCTATGAAGAGAGGAATATGGCATATGAACAAGGAGGGTGAACAGTGAAGTTCAAACTTTTTTCTTAAAATAATCTGCTGCATTGACTTTTAATTAAGGAACCTGAAGAAATGTCCTTGCCAAGAGCATTTAACTTCCCCTGCTCTGAATCCTCTGTGCCCTGGCCCTTTTTCTATGGAATGGACCACTAGACCTGCCAGACATGGCCCTAAGAGCTCCAGGTCCATCTAGGGAAGAATTCTGCTGTGGAGGCAAGCAGGAAAATGACCACTAGACAGTTTTCCAGGCAAACCCTGAGGATGCAGGAACTCTGAGTGTGCCAAGCACTGCTGGACAAACCACAGCCATCATTATTGGAGCTCATGGGCAGCTGAACATTCCCTGCTCAGACCTAGGCAGACTCAAGAGACAACTGAATTATGTGAGGAGATGCAGAGCAGCCCAGGATAATGGAGGTTCAAAATTCTATTAAATCCATTTTACTTCCACTTGCCACAAGGTGTGAATGGTATGTTCTGCACTTTAGGAGTATTTATGTGAGCATTCTCTTCTTAACTCTTGAAAGGATGTGGTAAAAAAACCCTCAGTAATCTCAAATTGCAATATTCAGATACGAACTTTAAGAATTCTACAGCTGTGAGGGTAATGTTTGACACTTGAGTGGGAAAGGGTTTAGCTATAAAATTCTCATTTCAAGATTATAAAAGTAGAAGTTCAGAAAGCTTAAGATCAAAAAGTGTCTAGGAGTGTGGATTTTTATTCTGTTTTGAGTGACTTTGCTTGTTATATTTGGATGCTAATATATATGTACAATTCTGTCTCTCTGGTGTGTGAAAGTGATGATACCTCTCCCTTCTTGCATTAAAGAAATGTACTTTTTTGAATAATGTCATAAAGTATAAAATATTTCTTATTTATATGTGGTAATGTTTTGGTTTCTCTATTGACAAATCAAATAGTGAAGACTCTTCAGTACTGAAGGATTGAATAATACCGTGACAAGTTTTCAGAAAACTGTTACAAATTATTCTAGTGAATTATATTTCTACACAATAGGAAGAAATAGAGATTGGGAATTAGAGGAGGCTCTATTTAGAGGAAGATGCTGAAATGCTAATATCATAGTTACCAGGTCTTTTTTTGGGAAATATATTAATTCCTCACTATTCTATTAGCTCTTTTATTTATGCCTTTTCTTTTTTTAAACCAGTTATTAGAAAAGAAGGGAAAAATTAATCAGTCAACATAATATTTGGACTTCAAAAATTTTCTCCACAGGAGCAGCTGTTAAGGAAGCTAAGTAGTCACTGGGGGAGAGGAAAGTCCTCATCATGAGGTGAAAATGGCTGGATGACAAAGTCTAGAGTAAAAATATATATTCATCCTGCTCTGTGACTGAAAGATTAGAGTGAGCTGCTCCACTGCTTCATGTTATGGTGTTTGTTATTTAATGCATGGAAATAATGGAATTAAAGTTAGGCAATGAGATGGCAGCACCTGCAAATGTCACAATTGGGTTATTCAAATCCAAAACACACTATGTGGGGAACTTCAAAAGGGAGCCCCGAGACCTACAGCAGTGGATGACATGATGTCAAAAAAATTTCAACAGTATGAAAGCTAGCAGGCATTGAAAAAAGTAATTTGAACTATTTATGACCTCTCTTGGATTTTAAATTAATTTAGAAATACCAGAAAAAGAGATCAAGTCATTGTGGACAGCTCAATAAAACCTGTGATCTCAATGTTTCATCAGCCTTTCCCCTCCCCTTATAAATTCTCCAAATAAAAGGATCCTTTCACCACAAAACAAGAATCAATGGCAACATGATCCTGTCTGTGCAATGAACTACATCCAGTAGAGAAGAAATAAGCAACAAGGGGAAGAAAACAACCTATTTCTTAATAAATACGTTGTGTCTCTTTCTAAAGTAGAAGATTTGGCAAAAGGGAGGAGACACAAATTTTTCGTATGCAGAAATAGCATACTTTTTTCATTAAACAAGTAACTAGTTAATGCAAGAAGGTTCCAAAGTTGTAGGTGCTTACATTTGGGAAGGCAATTTAGATGAGATAAAAGTGCTTTTAGTATCAACCATTACAGGGTGCTGAGCATCCTGTAGAGACTCTTCTTTCTCAGAAATCAGAGAGGGGAGGTGTCAGTGAAGGTTTTCATTGAGCCCTTCTATCTCACTGTTCCCTCTGTGGGGCAAGATTTACTATTTCTTTGCCACTGTTGAATGAGCTGAGAGATTTCTCTGGACAGTCCTTGTTCCTTGCTTACATTTTAGTTATTACTCAGCACAGCTAAGGTTTACAGAGTTATCCCTGTAATTAGCCCAACTGCATCCTCTGCATCTGCTGGGCTACATGTGTCTCTCTCCAGTCCAAAGGTAAGGTTAATAGTAAATCTCACAGGCTATAAAAAATTAACTACACAGTAGTACAAGAACCGTACCAGTGTTACCATGGACAGTCACACACCCACAGCAGGGATCTTTACACAGTGTACCTCCAAGCAGAGCACGTGGGAGGAGAGGAAGGAAAAAGTAAAATGAGCATCCTCTTTATTTTAGTATTATGTACAGAACTGACTAAAATAGATTTCAAGGAGAAAAGTTCATTGTACTGTTGCTCCAACGACTGTGCTTTTAAAAAAATGTTTGGAAAAGATAAGATTTGCAGAAATCCATTAAAAAGTGCTCATTGAGGTGGTCGTGATTCATTCCACTGATGGAACTTGTGGTGCCAAAGATTTCGCAGGGGCAGAGGCAGGAGGTCGGATGCTACCCAGGGAAGTGGTTGAGTCACTGTTCCTGGAGGTATTTACAGGACGTGGAGATGTGGCACTGAGGGACCTGGTTTAGAGGTGGACTTGGCAGTGCTGCATTAACAGTTGGACCTGGTGATCTTAAAGGTCTTTTACAACCTAAATTATTCTCTGATTCTATGATTCTATCCTCTTTTACTAAATTGAACTTCGTACTACAGTTATAATGCTGTCTCATATTTTGCCAGGTTGTTCCATATCACAGTTGCAGCAAAGAATCTCAGAAAAACTCCAAACCAAAGAAATTAGTTGAAGTATTTTAATAATTAACCTTAACTCCCTTTGCAAGGCAAATCCATGCACCACTCTATTCTTTTCTTTCCTTCTTTCTGGTAATTTTGTTTTGTCCTATGTTATTTTATATACTTGAATATTCCTCTAAATTACTAAATAATTTTTCAGCATCAAAAGGTTTCATCATTCTTTTGTCATTGAATATTCCTCTTTCTCTGTAATTATTTCCTGTTCTCTTCTACAGTTTCCAATATTTTCATGTTCTCATAAAACCCTCAATTCTCTGGAAGGGCAGGTTGAATAATTCTTACTGGCATGTTGCTGTTGTGATCTTCTTTCAGTCCCTGTCAAGACAGATGAAAGCTTGAACTGCTGCCATGCTCAGAGGTGCTTCCTGTCTATCGATTCTCACCACTGATGTCACTCTTTGACTTCCTTATTATCGTATGAAACCCCGTAAGAACTAAAGCTACAAATGATCCATGTTGTTTTCTGAGCCAGTGAAGGATTGGTCCCTGCTTGTGTTTGGTGTAAGCTAGTTCTGTACATGTTAGCCATTCTCTTGAATTAATGTTTCATGGTGAAAAATAATTCCTTCTTACACAAATGGGAATTCTTATTTTTATCTCATTTCTACATAGAACTCTTTATGGAAAACCTCTGCACTTTTTCTGTGGACATATTGCCCAAAAAAATATTTGTAGGCTGTTGTCTAAGTGCTTATAATATTCACCTCTCTTGACAGTGCTCCAGACTATGTTGGCCTAATCAAAAACATTTTTCTTATTTTTTTTTTTCTGAAATCTTTCCACATTATCTAAGTGTTTCTAATAGCATGACGGCAAGAATGGGAGGAGCTAATAAAAACTCATCGGACTGGTGCATCTCATTTTCGGCTCATTTTGGCTGTACCCCAGTAGCAATGGTAAATGAGAGAATATTCTCCTACACTTTGTTTGCATGTAGGTTACATCAGTGGAGAAAATTCGTATAAGAAAAATGTGTGGTGTAAGCTTGCAGTTCAATGCCAGTTTGGGTAAATTCTGACTATAGTCCTGAAGCAGAGGGGTCAGATGATCTTAATAAGTTATATGGCAGGGTTTATATGGAAAAACTCTTTACTTGTGAACCCTTTGCTTGAGATCCCTTTACTTGATTTATTTTTAAGTGTAAAGGTGGTCTATGAACGAAATGCTATTGTTCCATCAAGTTTATTTTAACCATTTGGGTAATAAGCTGAAAAGTTACATAGAGTCTGTGGATTTCACTCCCACACCTAACAACATCAAATATGAAACTCTTACAAATCAAAGGAAAATTCCTATATTCATATTAGACAATGACTCAAATAAATATTGTCTGTGAAGAGCAGCATACAACCTGGAGGAACTTAAGAGTGAGAGGAGTCCACAATCATGAACACTAATATTTGTACCAAAACTCCAAATGAATGAATTGGGAGTGTCATTTGATACTGTTTCATTTGGGTCAGGTTTTTTCCTTTAAATGGATGTTGGTTTCAAAGGAATGCAAGATTTTTTTTTTTCTTATTCCAAAAATGATAGAAAAATGTTAATAAATTTGATTCATAATGAACAGAATATTTTTCGTGTGTCTTTAGCCAAAAAATCTGGGAATACAAGAGTATGAGTCCTAAGACAGTTTGAGAAGGAATTTCTCCTGTGAATAAAGGGAAACTGTGTGCTGATGTAGTGTAATTTGTTGCACATTTATTGAGGTGTGAATGCCTCGTATTTAAAATTAAAAGCTGCTGCTGTGAGTTCACTAGCTAAAGTAGTGACAGGAGTGAAGAAGAAAATTTTTAACAACTGAAATCTGTAAGAATTGATGGAGAGGTAGAAGTTATAAACCTGTCCTCATGTATTGTTTGCCTCATGCTTTCTGATGCTCCTCTCTGAATAATGAAAATCCTGTTGATTTATTTGCTGAATTCTAAGAATGAAGCAAGTGTAAAGGCAGGCTGAAAAAATACTGTACTTCAACTTGCTTTTAAAAAACTCTGATATCATCAAGGCTTAAGAGGGCCACTTTTCTATGAAAAAAGATCACGTGGCACTTCTCATGCAGGTGGATTTAGGAGAGCAGCCTGCCACTTCTGTGTTGCATTGAACCACTTCATAAATCTGGGCACTTAGACATTTGGCTAGATTACAGGTTTTTGTTTTTAGGAAAGCTGCAGTTACCCAACTAAAATCCACAGAAAATTTTGGTAATTAATTTTTCAAGCAACTATGCTTATGGTGTCTGTACCCTGTCCAGAGGTAAAATGTTTCAGTCTAGAAGCAAAGAAGAACTCAAACTACAAGACTCTCAGTTGTTGGCTCAAGGCTTTATGAAGAACTTCTATGCTTCAGATATCTAACTATATTTGCTTAGCATTCTGTGCATTTTATTAGCAGAGTATCTCTCTTTAAACTTGTCAGTTGTGTATTTGATGACATATAGGGCACAATATCTTTTAACTATGTTTATCAGACTCACCTAGAGACAGTATCTTCAAAGTGTCTTTCTGAACTTTCCAGATGTAGTTGAAATATATGATCTTGTCATTAGGAGTTTATTTATAACTTTTCTTTCTTTGCAAAGCTCCCATGATGGATTCCAAGGGATCTCTGGATAGAGAGAAAAAAAACCCTGAAGCAATTATTGAACATAATTTCTCTTGGTTAATTATTGTTGTGGTTGGGTTTTGTTGGCTTTGCTTCTTTGTCATCTGGGTAGCTACACTCAGCAGACTCCAGGGTCCGTATGAAGCAGTTCCCGTTTTGGTAACAACAGATTCCTTGCACCAGAGAGCTGATGTTCAAAGGCAGTGCAGTTACCACTGCTCATGTCGAACAGAGTGTGGAATTTGACCTTTATGAAAGAATTGCAAAGAGGCTTTGAAATTCCTGTAATGATATCCACGGAAAACAGAGAGGAGCTGGGAACAGGGAAGTTTTAGTGAGTTTCAGAGAACAGCATGTTATCCCCCTCCCTGTCCTATGTACCCTCTGCCACCCTTCAGTTCCTGAAGAAACGTGACTACAAAATTCTGTGATATTTCATTTTTCCCTCTTGGAGTCTCTCTTAACAATATACAAACCTGCTCCTTTTCCTTACCTCACAGTCTTTTGTTGGGAGACTCATCTGTGCTTGTCTGATTCAAAGGAAGACCTTTGGCATCTATTTATATGCAGTGTTGAAGACAGGATGCTGAGCAAGAAGGCTCTTGGATTTAACCCATTATGGCCATTTTTATGCTACAGAAGGGATTGAGAGCTACATTTTCCCATTGCTGGTTATCCTACAGGGATGGAAGCATGTGTTTTCAAAGTGTAGCACAGCTTTCCACTCTTCGTGGAGAAAACTGTTTTATTAAGAAGGATTTGTGCATTGTCCTTGTGTTGCTGTCCCAAACTGATCCTGGGAAAGATGGATTTCACAAAGATGGATTTTACAAAGGGAACTGTGCCTTTCAAGGTGCCATTGCAACCTAATAATCAGAAATGAAGAAAAGATAGAAAAGATACCTGTATTCTCTGATGCCTCCATCTCCCTAAGATTATACTCAAGGTCATATTCTTTAGAGGATATGCAAATGAAGTGCTTCAAGCCAACATTATGGGTTAGATTGACTTTATTACAAAACTAGTTATGTTTTGGGGGCTATTTTAAAGGTAAACGAGCATGGACATGGGAAGTTTATTTTCTGTTTGTGCAATAATTCTTTAAGCTGCCTGGTAGCACATGTTGCTGGTCTCTTCCAGCCAGCTGGTGGGTTCCCAGGCAGAGTCTGTCACACGCTCACATCACATGGAATCCCCAAGCACTTGCAAATGCTCTGATCCCTGGAGAGGCATGGGCCTTTGGGGGCTGCAATGCTCAGTCGTTGTGCCGAGATGCTCTGCTTAGGAATTCAGGGCACAATGTAAACCTAGCTGTGGATTGTGCCATTCCACCTTCTTTTTTTTTTTTTTTAACTCCTCCTTTTCATAAGTCCTGGATGTGATATGTTTTACAATGATATGTTTTGTCTTATGTTGTTGCTCTCAGATTGCGCGTGTGAGAACACAGCATCTCAGAAAAGATTTACAAACACGGGTGCGGTGACTGATGGCACTTTATTTGTGAAGGAAAAGGCATATGTTTGCCTTGTGATGTGTGGATCAAAATCCAGTGAAAAATGAACTGACTACACCAGTAAAAGGCGTCTTATTTACCCCTTCCCCTCCCCCAAAATTAAAGGCAGGAGAATGCTGGATGCTATGTGGAGATAACATACAATTTATTGATTCTCTCTGTATGCTTTATGGCTCTAATGGACTTTATGAAAACCCTAAGCCTGTCCATTTTATCTTTGTAAATAATTGACTGAGAACACTGCTCTAAATAGGATAAGTGGAATGAGATACATGCAAGGAGAATACAGTACGAGTAATTATATGTATATGGTACATTTCAGCCTGTTTTGGCAAAGTTCAAATACATTTCTTCATAGTGCCTGAAAATTAGAGATCTAATTTTTGGCTCAAGTCTGTTGTCACAACTACCCTTAGCTCTACTGTAATTTGCATTTCAAGTGTACTGGAATCTCTGAGCACCGCCTCTGTGTGTTGTATGATTACTGTTAATACTTGATTTCACAGCTATTTACAGCCTTGATGTATTGCTTGACTGTTGCTAATACCTCATTTACTATTCTAACCACCCTGAACAGCCCTTCTACACAATACTTCCTGGGGTGTCTAGTCTTTTATCCCCTGGTTGTAACTTCTAATTTCTCTCTGGCTGTAAAACAGTCTCATACCTTTGCTTCAGAAAGTATTTTTACTTTTGTGTTGCCAGGCTCAACCAGGATACCAAGGAGCATAGCAACACTACTTCGTAGTCAGAATAGGGGGACCTTCAGTGTCCTAAGGAGTTGACTTGGAGAAGCTCAGGTTTATACAGCCCCTGTTTCCAGCTAGGTGCAAGACCACATATTTTCTGCCTAAGTTCAGGTTGCCACTGAAAGAAGAGCTCCATCCTCTTGCTAGTGGCATTTGCTTCCCCCTGGCTTTTTGTGCTGGCACTTAGTTTATATGACTTAAATTAGCCAGATGAAGGTTTGATCCTGCTGCAAACTAATCTTGTATTTCTTCTGGTTTGCTTTTTGGGACAGTTCCCTAACCTGCCTTAGGATGCAGCTGTGAGAGGCAATTGTCAGCACAACAAATGACCCAGCTCAGGAGGGAGAGCAGAAAGGACCACCACTTCTGGCAGATGTCCTGATTTATGCTGCAGCTCTTGTTCTGCACACTCACTGGGAATTGGCAAATGGGCATTGCTACCTTGCATGAGTGATGTTGACAGTCATTCACCTTTAAATGGCAGCAGGTTCTGTCCCTATTCAGTTCCTATAGACAAGCTCTGTCTTTTATACAGGAGATGTATGTCTGGCACTCCAGGCTTTGTAAACTGTTCATACCTGCTACAAGCCCCCAGTAATACAGGTTACATTAAGTGCTCTCTACAATGTAAACTGGCATAAGTAAATGCCTTATAGAAGATAAGCATAATTATCCAAATCCTTAAATAGAAGCACTCATGACATTTGCCAAGGAAAAATGCAGATAATTGGAGTATCTGGCTTAGCACATTCTGAAATTGGCTTTTGGGATCTCAGAATCTCTGATTTGGTCTTCCTAGTTTGGTGAGTAGGATTTCCAGATGGGAGATTCTTTCAGCAGAGCTCAGGTTTTAAACCAGATTTATATTGAAACCTCCAAAGCCTTTGCCTCGGGATCTGCCTCGGAAGTTATATTCCTAGATAAATCAGAATACCATCTTTATTGCCAACTGCAATGTGAGAGAGGTCTTCTAAGTAACCAAAGGCAGCTAAAAAAATAGGTAATACCTCCCTCCAGGCTACTTTACTTTTCCTAGACTGTCACAGGCCTCCAAAGGGCGTATTTCAGATTTTTGACTCAAAGTTACGCAAATCTAACTTACCTGAAACCCTAGACAGGCAGGCAGGAAACAGGCGATGTCACATCATGGACCACAGATAATGTCTGAACTGGATAATAAATCCTGATAGAGATTTATTATCCATTTGCCTATTGAGTCAAATAGTTTTGACAAGAGAGAATCTGAACTGCAGAGGGCTGCTGCTGGTGAAACAAAAGAAATGGGTGGTAAAGGAAGTTTATGCTGTTAAATTTTGCTGAGGATTTTGACAAAGTTGATCATGGCAAGCCCTGCAGAGCTTTACTCACTGGGCACTGGTGGCTTCTGTTCTGACAAAATTCACTTCCTTTTGTGACACTTACATTGGCTATCAAGCAAAAACACAGTCACAGTTACAGGTAAATGCAGGAAATGAAGGTAGAAAGCTTTCCAGAAACATAGTAATTAACTGAAAAGTAGATTATTTTAATTTTAGAATGTTTCTGTGAATCTATGCGTGTTAGTGGACAGAAATGCATGTCTAAATACTCTGAAGTTTGCCCTGGAGTGATGTGATAATTACCTGGTTCTGAGTTGTGCATGTTAATTTCTGCGGGTGATTTATCTGGTTTATCTGGCTTTTACATACATATTTTCCTTCTCTATTTTTTTTTTTTTTTAATGCTCCTATTTTCACAACAGAGCACAGATAGCATTCCTATAATTAAGAGTGCAGACAAGGAGAAGCAAGAGCTGAAGGTGAGGTAGTTTCTCAGTTAATCTGTGAGGAGAGAGAACGGGCAATAACGCGGAGCAGTGCAGAGATGTGTGGCCAGAGAGGCAAGCAGAAAGGATACTTTTATCAGCATTGTTTCAAAGCAGCTATTACAGTAAGTACTAAAAGAGGGAAAGAAGCAATTACAGTAGTGAAGCGTAACTGAATTTTGGAATGCCTTTTAATAATGTGCAGGACAGGAACTACATCTTTACCTGAGCAACTGAGGCATGTTCTGGATGTATCTTGCTTACCTGCTTTCAAGAGAAACACAAATACAGAGAAAAAAATTAACTGAATTTGTAAATAATACCTATCGTTAGAACTTTCAGTGTTGCAAATGTTTTTGGTAGTGCGGCCTGGGCTGGGAACAAACCCCTACCATTGTCAATGTGTTTGAGTGCTTGTTTTGTCTGATAAGTAATCAGAGATACAGATGATATGATCCTTTAATATTCATTGTTATTTACTTCTGCAAGATTCAGCTGGTTTGCTCTGTGATTGCTTTTGTAAGAGAAATGCTGCATTGTAATCAATTTGCTGTGTGCAGTTTAAAATGTCAGGGACATTTCTGTTATTTAACCTGCAGACTCATGCAGTATGGATGAGGCAGAGTTTTTGAAGTAAGGCTATTTTAAGGACTAACTTCAAAGAGATTTCAGGTTCAGCATATCCAAGTACAGTATATGCTTTTTTATAGCTTGTTTTCTTTTTAATTTAAAGTCAAGATGCATTTCAGGCAGATAAGATGCATTAATTGAGGTATATCTTTTTTCACTACACTGCTATTTGTCTGGTCATTCTTTTAAATATGATAAATATACACAATATTGACTGTGATCACTTTTGAGTACTGACATTGTTTGAAAATTCATGGGAAATACTAAATATTTCTTTGCTATCAAAATATATATTTGAACACAGAATTCAACTAAAATGTCATAATCAAAATAGTTAAAGAAGCAAACTGGTCTGTGCACTAATTTGAAGAAAAAACTTTTAAAATGGAACTCTGTGGAGCTTTTGTAGATACGTAGGCCTCTCTTCACTGTTGGTTGAGTTTATTTAAAGAGCTTTTCTAGTCACCTTTGAACCTAAATGATTTCTCCAGATGTACAGAAGTGAACAATGTAAAAATCTTGCTGCTTCAGCAGAACAGGATCCAGCTGGCAGGGAACTGGATCTGCAAGTCATTGGTTACAGCTGTGTTTCGATTTATGTGATGGTTGAAAAAATAAATTACTGGATTAAATGGCTAGAAAGAGAACTCTTTGTTTAGCCCTTGTGTGGGGACTGAAAGTGTTTATGGTGCTGTTTTCTTCAGAGTCTTTGCAAAGTAAGCTGGACAAATAGACTTATTCAAAACTTGTCTGAAATGTTGTGCATTCAGCTTTATTTCTTTACAGAAGAAACTGTATGTTTTTGTATAACGCTGTCAGCCAGCAACCATTTTTAAGGTCTCTTGGCCTTTGAGAGTGGCAGTAGCATTTTAGCAATGTCTTGTAGGCATTGCAGTTTATCACTGGAAGGCAGTTTCCTTTCGTTAAAGGTTTTCAAATGCATTTCTTGGCATGAACACAAATACATGTAGGGACTCTGTCAAACTCATAACTTTTTAATGGGTTTAATATTTCAGCTTTGTATACCACTAACCTTTTGCTCTACATAATAGTGCTGATGTAATTGTAAATTGGGTGCACAATAATTTACAGAGCAGGCACAATGAAATCAGAAACTAATGCCAAGTGTTTGGATTATCGCATATCTTACTTTAATGTTCTAACTATGGTGATTATGTCTTATTACCTGATATCCTGATTCTGCAAAGATTTACATGCTTAATTTTACTGAACAGTTCCACTTTGCTTGATAGGACTGAGTGGTTCACAGAGCCCATCAAAGCTTTGTTAGCTATTTTGATGAGAAATGTGTTAGGTTTCTTAAGTCTTTGTACAATTAGAGTCCTTTGAAATCTCACAAACTGCCTTTTCTACTGCAGGTAGCTTGGGTTGAGGGAGTTGAGATGTAACATCTTCCAGTGAAGTCCCAGCTTCACTGAAGTCACTGGGCATTTTGCCACTGGCTTCTCTTAGGCTACACTTCTTAAATTCCACTTTAAAAAGTGTATTTTCATGCTTTTAGTTATAACCAATATCCTAAGACCCACAAGTGATTTTTCTGAAGTAGTGAAACTGCTAGTGACGTGATAGACTAGCAAATGTGAACAAAAGATTTGATATTACACCAACATGAGTTTTGAAGGCTTCTTGCAGGAGCTATGGAGAGCAAAACAATAGCACAGAACTTTCAGTCATGGCAGACGGTGAGCATGTAGTGCATTTTTTAAAGATTTAGCTGGCTTTCAGCATAATAGTTTGCAAAGCCAGGAGCTTTTCAGCACTTATATCTGTTTATTCAGCAATATTTCCCAGTAATTATTTTAGGCTGACCATTAGTTTCCTTTTACAGTCATAAAGCAGCCTGTAGATGTAGTCGAGTATCTGTTACATCCTATTTATTAAAACATTTCTAAAACAGTGCACAAAGGTGGAAAATGATGGTTGTGATTAGATCATAATTGTTGTCCTATCAAGATCTAATTACTTTTTAAAAAAACAGTTTGCATAAATTGTTTTCAAAAGATTGCCTTTTTCAAATCCTACAAAGCGCTGACCAAGGAGAGCTAAATACCAGAACAGGAGTTCCAAGGCAAAAATGAAACAAGTTGGCCAAGTTCCATCATAAGCTACCCTCAGAAATACCAGAGAGAGGTTTAAAATATTTTAAATAGAATATTTCCCCTCCCCCCTTTTCTTTTATTGCTGTCCCTGAGCAGCATTATTACATTAGGAGCCATGCGACAGAAAGTCGTGGTGATGTAGAATAAATAACCATAATGTATCAAAAGCAGACAAAGGTGTGATTGATCTGTCTGGAATTGGCAGACTCTTTCGCTGTGTCAGGCTGTTTCTTTGATCAATGAAGGTATAGCCTCTGACCTTTAAAAAAAATCAATGAGATTGATTGAAAGGAGAGAGAGAACTATGAGAATGCAGGATAGCTTTAACCTTCACTGTCTAGAAAATTTAAAATATTCTGGTTTTGCAGGCATTGAACCTATTTTGTATTTTCTTCTTAAAATGCTTTGCTTTTCCCCAGACTGCTTTTGATACCTCTAAAAACAAGGTTGTAGAAATGTTGTGTCTGAATGTTTCTCACAAATCTTTATCTTCAGATTGTATTGTTAAGAAAATAGGAGTGTTTTGTCCTACGGCACAATTCTGTACATTCTCGTAGCGTTTGCAGCATGTACCAAATATCCTTAATTTCCTTTTACAAACTTGGATTTTTATGTGGCAAATACACACCCCAGAATCAATGCTCAGAGAAATGGTTCAGGTAATTGCAGGGACATTATCCACCCAAATAAAGGGACTTGTATTACCCTATTTCAGGATCATGACTACTGGTGATTGCAACAATAGTGTGTAACTGGCATGGAGGGGGAACTTCTGGGAATAGACAGCATTTTTTGGTGATCTAGTTCTATGTAATCTTGTGTTTTTATCAATTATATATGTGTGTGTGTGTGTGTGTGTGCATATGCAGGTATACCTACACGTCAGGAAACAGTAAAAATGTCACACTGGAAAATGTACCAAGAGGGATTTTTAAAATAGTGCTTGGCACTTTATGTCTTTCTTATTGAACAGACTACAAATGCAGACCCAGCAAAAACAGGTTTTTTAACAGTAGGAATTTCATTTTAGTGCCAGGCTCTTCCTTTCTTCACATTGTGGTGATGCTGTATGAAGTAGTAACACAAAGCAATTAGTGAAGTAAGTACAAAAAAGTGATCATAAATAGAAAAGCTAATTCATTCATTCTTCATGCTCTCACAGCTCAAGGAAACATAGGTCAAAAGAGTATACATATCACAGTGGTTTGTTTTCACAAATAACTACTTTTTTAATTGAAATCAAGGTCTAGTGAATAGAATTCACACAAAAAGTAATTCAAACTGCAATAATTTCTGCTGTCATATGTCTGTGTTTTAATAAAGGGCAGGTAAATTGACAAGTCAGCAAGGAGATGGTATAATGGCATTTCTTGAGTAAGATGGAGCTTGCGTAGGAAGAGAAGGATATTACTGTTTCTCTGTAATTTTATTTCTGTGATTTCCTTTCTATAATAGATTGTGTAGGCTATATATACTTTCAATACTTCATGATCAGGTGGGAATTTCAGCTAAGTTAAAAAAGGCACTCTTACTAAATTAAAAGACGAATTCCAAATGTAGCATTTCTAAATAAGAAAATAGAAAGGTTGATTTTTTTATGGCAAATCTGGGACTACATAGCTGTGGGAATTTTCTGAAGTCTTTATCCTCTTGCTGTTCATCAGTGAGGTGAGAAGGTGCTAGGGACAATCATAGAGAACTGTGGTGTAGGTCATTCCAACTAGACACAGGTCATTCTAACAGTGTTAATCTTCTAAGTCATTTAAACACTACATTAAGAGAATCTTTATTTTATTAATATCTTTTCCATGTGCAATGTGATGAAGAAACTTTTGCTTCTAGAAAAAGGAAAGGGATGAATGTGTTAGGTCCTAGTTCGAGCACACTGAAAATACGAAGATGAGAACTGTAAAATCAGAATAACATTTGGTATTAGTGCATTTCTCTCTTCCTGTTAGGTATGTTCTGATTTTGCTCCAATGGTATCACATTCTCTTAACATTACTATCTGTTATTCCAGAGGGTCCTTAGCTGTCACACAAAGTTTGTGTTAATATTGCAAATCACCTCACTCTCTCTGTTTAAGAAACAAAAGGCTCATCCTGTATTTGAGCAAGTTCTGATATCTGACATACATATCCAGCCTCACCTCTCCTCCCTCTCCATACAGAAGTAATAATCCAGGAAATGTCTTCTTTTTGCTTTTTTTTTTATTTTTTTGTCCCTTTTTTTTTAATTTTTGGGTGTTTCAGCAATGGCTGCCCCCCTTTCTGTTCCTTACAGACACAAACTGCATCTTTCCAGTGTGGATGTGGATGCTGTCCCCTTGTGGATGATGCTTACACTCTGAGCTGCTGCCTGCAAAACTGAACAGTGCCCTTCAACCAGTTTAAGGTGGTGTCTGATGCAGTGCATTCATTTAGCATTACTAAAGGACAAAATTAAGATTCTTTTTGTTTCTCATCGCCCTGCCAGCTAAATCTTTCCCAGAAAAGAGGCAAAGCTGAGGTCATTTTTTTTCCATCTGTGAGGGGTCAGTGACTGCAACCAAGCTGTTCCTGGCTGAGGTATAAGCCTGTTAAAAAGCACCTATGCTAGCAGCTGAATCATTTTCAAGACCAATTTTTTATACTTCTACTAATGAAAACAGCGGGTCAT
Organism: Turdus rufiventris; assembly: GCA_013186435.1. Lineage (NCBI taxonomy): Eukaryota > Metazoa > Chordata > Aves > Passeriformes > Turdidae > Turdus > Turdus rufiventris. The sequence continues at coordinate 5,687,683 of PYHW01009851.1, forward strand.
TAAATCCAGCAGTCCATCTCCAGTTATAACCTGTTTTGGACAGCACAGACCCCTGCTCAGACGGACCTCCAACCTCATCCTTTGCCTCTGCCGTGAGACCCCTCTTTGCTGACCCCATCCCACACCCACTGCCAGCATCTCTAGGAGCACAAATTCCTCCCCAAAATACCATTGCTGTTTGGTATCCTCAATGCTGCCCAGACTGGGGCTGTGCAGTCGGTCTGTCCCGATGAGAAGCAGATCTCTGGTTAAAAAAGGTGTGGTTCTGCTTGGAAACAGAGGCAGTGTGTACAGGCAGTGATGTAAGTGTAAATGTACCAGGGTTTTCTTTCACTATTGTTATTTAAGTCTAACAGAATAAATCAGACTTAAGAGACCTGAATTCTGAATGTCTGCTACCTGGATTCCTTCTTTCCTCCTGAGAAAATGAGAGATGGATATGTGAGAATTGCTGGAGCATTTTTATGAAAAGCTCTTAGATCTTTTCCTGCACAAGGGAAAAAAAAAAAAAGTTTAATGGTTGACATTTAATCTTCATACAGCAAATAATAATTACAGGCAGGAATTTAAAGTGGTTCTGCTCATAGTCAAACTGATGGTTCTTTTCTCCTTGCTTTGCATGAGGATTTACTGTACTGTGGATGCAAAATGTAAATGATGGGCAATTCTGTGAAATTCAGACATGCACACAAAACTGTCTTTCCAACTTTTTCACACTTACCTTCAAACCGAAAATGGATTTTCCTGGTGGCTGATTAGCCAGAAATGAGTTGTTTCTAACTAGGTTGAGGGGAGGAGGGTTCTGTAATATTGGATTAGTGAAAGGAGTGAACAGCTTCAGTTTAATTCAACTAGTCTTCTATTTTTAATCTCCAAGGAAACAGCTGAGTTGAATGTTAATTAAACAGCAGTCTTTGATCCACCCAGCCACTCCCGGAGGCATAATAATAATATATAAGTGCACAGCAGCACATATATAATAGGTACACTTAAAGGACTGCATCTAATCTCACCATATTCACATTTAAAATATTTCTTGCTGACCCGCTCTTATATTATTTAAACAGTGAAAGGAAAAAAAGAGGAGAAAATGCTAAGCTAAACTTTGATGGTCTGAAGGTAGGGCAGCAGAGCAAGTGCGAGTTCCTATTATGAGGATGTATAAGGGTTAATGATTAGAAGAGTGGAATCAGGAAAGACCTTAAGCCCAGATCTATGACAGTGGTAATTGAGCTGATTGATTACGACATCTCGTTTCAGACGACTATTGATTTAATCTAGTCTGCAGTCCCATTGGCCCCAGAGGTGCTCCCGAGTGAGGCTCAGCACTTGAACCTGGGTACTCTTCCCTACTCACCGTCTGGTTATAAATTTCCAGAATCTGCAACCATTTATAATTTTCACTCATCTTTATCCTTTTATTCAGAAGCTTCTAATTTCATCAGGCTAATGTTTTTAACCGTTGAGGGGAGAGGCACAGGGAAAATGAAGTGGCACAGACTGAAAAGGGTGGGTTTAAAAAAAAAAAAAGGCAAGGCAGAGAGCCGGGGCTCTGTGGCCAGTATTTGCATCTGTTGTCTCTGATTCGCAGAGCTAGAAAAGGCTGCTTTTGGAGGCAGTCCACAAAGCTGGGCTATCAGTAGGCAGTTTGCTGTACGCGCACGTTCAATTATTAAAATAGTAGACTTTTTTTTCTTTCTGATAGCCATAGCGAGGTCATGACATTAATTTATCCAGGGTATTGTGGGTAACTATACAGAAAAAAAGCATAAAGGGCACAGATGCTGGAGCAGCAAAAAATGGATGGGTCTGAGCAAAAGGAGATTAAGAGGCGATGACCAATCTAATGTACGTATAGCAGTAAGAAGCCGGCATCCGTCACAGACTGTTGATGGCAATAAGTATTTTAAGCCATGCTGTGCATGTGGTAATTTTTTTTTTTTATTTTTTTTTTTTTTTTTATACCTCAGTAACTGCTAAGCTGAATGCTGTAATCCTGTATTTTTTCAGTTTCCCAAATCTGATTTTGGTCTTGTTTTTGTTGTCTCATGCTTGGCGTTCTTCGCTCGCTCTCTGTCTGTGGGTGTGTGTCTGTCTCCGTCTCTCCCTTTCTCTGAGATTACAAACTTAACTGTTTCCTAATTGTCTACCTTCCTCCATCCTTTTCCTAAGAAATTAATCACCATCACCATGACTGGTCCCAAGCGCGCACTAACTGGGCTTAGGGCGTGCACCCGGCGTTTTGGCTCCCTTCCTTCACTTTGGGGCTGTGTGGCATTTTCTTTTGGACCTTTCCTGCAAGTGGATGCCCTTCCCCTTCCCTGCTGCTGCCATAAGGTTGCCAAAAGGCTACCTGAGCCGGGGCTGCAGCGCTGCATCTTGGGACCTGCCTGCCCGGCTACGCCGAGGGCTTCCACGGCACCAGGCAGCTCTGAGAATTGGCTGGTGAATTGCGTATCACCTGTCCCCCCCGCTCTGGTAAATAATTTCTATACCGCGAATCACAGTGGTGTGGTATTGTCTGGAAAAGTAATTCCCAAATACTGTTGGCGTAAAAAAGGGAAAAGCCGAAAGACTGTCAACACCGTAAGCCATTAAAGTCCCTTGCCTTAAGAACAAAGGAACAAGGTAAAAATGCACACAATGATTATGCTCTGTGGATTTTCATAGCCTGTCAGACAACTTGTGCCTGTGTTTCAGTTATCAGCCTTTGTGCTTTGTTTTGTGTTGTGTATTTTCTATACGTGTCTTGAGTTTCTCCGTGTGTGTATTTGGTGTACGTGTATGTGTTCAGACTTCTCTACCAAAATGGAGCAAATACCATGCAGAAAAATACACGAGTGGGGCTCAAACATGCATTTTCAGTACTCAGTGTAGTGGTGCGGGTGTATTGCCATTGTTCTCTTGCAGTGCTCCCTCCGATACAAGCAGCTTCTATTTTTTATTTTATTTTAACTAAGAAGTCTAAAATAAAAGAAAAGAAAAAGAGGAAAAAAATTTGCTTAGTCCAGTTAAATGCCAACTGAAGCCCAGAAACTCACGATTTCAGCACAGTGAATGGTGATTCAGACCCTGGCAGGGTTTTGGCTATGAGACAATTCCTACTTATAAAGAGTACAATGAAGGGAGGGGGGAAGATAGCATTAATTTTGAGGAAGATTAATATTAGTCTTTTAATGTTCATTATTTTCTGAAGAAGTGAATCCTTGTAGCTTTTGAGAGCTAGTGTGTCCTTCCCACTGGTATTTATTCGAGCAAAGGAAAAAATGAAGAAGGCGTAGAATAAACTCCTAAGACTGTTCAAGAATTACTGGCATTATTTCTCTCTACATCACGTGTGAGCCTGGGTTGCCTGCTATTCCTGAGGCAGAGGATCGAGGATGAAAGTCTGTGTGTCAGAGCCTGTTTTCACAACTGCATTTGGAGATCTGTCTTATTGATTAGGAAAAAAAGGGGGTGGGAATAGGAGTGTGAGGTGAGGGGAGGACCGACTGACTACTGGCTTATTGCAGCTCAAGACATTTTCTTCCGGAAAGATGTCAAACAACTGAGACACAGCAACAGAGGAAGTAGAAAGGTGGAAAAATAAGAAGAGGGACCCTTTGGAAGAAATGAAGGCATTCCTTATGAGAGCCTTGAGGTTTTTTGTTTTCTTCTTTCTTCTAACATCTGACCCACAAGGGCTAGAGTGACAGCGTCATGCAAATGCTGCAGTCCAGCAGGTCTGAGAGAGGGTGGATGCTAGAGAGTGAGTTAATGTTAATGATGAGTGCAGTGAAAATACCAGCCGATACCACCCCCTCCACACACAACTGCTCTGAGTCAGCATCCGCTGCTTTGCCGTGCCTTTCTGTGCGCGTGTGTGTGTGTGTGCGTGCGCATGTGTGTGTGTGTGTGTGTGCTGTGACCGTGTGTGCATGGAAGGTAAAGCCAGTCAGTCAGTGAGAAGCAAAGGTACGTTTGAGAGCAACTAAAATCTGACTGATTTCCATCTTCAGAGCATCAGATGTATTCCCTAAAGAGGATGGGTCTATGCGATGGGGGTGGTATAATTATGTTAATGTCATATTTATAGAGGGGAGAGATTTTTCATTCTAATTATTGATTTGAAAGCTGTGGTCAAAATTGTTTGTTAAATCATGATCAGCTTAAAAAAAAAAGAAATTTAATGAAATCTAGGGACTGCTATACATATATATCTCTCTCAGATATATATATTTTGTTTCATTTAACTATTTTGTGTCTGGGGCATAACTGATTGAATGGTGCACAGTGACAAAGAAACGGCTCTTATATAATGTTGCATTGTATCATCAGCTGAAATAATATTGTAAATAATCCAAAATGTTCTGAAATCTGAAGTATCAGTCTGGAGGGGAGGGTGAAGGGCAGGGGTGGGGGTGGGGGGCGCTGGCAAATCTTTTCTTCGGCAGAGCACTCTGTACAGCTTTCTTGTAAATGGATGGTTCACCTGTTCGACCAGCAGAGATTCTAATTCTTCCCCCCCCTTCTCTTTTTTTTTTTCCTTTTTAAAGCTGAACGGCTTCCTGAAGAGCTCTGAGTTTTCTATGCCAGATTCTACTCCAGTGGCTAGGACCTTTATGGCTGCTGTTTCTTTTGCTCTGGGATCTGATGGATGAAAAAAATAAAAAACCCACGATGGATCCTGTCCCTAAAGTAGAAATTTTCTTTTTCATTCTGCAAACAAGGCTAAAGATCGGAGGAGAATGAATGCAAAAGTAATTCAGGATTGTGGTCGTGCCATTAAAAGTGTTCGGCTTCAGGACAAAATTATTTGGGAAATCCGAGCATTTCTTCTTACTGTATCGACAGTATTTGAAAGTTATGTGTGCTTTGAGTTATCTGGTTCAAGTGACAACAATCTCTGCATGTCAATGTTTTCTGCAGCTTATGGAGTGAAGGCTAGTTTTGCCATTGGAAAGGAAGAAGCTTTTTCTAGCAGTCTGTAGAAGGATTAAATGTTGAACATGGGGAACAAGCAAAAAGTGAATACACGCCCAAAGGTTATCCTTGCATCGTGAATGGGTTTAAAGTACTCTGTAACCCAGGGCCCACCTGAACAGTAGGACTAAAAGTATAATGGGGAAATATTTCAATTAGAACCCCCTTAACAGGCATTTAATCCTTCTTTCAGGCATTAAGGAAATAGAATAAAATTGTTACTGTACAAATATGCTGGAAGCAGATTTTAACCCATTTGTAGACGCTTCCCTCTGATGCATTATAGTAACACAGCTACTTGCAAGACAAGGCAGTGAAGATTTTTATCCTGTGTTCTTTGTTTTTTCTTTTCAAAAGTTAAGGACTATACTCTCAGAAAAGTCTGTTCGGTCAGCTGATACATTGTTTGAATGTATGTATGTGTCTTGCCTGCTTATTTGATCTTTTCTGCCCCCTACTTGAAACTGTGATTTGTTTATTTGGGGGGAAGGAGGTGGTGTTGATTTGGGTGNGGGGACATTGGTTTTAGGGTTTCTTTTGGGTTTGGTTTTTTTTTTTTTTCTATTTAACAATAGCAGTGAAAGTTTTGGTGACAGCGATTATGACTACTAAACAATTCAGTCTATTGGAAGACGAATTCTACTGGATCATATCGGACTTTTCCTAGTCCCTGAGACCCTAACTTGTGAGGTTTTTTAGCAACAATCACAAGTCAGGCTCTTGGGACCTAGGCGGAGGGGAACCAGCAGCTTTGGACTGTGATTGTTTCTCTGCAGAATTTAGAGAACCAAAGGAGCTTTCCTTGCCTGGAAAGGTGAAAAGGAAAATATACCTATTTCAAATGTTAAGCATCAGAACTGTTCCTAAAAAAAAAAAAAAAAACAAAAAAAAGAAAAAATAATCTAAACAACTGTTACCCATTGTGCAATATTAGGATGTTACATATTTATATGTTTAGAAACTGGACTAGATGTCATGTAATAATTTGAATTAAAATGTAACCTGGATGTTTGTTTGCACCTAAAAACTCGCCCCAAACAACAAAAAACATCAAAACCCCCACTCAAAACAGATACTAAAATATAAAAAAGACTTCCAACCATAATATTAATAGTATTAGTATTATTGTAGACAATTCTGATAGATAATTACCACAAAGGATATATATTTATCCTTACTGTTGCAGCATTAGTTGACTTTTAAAACATAAAACACAAACACTGATGTTTGAGGCCTAGAAAGCATTCATTCTGTTGTTTGAATAATGATTTCGGTCTACAGGAAAACTGTTGCTTAGCTTTTCCTGTAACATGGAACAAAGAGTATTTTGTAGTTAGTTGCCATCCTTTTTCTTTGTCCAAGTGAGAGCACAATGTCATTTAAAATATTCTCTCATTTAATTTACATTTTAATCTGAAAGAGAATATTGGTTTAAAAATCATACTACAGCATTATCATCCCTTTGCACTCAGAAACATATTTCTTGTACCTGCTCAATTTGAAGTGAACCCGCAATACTTTAAGCACCCGACACAACTTCTAACTTCTCTATCACTTCTTATATTTTTTTATCCCTTTGAAAAAAACCAGTGTGAGCTGTATCTTGTCCCTCATGTATTAAGTTCTTCACTGACTGCATGAGGAGATTCACAAGCACATGAGCTATTCTGCACTGCTTATTTGTCTCAAACATCTGATCTAAAACACATAATCTGATTTGTATTTCTTAATACTTTATAGATGAGTTAGTTCTCAGTAATTTTTCTCTGTTTCCTGTGCCTAACCAAGATGCTGCAGGACTTTGTTGATACATCAGACTTCACTGAAACAAAGGCTTCACACAGATCAGGCATCTAAACTATTTGTTCATTTCAAAAGTGGCATTTTGGCTGCAGTATATTTTTTCCACTTGTGTGGGAGGAATTGTGTTTTATTGTAAGCATCAACACTATTGTTAAAATAAATTGTTCTTATCTGTTAGTATAATACTTTTTCTTCTTGTCTTGTTTTCTTAAGAGAAAGAAACTATGCTCAGTACATAGTTTTCAAGTTGCTCAAGATATAATTAGTCTTTAAATAGTCATAAAAAATATTGCCTTAGCAATTACAATGATGATACAGTTCCTGTAAATATGTAATTCTTTTCTTCATAAGCTGTCAATCCCACATGCTAAGAACACCCAAAAGAGCTACTGGCAAAAATTTAGATACAGAGGACACTTTTTAACGCAGACATGATATTTAATGTGGACTTCTGTTTAGGCAATATAGGAAAAGCAGATCTGAATGTGTATAAGAAAGACAAATGCACTCAGATAGATGCTACGCTACACTCGTGAAGCACTGTTTTAGGAATCTATACGTATTCTGCAGCAGTTTTCAGCACCAAAAACAGGGTATTTAAGATACTGATCAGGTGAACAAACATTCTGTTCATTCGAGCTGTATAATGAGATAAACCTATATTGTGTACTGGTATATACATATTAATATATAATTATATTAATATGTAATATATATAATATATAATAATAGTATTTATCAAAATAAAAATCCTTATAGATTTATTGAGCTGTACAATGCACCCATCTATGCATATTAAAGATTGTTCTTGCATTTCTTTTTCAATCAGCAAAATTTACTTGAATGAAGATAGCTCACATTTAGCAGTCTGAATTAATTTTGCATTTAACACTGTGTGTACAATGAAGGTGAAACTGTGGTGTGAAATGTTTTGTCTCTGTCAGTCTGAAGATTTCGACCACGCTCTGCCCTGCATTGAGAGCGAGAAGAAAATGAATCATTAGAAACCCCTGCTTGGCGTATTTGGTGCTCCAGCAAAAGTGGTGAATATGCAGTCCTGCCTCTGCATTACTGCTTGAACTGGGATGACTCCAGTGGCTCTGCTCTGCCCATCATACTCACTGCTGCCCCTTGCCATAGTGATGGCAAAGTTGGTGCACTGCCTGCCTCTTTTCCTGCTCCCTCCTCTTCCCCAGGGCAGCACAGCCAGCCCAACCTCAGGTACACAGGTAGGGCAGAGGTGGATGGAGGGGAGGGGGAAGCAGGGTCTTCACTCAGGCAGAATTTTCACCAAGATCAGCAACGTGTTTCCATGTCCTGGGACTGCGTGACAGCACCTACAGAGACCATGCAGGAAGCACTCCCATTCCCCCAGTGACAGTATGTGAAAGTTGTCTCTATTAGCACAAATAAATAGAAAGCATCATCTTCAGTACGCTATGCTTAGATATATGTACAGAATTTCAATGTATCTCTTTATGTAGGAATCATATATTTCTATACAACTTGATGTTGTTTCAGTGCAAAATGCATTTAAATGCTCTTTAATAAGTGATTTCAGAGTAATCAGCTTGTGCTACAACAAAAACAAAAAACAAAAACACAAGCCCTTGCAAAGGGGGAGGAAGAGAGAGAGAGAGAGGGAGTGAAAAAGATGTGTGGTGCATACAAAAAAGGGCTGATATTAACAATTCGATGGGTTCCTAGTTGGTGGAGCAGACTGAGCCAGACGCATATATTAGCGGCTGTCTGCTGCTGATGGGAGCCTGCTCAATGCGGTGGAAATGAAGGATCACCTAGGCTCTGACACCAGCTTATTTGTACGTTTTAATTTTTAAAAGGAAAATCACTGTTTTACATAAACATCTTAACCCCTACATGATTTTTTTTTCTTTTCCCCTCCCTCATATTGTTTGCTAATTTACTGTCAACTTAAAGTGCTGTTTAGCTACAGCCCAACAAAACATCAGTCAAAAACAGTATTAGCTTCTCTTTTGTCTGCCATGTACAATTGAGTTATTATGATAATTGTCTACTTTAATTTTTAGCCTTCATGGGAGATGTAACAATTTTCTGGAGCTTTATTTTTGAGGCATTTTAAGTTTCAGCAATATACCATTTCATATTTCA